>CALSCE010010657.1:3957372-4138729 GCA_943593645.1 Bovichtus variegatus | reverse complement strand
GGGGGGGGCCTAAATGTATTATTCTCATGGAACAGATCTGCTTTTATTTACCCACTGCGCGCAGTATTTCTTTCCCGGCTGATGTCTGATGTCTCTTGTCCCTGCAGTGTGAAATGGAGGAGTCCAGCTCTCAGAAGTTGGTGTGGGATGGGGACGCCAAAGCGGTCCAGCAGTGTCTGACGGACATTTTTACCAGCGTCTACACGACATGTGACATCCCAGAAAACGCCATTTTCGGGCCTTGTGTGTTGAGCCACACGTCGCTGTATGACAGCATCGCCTTCATTGCTCTGAAATCCACCGACAAACGCACAGCACCTTACATCTTCAGGGTGAGTCGGTCTTTATTGTTTCGGGGTTTTTTTTTTAACTCATTGTATTTTAATGCAAGACCCAGTATGTTTTATATTTTTTTAATTAGCCCACTATTTTTTTTGATATTATTTTCAAATACAAATTCTACCATTTAGCATCTTAAAATGCCTTTTTTTTTTTGATGTCTTACTCCAAATATAGCAAATATGTATCACTGATGTTTTATTATGCATAGCATAACTGGAGCAAAAGACTGATGTTTGAAAAAGATCCCCATGCATGAGCAGCAATACTACAATGCCATGTTGGTAGATCTTTACAGTTGTATTTTTATGAAATATAAAAATCTATTCACTATACACTGCAACAGGATCCTAACTAAGCAATTAATTGAATCCTTGATTCAGTCATGGAAATGTTTCCTTTTTTATTATTTCTATAAGAAGAGAAGAATCTGCAAATACATTGGAAATCATTTTGTTCTTGTGAAAAGCTATTAATTAAAAAAAAAAATGCTTCAGATTGTCAATAAAGTCAATAATAATAATAATAGTTAAAATTGTCAAACTGCCTTGTTTCAACATGTGGGCACATCATTATTTTGCTTGATAGATTTTTTTTCATTTAATTTAATTAAACAAAGATAACACTCTAGACTAAGATTTTGAGGCAAAATACTTCCCTGAAAATGAATTTGAGCTGAAGTAATAACTCAGTGTGTTTCTATGTGTTATACAGGTGGACACGTCAGCGGCCAACAGCACCTCAGAGGGTTTGATGTGGCTGCGGCTGGTCCAGTCTGCCCGGGACAAAGAGGAGCAGAACCTGGAGGCCTACGTGAAGAACGGCCAGCTCCTGTACCGCTCGCTCCGCCGGATTGAGAAGGACGAGGAGCTGCTGGTCTGGTACGGCAAAGACCTCATCGACCTGCTGCTGCTCAGCTCCAGCAGAGCACCCGCCAAGAGCAAAGGTGAGTCAAGTGAAACCCTATCCTCAACATCCATCACTTGTTCTCTACGGTCCTTATTTTAATTCAACAATCCTGATCATTTTTACAAGACACCACACTAGCAGGATAGTCTCTTTTTGTCAGAACTAATTTGCATCTTTTTTCATCGCAGGTTCCTCTCACCACTCATGTCCTGACTGCAGCCAGCGGTTCCAGTTTGAGTTTCCGTTCTTGGCCCATCTCCGGTTCCGTTGTACCAAAAGATTGCAGAGCATCACGGGGGCCGACGAGGAGCCCAGCAAAGAGAGCAGCACAGAGCGACCAAACACAAACACAACCCCGACCAGGACCAGCCCAAAGCTGGGCCGTTCCGAGGGCTTCAGCAGCCCTCAGGACAGCAACAAACCCTCCACAGACTTTCATAACCTGGCCAGGGATCTAGAGAACAACCGGACCAGCCCGCCGAGCGACAAGGAAGCTGAGATCTGCAGCGAGAGCTCGGGGAAGAGGAAGTTCTCGGAAATAGAGGACAGGGAGTGCAGAGGGCCCAGCCTTCCACAGTCCAAGTCTAAAGATGAGCTTGCAACATCTGCACAGAACTACAGAGGGGCGTACGGCCTGGAGGAGAACCACAAGTCCTTCTCGCCGCCGGGCTCCACAGAACTTGGTCAGGGCAAGCGCAGCGCCTTCACCGAGGTCAAGAAGTCTCCCCAGAACCTCAAACACCACAGCGGCAACAAAAACCTCCAGAGCTCCAACTCTGAAAACAAAGATGATGGTCGTCCAAGCAGCAATCCATCAGAGAAGCACCTCAACATCAGGCAGGTGCTGTCGGAGACCCAGCCACCCCAAGCCTCACCCATGGGCAGTGCTTTCACCTCAGTTACCCAGCAAGGCGGCAGTGGTGGAGAGAGGAAGAGCGCCTTCAGCCAGCCGTCTCGCTCCTTCTCCCAGATCTCACCACTGGTGATGCCGACCAAGCTGCTGGACTGCCACCCAGCGGTGGGCGACACCATCTCCTCCAACAGACTCTACCAGGCCGACCACCTTGCCGCCAAACTTCAGTCCGCAGAACTGGGCGCCAACTGCCCCGTGCCAAGCATGGCCAAGCAGAACCCCTTCGTCTACGCCACCACCTTCTGGCCCAAGAACTCCGGTGCTATTCAGCTTCAGATGCCCTCGGCGCTCACCCTCCTGCCGCCCTCCTTCACCTCCCTCTGCCTGCCAGCCCAGAACTGGTGTGCCAAGTGCAACGCCTCCTTCCGCATGACCTCGGACTTGGTTTACCACATGCGATCCCACCACAAAAAGGAGTTCTCCATGGAGCCTCTGGTCAAGCGGCGACGCGAGGAGAAACTCAAGTGCCCCATTTGCAACGAGTCCTTCCGGGAGCGGCATCACCTCTCACGTCACATGACCTCCCATAACTGACTTTTAAAGACTAACAAGGGAAGGACTTTTTTTCTAACAACGGAGGGACTGTGACCCTGCCTGGATTTAAGCAGTCCGACTGGAGATAGGCCACTTAAAAAAACAAAACCACCCCTTGCACTTGTTTTCACTTTGGACTATGATCTTCTAATTCCTGTTCGGTCTGTTTACTTTTTCTCCCCTGTACAAAATGTCATGTTTTGGGTGTATGCAAATGCGTTTTGACTTCAAAAATTGATCTATTTATGAAGCACTTAAAAGTTTGAGAATAAGGGAAGATTTAAATATGTGTAAATGTACAGTAAGTTGTATTTTATATCATATAAATGCAAATATAGAGAAGAAATACAAATGTAGTCACACGTCATGGTTTACAGCTGTTTTTTCATGTCTACAATGCATATGGACACAAATTGGGATATTATGTCAGACTATATTTCAGAGTGCATGTAATATTAAATGATATTGATTTAAGATGCAGTCTATACATTACGATGTAAATAATTGGTTTTATTTGAAATACAAAGTGTAATATTTTGTGTCAGTGGGGAATAGTTTCAGTGTTTCTTCCTTTTGTGGGAATTTACTACTTGATAGTTTATCTAATCACGTTGAATGCATTGACAATAAAATAGCTTTATTTTCAACTGTGGCCTTCCTGGATTGTTTTTTTTTTTTAAACTGCAACTGAAATATATGATTTCTTGATGATTGATACCGTCGGTCTTTATTTTTCATTTATAAAGCAAGATCAACATTACATTTTTAACTATATGAAATGTGTATGGATCCCTATCATCAGATTTTCTTTCAAATAATTCAAGGATTGATTTTTTAAATGTTAAATAAAATCACATTTCATATAGGGTAGTGCCAACCTTCAACATTAGCCAATAACCACATTGTATGCACAGTCCAAATAAAATGAAATATAGTACAACGTGAATTTATGATTAATATGGTTAATGTTTCCTAATAAGTTAATTTTCTCTTAAAAATACAAACAGTTTTTAAACACACTGGATGTCACCAATTAATATTATTATTATTATCACTATCATAATTATTATTGCTGTTATTATTACTATCATTATTATTATTATTATTATTATTATTATTATGGACACACGTGTATCGCATTAATCCCTACGCTGTTGACGTTTTTCCCCTGAGAGCTCGCTCCAGTTCGAGTGTGAGGAATAATCATGACAACATTCCGATGCCTGCACGTTTAATGCTTCATATGGTTTCATGTTTAAAATACACATTACGGGTCAGTATGCAAATGTATTTTTTGAGGGAATAAAAGCTTTAAAATGATGAGAGAATGATATCTAATTCGCTGCGATCTTCAGTTTCTGTGGCAAAGCAGAAAAAAAATGCAAAAATGATTGTCGGCTCATCAGAGAGTGCGTGACGCCAGTTTTTTTCCCCCCAGAATAAAACACATACTCTACGTCTGCATTTGGAATATATTTATTGCCTAAGTAATTTATTGGAATCGTTTTTCGTTGTAGAAACAACAGTAACATTGCAGACAGGAGGCTGCACGTGCGTACAAAATAGTTTTTAAAGAAATAAGTGGATGGATATTTAATTTTTCCAATAATTATAAATGCTCCTCTCACCTGTAAGTGAGGACAGCGAGCTGCCACACCTGTAAAGAGCTATGATACATTTAAATATCAATATCAATAACCTACCAGGCGTCTGTGACCTTCATTTGGAAAAGCTTTCAAATTAAATCATGACAGAGAGAAAGAGAGAGAGAGAGAGAGAGAGAGAGAGAGAGAGAGAGAGATCAGTAGTTAAAGTTATTTTCTATAAACAACATAGACTAATACAAATGTGGGGATGTCTGTGGCCCAAAAATCATCATTTACTGCTGATAATATAATTGCATGATTTAAAAAGAAAAGAAGAATGAACACCACAGGCCCGGGTGGGACAGAGAGCAGAGACGAGATATGGAAAATAGCTCAACAGCGCCATCAAGTGGTCGCCATGTGAACTACACGGAGGAGGTGCTCACTGAGCGGCCACAGTCGGAAGTGTTTCAGCAGCTGGCTCACTTTTTATTTTTTATTTTTTATTTTTTAAAGCCCATTTCAATAAACCCAGACGCTCTTATTTTGAAAGAGATTTTACTGTTGATAACAATAGTGTTTATTAAAAAGGCTTTAGTGTTAATAGCTTTAACACAATAACATTTCAGGGGTATGTTTTCATATAAATGACTGAGTCATCAGAATCATCGCGGGGCTACTTACATTAAAGTGAAGATAAACTCATCTTCAAGCTCCACAGACACTAAAATAAACATTTTTATTGAAATATTTATAAAGCAGGAGAAATGCTGGGTGTTGCATGAAGGCATGAGACGATGTGAACATTTTATGTCGTGGTTATCTGGGCCCAAATAATTTCACAATGTTATACCGATAATCATCAAAATATGCTTAAAAGTCTTAAAATAGCACTAAAACATACTGTAGTGACTTTACTTTACATCAAATATTTTATTGCATCACAGATAGGACACACATGGGTTTTCTTTTTTTCGTGAACATCCTTTTTAGTGAAAAACAAACAATCTTAAATAAGGAAACCATGAATCCCAAGAGTCTGTTCCTTCTTTTTAATTTTTAATTTGTAATACAGTTTTATATCATCCCATCCCTACTTCAAAGCATCGTGGGATTGTTTTCTGGGAGGAATGAATAATATCAGCCAAGGGGACACAGAAAATAAACTGCAATCCCGATCATCAATGTCAAAGCAACCGAGAGGTCAAAGGTCAAAGGCGTAGTTTCTTAGCTGTCAAGGCTTTGAAAGGTCATTTAAAGCTGCGATCAGTGTGCAGACCGTGTTCAATTACATTTCTGATTCTGACTTTTTAAAGTTGTGAGTGAAATTAAAGGGTCAGTTCACTAAATATTAAAAACTACAGATTTTCCTCTTAGTGGTTTTCTTGCCCATGCAGGTAGTTTGGGCCTGAAACCTCCGCTCCCATTCAAATACAGTGGAGGTGAATTACATTTAGGTGAATTACATTTAGTTTGAAGCGTGCACAGTATTAAAACAATACTTTTGAAAAGTTCAACAACAATATTTTCCCCAAATGACGATATCCTTGTTGCTCAGGACAATCCACAGACCTTATTGTCAACATTTCTAACTATTTCCTCCCAAATGTTGAAAAGAAAATGAAATATATTTCTGTTAAAAAATGTAATTCACCTTTATTGACTAGAGGAGCAAAGTTGGAGTTATTTTGGGCAAAGACAACGTTAGGTCAGGACAGTTTGAGCACCTGGATGGACACAAGACTCACCTGGTTGAATCATGCACACAAAAGAAGAGAACTACAATACATATTCATCTCTAAAGGCTGTTTTCCTGATTTATATCACATTGTATTTCTTAAAAACGTGAGTTGATAAGTGATAAGAAGAGATATCCAACATTCCCTCGCTGAAAAACTTTGACTCTAAGAATTTGGAACCTGGCTTTATCCAAAGTTCAGGTTTCTGTTTCGGAAATGTATGCAAATAAGCACATATTTAATAAGATAATGCCTTGTATGCATGTTTAAACACAATATTTCTGAAAACTTGTAATACTAAAAGGCATTGTCTTAATGTAAGTAATCAACTGGGGAAGTTTGATGGTTGTATCTATTTGTTAATTTTTTTGACTCTATTGACCCTTCAAGAAAAAGGGGAATTTACAGCAAGGAAAAATACTTCTGGAACCAGTGGCTCTTCCCACTTTACGACTCAGTTGGGTTGGAGCAGAACTCTTAAAAACAGATATCTCAAAACCTCAGGACATCTATATAGCTAGCTACCACTAGGAACAAGGGGGTGAAATATGTGCTTTTTTGGGAATTTGTGTGAAATGATCCCTTTAATCTGATATGTGTCACACGGGACAAGAAAAACATTGTGGACAACTGGAGCACATTGAGCAGCAGTGAGAACATAGTGAGACATGCTAGCAGGAGATATAAAAATGTTTAAAAAAACACATCAAGAGGTCGAGGTTGAGAGGAGTGGATATAGCACGGCGCCGTGTCGCTCACGTGATGAGAAATTACAGCGGGGGTGCATATGTCTGCGCGCTACACCTCATTTCACATCAACACACACCTCCCATGTCAGCAATCCAAACAGGTCAACCTCACCACCAAGGCATGTGATCGACAAGAGAGGTAGGCATCGCTAACTATCACTCCTCTCTCCCCACACACACACACACACACACACACACACACACACACACACACACACACACACTCCAGTGATATTTAGTGCCCTCATGCTTTGCTGCATGTGTCATCGTCCCTTTTGTGCCCCAACTTCCCCCTGACACATTTGTCACTGCATCACTCAGCGCGGAGCAGCGTGGGACAGTTTATATCTCTGCTAAGCTGGCACTTCCAGTTGGCCCTCCGCCTCAGTCACACTACATTTTTACATTTCAGGCATTCAGCTGACGCTGCCATCCGCGGCGTGCGAGCAGGGAAGTGAGCAAGCAGGTAGAGAAACCTCAGACGCATTCTGAACCACACTCTGACGGTCGCTGGGTTCGAAACAGCGTCCTCTTTTGGTTACGGTAAAGGCTCAAGAATTCTTGCGAGTTATGATCATCAAGAAGTTTGTTTGAAGCTTACTGAGGCCATGAAGTTGGATTTGTATTTCTGCATTAAGGTTCACAAGGTGCACTTCCATGCACCTCTTCTTCATTTTCAATTTGATTAATAAAAACCTGAGCGGAAACACTGAAAATTCGGAGAAATCTTGAAATATCGCATAAAAGTTTTTACGGAAAGGTTGGTGTTTCGATAAAAGACAAATGTAATGGAAATACTGCTAATAAATGAGGACGTACATGAATCGTAACCTTCCTCACATTAATACAGGAAACAAACACATTTCATATTTCCTTCCAGTTTTCTACATTGCTTGTCACCGTTTGACACATATATAATATAATCATAATTGTGCCATCTTGTTGCGCCCTCTTCTTCTGCAATGTTTTCTGACAGGAGAATTGTCTCCACCTGCTTATCTCTATGAAACCTTAATCCCATAATGATAGTGGATGGAAACAAGCAGTCGTTCACATTTTCTTTTGCAGATTTTCCCAAAATTCGGTTGAAACTTGCGATACATTTGGATGGAAAAATACATAACCTGTTTGGTGGACATTCTGCGACTTGTCCCGATATGTTGGTTAACAACATTCCCTTATTATGTTAATAGAAAAACATAAACTGACCGGCATTAGTTGGAATTGGACGTGATTTCTAGGCGACACTGGAGGATTGTGTAGGGATACCAAGCACCTGTTGTGGATAATTCTTCCCTTACTGTCAGCGAACATGCTGTTAGAACATGGCTTCAAAAAGGTTTTTAGCAGTCACAGAGTAGCAGGAGCCACTAACCTAGTCCCTTAAAGAGACAACAATTTTTTTAATGACTCCAATATTGGGCGAGTATGCTGCAGACAGCGGCCGCTAAACGGGCTGCAATATAATCGCTCTGGGTAATAACGCACCGCCAATGTACGTCCACTAAAAGTGCTTGATTTTGCCGCTGACAGGCTCAGATTGTTGTTATAAGTGTCTGACAACATTATGGAATTCCCTGCAGACAAAAGACAAAAAAACGCCTTTCTTCACCTTTCACTTGATCCGGTCCGTTTGTTATCGTGTTCAACAAAGTCTCGCTCATGGAAGTCGTGTTCTGAAATCTCACGGTGCTTCCACATTGCTGAAATCTGAGGAATACATACAGCCATGACAAACTGTGACAACAGTTTGTCATGAGCTCGGCACTCCTCTCTCCAACTCTCACTCCCGTCTCCACCGTATTCCAGCAAGTCACATGACACAATAACAAACAGATCAAGTGAAAGGTGAAGAAAACCCTTTTATTTCTCTGTAGTGTCCTTTCCATAATGCTGTCAGACTCTTATAATAACAATCTGGGCCTGTGGCAAAAAACACTTTCAGTGGACTTTTGGTGCAGAATTTTCCCAATAGCGTCAGACTGCAGCCCGTTCAGCACCTTCCGGCGGCAGCACACTCCCAATTTCTAAAATTGTTGTCTCCCTTAGTCAGTTAGACACAAAACATGTGAAACTAGTGTAAAAAAAAACAAAGACAAAGTTGTTCCTTTTTAGCATCTTCTTACTGCAGCAGGCTCCCACAGAGTGGCCCTGTGCACAGGGGTCAGCCAGTTAGCTAACAAGGCTTTGAAAGAAGCGTTCGGATCAGAGGTATCGATTTCACTCAGCAGCAGAGTCCTGGCCCGCAGCCCTGCCCACACACTCCACAATCTGCTTCAAAGTCCTAATCCAGGGTTTACACGGGGCCGGCTGCCCCTGCTGCTGTCTGATTGGGATATTGCTGTCACTATCATTATTTTTTCTGAAGACCTAAATATAGACAAACAGCATCATCCTCCGTGCACTCGCACTATTTCTGACCCACAATGCACTCAATCTGGAGTTCTGCTGACAGGGACACATTTACACATCATGTCCCCTCTGAGATGATCCCCGTGCAGCCACATGCCTCTGACAGAGGGCCTGTCCCTCGGGGACTCTACCTGTCTTCAGGGCACATCTGAGTCTTGGATTCTCCACATCGTGGAGATGGCGAAGACTCTGGAGGTTTAGATATTTAGGTTACACCTGTTTCCCTGCTTCAAACACCTCCCTGCCTCCGACAGAGGAGCGTGGATGTAGTACAGTTCGCTGAAACTTTGGCAAAAGGGTGAATGTGTCACAGGTCAGTGAGTAAACAGACGTAGTCCATGTTGTCGTCGTGAGATCCTGGAACAATTTTGTCATTTTTCCCGCTCTGCCTTCTGATCCTTTGCTGTTACTCACGTACTTTCTTGTTTCAATACCAATCTGTGTTTTTAAGATGTATTGTACTTCATCTTCTCTTGCCTATTTTTTTTATTTCAACGTGTGACATTTTCAGGAGCCACTCCAATAGTGTATACGTACATTAAGTTGCCAGTTTATTAGGTACAGCTAGCGACAACTGAAACCGGCAATAAATGCACAAAGATTGACTTTATATAAGAAACACCTGTCAGCAACACAATAAAATACAGCCTCCAAAAATGAGCATGTTGACTTTGAGCACTTGCACAGATTTAATTTATTTTCCTTTTTTTGTTAATTTATGCAAAAAAAAAAAGACCTTTCATAAAATAATCAGGGATTTATCAACGATTACCGATTATTATTGATATATCATTATACAGTATTATTCTATTTTGTTATTTTAATATCTAATACATCATTTCTGAATTAATTGATCTCATGTAAAAAAAAAAAAGATAGGAGCTTGTTTTTTTAAGTTACAGTTTACACATATATAAGACTGGGCTGCATGCTTCACACATTTGTACATACGACACCGTTTCAGAGAAAACAACTTTGCAGCATTTAATCAATGTGTTGTAATGATAAACAAACCATTCTAACCTAATTGATGAACCTCATGTATTTTGATTATTTTGCAAAGTTACCTGTAAGTGATGAGACAGAATTTCACCATTGACATATATATTATTATTTTGAAATGATATTTGCAAAGTCACACAGTATTTTAATGAAACTAACCTAAAGTGTTATGATTTTGATTGGTTCAATCTATGTTTAAATTCATCAATTATAACTCAATATGATCAGCATTACGCATCTTAAAAACAAAGACTGCATTTAGATTTTGGGGAATCCTATAAGTTGAACGAAATTGTTTTAAAATTGTAATTTTAATTGATTTAGTTGTGAAGACCTTCGAGAGAGAAAGAGGGGTGATGAAAACATAATCTTCACATGTTAATATAATACTTGTTATTAGAGTGTATGTTTCGGTAGTGACACATTGACACAGAAAAAAACCCATTCCAAAACTGAAAATATAATGTCCAAAATGACTGTACTTTTACTAGATACGTGTACCTTACATAGGGTACAATATATGTATATGGACAAAGTTTGGGAAGAAAACAAACATTTCTGAATGTTTCTAACTTCAGTTCGGTAAATGGCCCATATGCAATCCATTAAATTTAGGACACCTTATTTTCTAATTCTGCACTTAAATATAAATGTTAATGTTAGAAAATGCTTAAAAATGGTTTTGTGAAGGAAACATATCCCCGCGTGTTGACCGTTTATGTCTTCATCAGTCCTCCCTCTGTGTCCCAGGCAGCAGGAGCGGATGACTCTGAATATGGTCGCATTACTTTGTTACACATTCCGCTGCTGCTTTTGAAGTACATCTCCATAACAGCCATGGCATACAGTTTTCTTGGAGGCCGAGAAGGCATGTTGCCCCCACACCCCCACCCCCCCCATTTCATGTCATGAAAGTCAACCCAACTTCATCAGTCACAGTAATGACCGGAGCGCATGCAGGGCTCAGGTTGAGAGTTGGCCCGTCGTGGACCCGTCTTTCCGGACCGACAGCTAAAACAGCAGAGGACATCTTACTTATTTACAACCGGCAGCCGTCCACTTTAAGCTCACAACAACACACACACACACACACACGCACACACACACAGATGCATGCGCGCAGAGGAAGTGCATGGTAAAACTAGCAGGAGCTGATCTTTCTAAGAGCACATGTCATTGGAAATCTGATTTCAGGAAGTATTTAGATACTTTTTTCTAAAAGTAAAAGCGGCACGACACGAGTCCTGCCTTCAATATCTTACTTAAGTGAAAGTACAGAAGAAAACAAACAACCACAGCTGTGGGAGCGAGCGCCCATAAAAGTATATGATTAAGGATTTGTTAAAAAAAAAACATTGGCACAAGTGCTACATTCTGTCAATGGGGGGAAACAGTTGAACTACTTTTGAATGTAAACTCCATCAAAAGCTGTCAAATGTAGCAGAGTTACAGGTGTAATATTCCATTTGAAATATAGTGAAGTAGAAGCAGACAGTTCATTTAGGAGCGACTTCATTCTGAGGGAACGAACACTTCAACAGAGCTTGTTCTCTGGCGTGTACGTTCCTAAATGTTCCGTCTCCTCATTTGCTGCATTACAGTAACGTAAGCTTGTCAAGTGAGGCAGCGGAGGCCACGGGAATAAACGGCCCCACAGAATATACTTCGCCTGGAGAAGTCTTCCTGTGTTCTGAAGCAAAAGGCACAGGACAGGAAGAAAAAAACAAAACAAGGTCAATTAACTTCAATTGTATGAACATTTGAACAAATTACGCGTGGTTAACTCAAATTCTTCCCATTTTTTTAAAAGCGAAAGCCCTACTTTTGGGTTAGGCACTGAAGCCAAACTGCTCCAATTTCTGAACGTGAGGTAAGAATATAATGACAAAGTAAAAAAAAAAAGAATTGTAAAATATGTACTCAACAATGAAAGAGTGTTTTGTTTTTCCTCAAAAATCAGGAATCAAACAAGATAAAAGAAAAATGAAAGGCCGCAACAGGACATACGTTAATATTAGACCGTCAAGACTTTGTGTGTGTGCGTGCGAGTGCGCGTGTGTGTGTGTGTATGTGCGTGTGTTTGTGTGTGTGTGTGTTACAGGTTCAAATGAAGATGTATGGTTGCCCAGGGGTGGGCCAGACGCAGAGGTGGATAATGGATTAGTGAAGATCAATCCGGCTGTTTCCTGTGAGGAAAAACAGACCAGATTTATCTTCTGTCCTCCGTCCCACGGCCACCCAGGGACCACTTAAAGGAAAAAGATCTAAGTCTGATGTGTAAATATCTTCAGAAGGGATGGAAAAATGGACGTACCATCACGACTCGACCAGAACTGAACAAAGAGCAGAAGAGTCTTTGTAAACCTGTGACCTGTTACTAAAGTTTCTGGAGTTTCAGGAGAAGCGGAAAAAAGAAAAAAGTTCTTGCAGAAGTCATTTTTTTTCCTTCCTTTTTGTAGAAAAGTAATTCCTCTCAAAATAAATCTTTAGGTAAAGAGAATGATGCGTCTTGTGTTATGATGATATGATGACAGCAGACAACATTTTATTGTACTTGTGAAGCAATCTTGGTAAGTGCTGGAAAAAAAAGCTCATCTCTAAATATTTCCTTACTGTGGGTTCATTTATCACAACATTTATTAAAACATTTCTAAATCAAAGAGGCACGGGTCACACTTTTTGACGAGTTAGAAAACATTGCCTCATGAACACATTACTTTAAAAATCAGTTGCACACAATTGTTTCTCGAGATGAGCAGGTTTTCTCCTCATCACCGTCACTTTAAAAACTGTGACGTTGCAGGTTTTATAATATTCCAGGTGGCTGTTCGGAAGCCTCTTATGGTATTATTGATTTAACTTTACTTGTGTGTCTTCTCATACACATACACACATTGTTATTTTGCCAAATACTGCACCTTACCTCATCTTTTTGAATATTGCACCTTAACATTGCATCTTTCCTCAGCTCATCTTATTTTTACATTTTTCTACATATATATATATATATGTGTATTTGTATAAAACATTTTGCACTATTTGTAAATTTTTTGCATCTTATACTGTCTCCTACTGTGTATTGCAACTGTTGGACAACAATTTCCCTCGGTATAAATAAAGTTATCTTATCTTATCTTATCTTCTAAGTGTCACTGTAAATTCAGTCAACTTTTGATTAAGAAATATGAGTTAGGAAAGAAGTGTTTTTCATAAAGTACGGAAGCCCTGATAGGCAAGTGTGAAGTAAATTCTGGTGATCTAAGTCTGATCTAAAGTGTTGTCTCTCCTGTGTTTATGGCTTAAGAACAGGTGAAAAAAAAAAAAAAAGGTTTTTGCCAGGATAATCTTCCTTAGATGCTGAATTTCTTTTTTTCCAGGATCATTTGACATGACGGTAATGTTAAATAACTGGCTAACACAAAACATATATCCCTTATATAGAGCAGTTGGGGAAATTAAAACTCACCTGGGAGGAAACTTGAATAACTTTGGTCCTAATTAGAACATGGGGAAATGGTGCACTTCAGCCTCTTGTGGTCGAAATGAGTAGTACAACAAAAAAAAAGTTTGATTTCTCACTAAAGTCATAAACACAAAAGAGCAAGTTACTTTGATCAGATTTAGAAAATTGATCAGCAGAATTTAGTCTTTCACTTTCCTCTCAGAGCCTCCGTGTGGTTATGTTTTAACCAGCTTCGAATGTTATTTCAAGTATTTCAACTATTCTCCAGCACTAATGTCACAAAGTCAAATTCCAGCAGAAGCACACAAACACACTCTCAGACACAGGCTTCAGCTCCATTCCTCTCGGTTGGATGAGCTCCAAGTTTAGGATTGTGATCAGCTGCTCTCAGCTGTTTTCACTGGGAGCTGAATATTGGGACCTCCAATAAAGACTCCACAGGGAACATTTCATCACCTGAAATACAAGCAGCACACTTCACCACCACCACTGTGTGTTCACTCATCAACCTTAACTCTTGGCTATGTGAGTGCATCCAATGCTGTTTCGTACATACATGTGGAGTAATGCACTGTATACTTTTGGTGTGCACTGGTGGTTTCAAGTGAACAGATTCTTGCTCCGTCCTGTCATTGTCATGGTTCTGAACACAGTGACTCAAAAAGCAGGACTTTTGCAACAGGTAATCAGTCAGAGAGGGAAAACTGAGCAGGTAAGAGGCAGGCAGGCGAAACCAGGAACAAGCTGTGGTTGGGGCTGGGATATATAAAGCGAGGGGGGGTTGGGCAACTACTGGGCAGGTGGGGACGACATGAAGTCTTCTCGTGCAAACGTGTGAACACCTTTTCATTGGTTTCACACGTTTTTCAGAACACTTTAACACAGATCTCATGGAAAGACCCCAAACTCTATTGGATGTTTAGCCGCGTTAAACGAAAAACATCTATTCGCAGCTGATAGAAAGGATTATGAGTCTCTGATGCACCTGTGTGCACAACTCATCAATCAGCAGTCAGTCCTCATCCGTCTATAGAAGATGCCATCTCTGGGTTCTGAGTATTTCTGAGTTCTGGTGAAATTCTTCATTGGTTCTTTGGTGAAGAATGAACGCAGCACAGAAGCTGCACCGTAACGTATGTCAATGACCTGCACGCAGAACGCAAACGCTCTTAGGAAATGTAAAATGTGCAGTTGCAGAGTGCAGCAGTGTAAAATCCTGCTCTGTGTGAAGTATCAAGAAAGGGTGCAGATATAGAGTACAAAGTGAGGTTGAGCCAGTTCATATTTCAATCTTAGTTTTTTTTTGGAGCTGCATTTTGTATATTGATCGATTAAACAAATGCAATAATTTGACTACAAGCTGTGTTGTTGGCATGTTTTTAATGTGTTGCGGGTGTCAGAGTGTCGTTTTAGTTTCGGCCTGTGCGTGAACTGTGTGAACTGAATCGACAAATGCGTTCAAGCTAATGAGAAGAACCGCAGTAGCGGAAAAGCAACCGGAAAAAGAGCAAAATTTGACAATCAAACGGACTTCAGATGAGACGTCTGCGTGGCACAAAGCTGCTTCTCATTAGCTCTGGATAAATGAAGACAAACTTAAAGTCAACTCTTTTCCGAATGCAAACCTTAACTTCATTTTTGCTTTTGAGATAACCTGGGAATAGAAAAATAGAGATCAGTCTTAGGATTTTGGGCTTGTAGAGTCGACTAGCGTTCGTGGTTACCCTTGTCTTCTCAATGCAACTTCTCTGAACTCAGCCGCGTCTGCCTATGTGTGTCCAGACTTGACACTTCAACGCGACCTCCCTGCACAATAGTTGCATCCGCTTTGTTGAGGAGAAAGCCGCTATTTTCCATCTTTACATGACCTCTTTATTCTCAGTAAAGCCACCCACCCTCTCCAAATGAACTTGTACTTGTACAGAACTTGTACCGACTCTGTAAAATAAACTATTTTTTTCCGGTCTTAGAGGGTCCAGGTTAATAAGCCATTAATTCAAATGCATTCATTTATCATTGACGTGAATAGGTGCCACGTGCACATTTAAAGAGGAGGGAAGAGTAAATCATGCCTGCATGTGCGCTGACTCAGCAGGGATAACGTTAAATGAGAAAAGTAGATCTACAGGAGAACAAATATTTGAAAGCAGTACAGAATGCTTGAGAGCCTTACTGCCTTATATACCGTTGTATTTTTATATTTCAAATTGTAACACAAATTTGGTGTTTTCCTTTACATAAATAAATACATTTCCAGCATAAATTGGTGCTCAAAAAGTCACTGGAATGCTGAAACCTCGCTTAATATGTGTCCCCACGTATGTCGAAACTAAACCTACGGCATTGTCCACCACACACAGTGATTCTTATGAACAGTGGATCAAAAATCCCCAACACACACACACACCCTCCCCTCCCTTATCCATGCTGACAGGTGGTGTGTCTGTAACAAGTAAACAGGTGTTGCTTTGTGGCTCCGCCAAGAGACAGCAAGCTGAAAAACACAAAACCAACAAGCAGCAGCACGCTAGTCCTGCTAATTACCGAGACAGCGTGGATCACCTTAGTCTGAAGTTTAGCTAAAAGCCCAGTCTTTGCACTTCAAAAGCATTTCTCTTTCCCCTCTGCGACTCTCCTTCCTCCCAAACTTTGCCTTTTCATTTCTCAGAGCTGTCTTTCAGAGCAGGCCTTGAACTTTGAAAGAAGGAAGGTTCAGGGAAACGAGGCTCTGCTGTAACTCAAAGAGGCCGTCAGCCGAGTGGGGACAACATGGCCGAGGGCAACTGTTGGACGCAGCAGACGACACGTCGGCGAGACTCCAGAGGGGCTGCCGACGGTGGGAAACGCTGACGGGGACGTCCCGCGACGTGTTTGTGGATTCAGTGACAGTTTTGACGCAACGCTTCTTAAAGTCAATACAATCAGCTGGCAGTAATTTGTTTGTGTGTGTAGAGGAAAATGGCCTCTTCACAACGCAGGGCATGCCTTCGTTCCTGTACGAAGCATTTGTGTAAACACTGTAAATCATATATGGCCAGGGTTACAGAATATGAAGGGAACTTGGCTGACAGAATATGAAGGGAACTTGGCTGACCCCTGTAGCCGTAGCAGGAGAGTCACAGAAAAAAGCCGGACGAAAATCTTTAAAATATTGGGTGGCCAAAGAATATGTACACACAAACTAAGCGTGCTCGAGTAATTCGACTCCCACGAAAGAGCTCAGGGAGCAAAATAATATACAAGGATCTGAGGCACAGCTCATTAATTCTGACGCATACATGCAGGACGAGCAAATGCTGAAACAAATTCGTCTGTCCACATCAGTGCAAATATGAAACTGAAAAAAAAAACCTGCTCACGGTCAAAGACGAGCTTTAGAGGGCTCTTGCATGCAGCTTTCTCAAGAGTTCGTCTCTGCCATTTACGACCCTTCAACTGCAGCAAGAGGGAACATCGTTGAGGTTTTAAAGGGTAACGTGTGTGTAGCGTAAAGCTCGGGGTCAAAATTGCTTTCAACTCAACTATGATTGCAACTGTCCCAGCCCTGATAAGAGCGAAGGTTTGCAGCTTAGAAGCATTTTCTTGATTGGACGTCACTGTCGGAAAGTTCAGCACTCATCCTGTGTTTCATGACGTCACGTGGTGTGGTTAAGGTTTCGCTTGTTTGCTTTTGCACCAATATGACATCAAGGTTTGGGTTAAAATGACTACTTTGTTAAGGTTTTGTACGGAAGCCCTGAAAGGCAAAATGAAAAAAAAATGATTCTGTTGATCTATGATCCAAGTCTGATGGGAAATAGTTTTCTCTCTTATGTTTATGACTCGAGAAAATGTAGGAAAACATTTTTTTTGCTTCCTTCTTTTCTTTTTTTCTTTTTTTTTGCAAGGTTGAAAAAAAAAGTTTAGCCAGGATAATTTTTCACCTTAAGGAAAACGATCCTTTCAAAAAAATAAATAAATGTTCCCTTGTCCAAAAAGATTTTCACCAGTTTCACAGATTTTTTTTATTTTCTTTGAAGAAACTTGGAAAGATTATCCTGGCCAAACTTTTTTTTTTTCTTCACATGTACTTTAGCCAAAAACACTGAAGAGAAAACACATTTTGATCAGACTTAGAACATGGATCACCAGGATTTTGTTTTCTTCACACTTGCCTTTCAGGGCTTTCAGTAATTAGGGAACCTTCATCGTCATGGTTACAGAAATGTTAACCAAGTAGTCAAGGTTCGGGAACCATTTGTTTTGCTATTGCCGTCTTCAGAGTTATGCTGGAATGCATTTACTGTATACTACAAATATAATTATTTCTATGTCAAGTGTGATTTTCTGTCTAAACGTTGCCCAAAGAGAATATTCTGCAAAGAGACCTGCACTTAGTCCGAGTATTAAACATACAGCACAAGGGACTTTATCTACAATGATGAATATGCAGACTATTTAAAGGAGCACCTCAACCTCAAATGCCCATTTGTATATCAATTACTCTCCCTGTTTCACCATAAATTCTTGAAGAAAACGTCGTTTTTTTCTAGCAGGCCTCCACGGTGAACGAAGAATCCCAAAAACGGGGGAAATTCCTGATGAATGGAAGTAAATGGGGGCCGTGTCTAGCAACAGCAAACTGTATCAAAACATCCGTTTACAAAGTCTCACTCAACTCCTGCAGTGTAATCCAAGTCTCATTTATCCAGTCGCTCACTACTTCCCAAACACGTGCATTTCTGCTGAAACCTTACCATGTAATTCACTTCCGCATAAAGACTCTCACGCTTGCGAAGGCGCGAAGTCTTTTGAACGGCAATGTTTTAGCTGAAATGCACGTGTTTGGGAAGTAGCGTGCATACGACTGGATAAGTGAGACTTGGATTACACTGCAGGAGTTGTGTGAGACTTTGTAAACGGATGTTGTGATACAGATTTGCCGTTGTTAAATGCAGGCCCCCATTCACTTCAATTCATGTAGACTTTTCTCCGTCTTTTGATTCTTCGCCCACCGTGGAGGCATGAGAGGAAAATAAAGTTTTCTTCAAGAATTCCAGGTAACACAGTGGGGGGGAGTAATGGATCTTCAAATGGGGATTTTGTGGGTGTAGTATTCCTTTAAGCACTACTGGACATCAGAGTTTTGTCATTATGTCGATGATTGAGGCCGCGGCCTGGTCAGATGCTCCCAAACAGTCGCCTCGACCCTCAGATTGATCACCGTCTCTGGGCTCAGACGGTTCAGAACCTGCTGTCTGCTGTTTGCTTAGACTAAAAAGCTGCTAAAAGCTGGGATCAATGGGACGGGGGAATCAATCAGGATCATCCGTGTTTATACGACTCAGGAGGATTACCTCACTGTTACTGGAATGGCCTCACAGGAATGACTGGCCATTAGAACAGTGGGACTAAACACTGCACTGCTGTTTACATAAAAGGTAATGTGGGCCCGGCCCCGGCTCTGTGTGCCAGAGACAATTAGGCCCCGACACAGGCCGTAATCCACCGCCGGGGCCGAGGTAATCAAATTCAAACATAGCTGGGCCCCCCCACCACCCCCCACCCGAAAACAATGAGGGACGGGATTACAACGAATGCATGTGAAGATAGAAAATGAATGAGCTTAACGCTGAACATGTGCTCCAGTAACAGAGACTCATACGCAGAATCAGACGCAGGCTTTGTTACAATGGCTTGTATTTTTGTATCTTTGGTCGCTCAAGGCGTATAACTGTGAAACACTACATGTAAGTTATTTTGTGTGATTTTGCACTGACACTGGATTTTTCAATCTGAGAAATGAAGGTTTTCCCTTTGTTTTACAGAGAAGTAACCAAAACGTATGATAAAGGACAAGTTCATGTTTTTTGAAAACTTTTCGTAAACAATACTAGCGTCCTTGCCGTCCCTTCACTGTAAGTGATGGGGGGGCAGAGGTCCTGATGTAGGCTGAAGCTAATTTGAGTTTTCAGCAGAATGACATAGACAAAGGAAGTGAGTGTCTTCCAAAATCTTTGTAAGTGCAAAGTTCCCTCTTCACGTTACGGGTTCGGCCTGCTTGTAAAAGCACTGATAGCTGTTCCGAATGGCCACACCAAAGGGCGCGGTGAGGATAAGATTCCATAAATAGGGGTGAAATTTGTAGCGTCGCACTCGGTTGTACACATGAAAAGTAGTGAGATAATTGTGTGAAGAATAAAACATTTAAAAAAGGGATTTCAAGAGAGTTCTGAGAGCTCCGCACACCTGGCCGATGTCTGTGACTGTTGGATCATCTTTTTTTGGAAAGATTAACGATGGCTCTGTCATATTAGGGCGACCCAGTGAACTATACAAGGCCCCTGACACCGAAGCAACCAAACAGAATTGAGCTGTTATTCCTTTTATTTACTTACACCTGTGCTTTTTCCTCTGTGACAAACAGTGTCAGAGAATGTTTCAGAGAAACTGCTCCTCACATTTAGAGCAGGGATAGTCAACTTGCTTTGCCCGGGGGCCACTGTGGCACAGTGACAGCAGGGCAGGGGCCAGTTAATGAGGTAACATTAATACTATTTATCAGATCAAATGAAGAGACATTAAAAGGCCCATCACTTTTCTTTCTTTCATTTTCTTTATTTTCAAATCATGTGATTTATTAACTTAACTTAACTTGGGACCGGGTGATCCTCCCCTGTCACTTTTTTTTATAAACAAGCTCTATTCTATAAATAAGTCTATTTTTATTTGTATTTAAAAAAAATTGACTCTGGCACCTTTCAACGTACACCTTTTTTAAAAAATTTTAAAAATATATATTTTCATTGTGAATTAGAAAATGGAAGCCTAATCGCGTCACAAGTTGATGATCACTTCTTTGAGGAAACTCAACATTTTCTGACCTGCAGGGCTCCATTTACATCGTTTTTCTTGGTTTCATTGCCAGAATGACAGTCAGAAGGCACTGACTGGATGATGTATGTTGTTTTGCCCAATTCAGAGCCCCAGACTACAAATGCACAGAGAAAAGAATCGAACCTATGACCCTCTATCACCTCGCTGCTTTGAAAGAACCTCCGCAAACGATTCTTTATACTTTTCCCCTTAGTTGGAACCAGGGAAAGTCAGCTATAGTAGTAAAGATTTCTTCTTCTCTGAGGTGATTCTGGGATGACGGAACTTCAACCTTTTTTCATTTTATACTCATTTTTTTATTTGTGTGCTTGTTCGGCACCATAACCAAAACCAGAGCTGACACTTGACATACAACACCTGACGCCAAAATGTTAAATATTAAACTGTTTCATGGCATGAATCGGTGGAGATGACCGGGTTCGTGTAGGTGACCTTCTCATCTTATTCAGTGTTCTGCTCAAGGGCACTTGCACAGGTCACATGACTGTAGCTGCGACACCAACTGAAAAACTGCAAATCCTTATTTAGAGGATATAACTAATTGAGTGGAATCTTATCAGAGAGAGAGTAAAATTCAGAAAAATTAAACAAATAAAATGATGTAGAAAAAAAAGGGAAGAACTGTTGGGGTCAGAATGAGTGCACAGTATATTATTTCTTCCAGAAATGTTTGAAATAATCCACAGTCTGATAAATACAGTGCCTCCTCTGCCGCTGCACACTGCTCAGAATACATCAGGCAGTTTGACAGACGCTTCTCCTGTAAGCATGTGGACGTATCGGATGATAAGGTGGACTAAAGCCTATAAATACGGCTGTGTGTCTCCCGGTGAGCCAGTTTTTAAACTCTGCTGCACCACCTGATGATCTCTGCAACCTGAAAACCCCACAGTCCTGCATTTAACGCGTCATTATGTCGGTTCAACTGTTCTTATAGGGAAAGAAAGAAAAGTCCCCCCCCCCCGCGCCCTCCAATGTCTTTTCATGTATGATTTAATCTAGTCCTCGATCTATTAAAAAAAAAAAAAACGGTGTCTCCCTGTGCGTAAAATGCCGCGCTTAGTGCGTCCTGGCGCGGACGATTCCTTGGAAAATGTGCGGTGTCAGTCGCGTTTCCTTCACGCCCCGCTGCTGTGGATCGGTGCTGAGCAGGAGTGGCATCTCGGCGACAAAATCTGGATGAAAGAGCGTCCTTTAGAGCTCAGGCATGCATCGAGTAGTGAGATCATTGGCGTTATAAATATCCCCGTGCCAGCAGAACAACTCCAGCTACTGCAGCCGGGGTAATGCCCAGGAGCGCTGCACGCGTGTGGTGCGCACGGTTCGTGGTGTCCAGACCTCAGGAGCGACACCAAAAATGCTAGAAGTGGCCTAGCGAGTGTCTCCTTTTTGGAAGAATGAATGTTCCTCTCTACCTTCTGACCGTCGCTCACTTGATTTGCGCCGCCGCCGGAGCAGAGCACGTCTCTTTGGAGCGCCAACTTCTGGAGGAGGGGATCAGTTCGGGACGCAGGACTTGCAGGCTCTACTGTAGGGTTGGCATCGGCTTCCATCTCCAGATTCACAACGACGGCAGAGTGAACGGCAGCCATGAGCCCAACCAGCTGAGTAAGTCACTCCAGTTTCACGGTGCACGGAGCAGCCGAACTACTAAATTATAAACGTCTGACGCGCAGATGAATCCTGCGCGTCCCGCTGAGAATGCGCACTTGGCACTACAGTCCTGCGTTCGCTCTAATTGATACCCTTCTGTTTGCAGTCGTCTCTATTTTAGATGTCATCCCTGGACGTTTTAACAATAATGATTTACACAGGAAGAGTGGAAGGAGCGCGCACCTAAACTTAGGCTGCCTGACCCTGTGAAATATCTGAGCAGCGGGCTTCTGGTTGACGAGCCTTGTTTGTGTCTCTCCGGGATGTTGGCAGGTAGACTATTTGTGGAAGTAACAGGTGCAGCAGTGAGGATGTGTTGGATTGCCAATCAGCACGATTGTCATCACAACAACGTTACTCCATATACTGCAAAAAATACCCACCATGGAAAAATTAGTTATTATTATTATTATTATTATCTATTGCTGAATCTTTCAATTGTTTGCCTTCAAATCTAGTGAGCAATATTGTTTGCTTTGGGTGCAAATTCAATGATTTCACTTCTTTTTTTTTTTTTCTTTTTATCATACAAAGAAATAAAGAGCAGTGATAAGTTGACTTACACGTTTTTATTATAGTGCTCTGTGGAAATATCTTTTCAGCTGATTTATTAGAAATAAGGTTTTTGGTTATTAAAGCAGCACCGAGGTACTTTGCAGTGCAGATATAAGAGAGGTGATATTGCCCGGATTTATTTGATGGATACTAGATTTTTCAGGCTGATATTGATAATTGAAAGTACAAAAAAAATAATAATAATAACAATATATGGCATTCATTTGTGTACATAAAAACAGAAGAGCATCAATCGGTTCATATATATTGGCCAATTTATCAGTATACCTCCAGTAAAAAGTGGGGCAAATTCAAATATAACTTGTGAAAGACATTAAAATATGTCCGTGTAGCAAATTCATTTTCTCTTGTATCAAGTCTGAATGCATCAGAATTTGTCTTCTGAAGCTAACAAGTGACAAAGTCTTAATTAAAATAAGGAAGATCACTAACATCAAGATTTCAGAAGATGTTAAACTTTCAAAGGATTTCCCTCCATTTGAATATATTATCTCCTAACCCAAAGCACACAGCAGCATTCATCTGCGGCCGGAACAAAGTCAATTAGGGCGAATAGCATGAGTTGTGTCTGGAAAACATTAATGCAAAACTTCAAATACAACGTTAAATAAGCAGTCTTTGTGCTAAAACTTCGACCGTCCTGTACGTGAATCTCGTCCTGTGTCGTTTAGGCCAGAAGACTAAAGTCATAAATCTGATTTTTTTAGTCTTCACTGCACCATCAGATCCCTCATCGCTCCTCCGAACAGCCGACGCTCACCGTGAAAGTGCACTTGTGCCTCCATTTCATGGTCCCCTTTAGAAGAGTTGTCAGGTTACATGGATTTCAACACGACAGCCATGTGGTTTTTGAATCCTGCATGACAGCGCTGGAGACGAGCAGGAGACTGGGCCTCTTAGATTTGTAATATGAAGATTCTTCAACCACCACAGTGCGTTACATTTCATATCACCGCCTCACAGAAGATAGTTAATACACAGTCCACAATATCCGCCTGGCACAACACATACGTGGTCTTTTATTTTGACTTTTCTGATCATTCTGGGATACTTGAGCGGTCGGGTGGATGTATTGGTTTGACAATATCGTGTCAACAGTCCTCTGTGTGTGATGTGGCCGTTCCTTTGGTATCCTGCATGCAGGTATCAGCGGGTTGTGTTAGAGTCCCACACAAGCCCAAATGTTTCAAAAGAACACTTTTTGGCACAAGCCTACTATTCTGCATTTCCTGGCAGAACATTACATCAAAAATAATTCTGTTTATATGCATTTTTAGAAAAGAAAAAAATGTTTTGGAGAACAGTCATAACAAAACACACAATTACATTACATCACATAACAGTTCATTTAGCAGACGCTTTTGTCCAAAGCGACTTACAATAAGTGCAAACAATCATGAGGATACGACTCTGAACCGCGAGAATCTTGCAAGTGCATAAGCTTCAAATAGGTGAAATCATACAAGTGTAGAACAATAGCTTCAAATAAGCCAAACCAAAGTAAGAGCAACAAAGACAACCATTAGAATAAAAATTCAACCAATAGCGTCAAATAAGTCAACCAAGTGCAAAAGTACAACTCATTTTTTTTCTTTTTTATTGACCAAAGTGCAGTCGAAACAACAATAAACAATAAAAAAACAACAACAAAAAAACAATAAACAACAATAAAGCGCAATACATATAATTTAATGATTAAATATATAATGTAAATGTAATTATTCCATTTTATACTATCCACTTTATTTATAATATTATTACATTGTAATATATCTAATATAATACATAAAAATGTTTACAACAAATATCACCAACACAACAAAAAGAACGATTTATTCTTTCTATGCGGCCCGGTACCGAATGATCCACGGCTCGTTACTGGTCCGCAGCCCAGTGGTTGGGGACCCCTGATCAACACCGCACCGCCCGGTGGTCCTGCCTCTGTGAACTCCAGACCCCGACTGTGAGTACCACAAGCAGTGTCGAGTTAACCACCGACAGAGTTGTGCTTGCAGACAACATTAAAGTAAAACCTCACCAACAAAGTGGCCATTTGCGTATCAATGACTTGAGTTCTTGATTCTTGGTGAAATATTCCTTTAACAGCCTGCAATGCATGTAAAAGTGTTTGTGCTCGGCGCAGCAAAAGGTTGATAAAGGTAGAAATTGTTGATTGGCCGGTTAATTTGTACTCACCCGAACAATAGTGATCTAAAGGAGCATACTGTAAGACCAAGATCATTACCAAAGGTGCCACTGAGCTGGACGACTGAGCTGACACGAGGCAGAGCAGATCATCTCCGCTCATGGAGGAGCGACGAGATTTAGGAAATTTCGAGAGAAGTAAAAAGAATGTTCCCCGGGTCCTTATTTCCCCAGCTCAAAACCCTCCAGATATGACACATTAACAAGACTTTTCAAAGTGTCCGCCACCTACAGCACAACTGATGTTATACTCCTCGAAAACCAACGCTCTTAAATTTGTGGGCAAGTAGAGTTTTCTCAACTTTAGACGTCGATATCTCCACAGTGGCTGAACAGATTGTTACCATTCAAACTGCATTGGAAACATCAATCACCCGTCATGTGTTTGCACTGTGGAGATAGCCCTTACCAATCTCTTACAAAGTTAGTTTATGACAAGAACATAGGACCCTGGGAACATGGGACGCTTTGAACATAGGGATGACCCCAGTAAAAATACACTCTGTCATCCATCAATCATCAGAGCATGTTGTTTGTCCTCCCAGGTGTCCTGGAGCTCTTTGCGGTTTCTCAGGGGGTCATCGGCATCAAAGGGGTCTACAGTAACAGATTCCTGGCCATGAATAAAAGAGGACGGCTCTACGCCACTGTAAGTATTCCACACGCTTCTGTTTGTCGCCCTGACCTCTTAAACTCACCCTCAGTGCATACATGCTGCTGACTGTGCAGGGTTACTACTGTACGTGTTATTTTGAAGTGACACTCATTTGTTCTTAGCAAGTGTTGACTGCAATGCTTTCGTCCAATCATATGGGACATGGCTTTTTAAATGTTTCGCTAGCTGTGGTGGGTTTGGATTTGTTAAAGTGATAACACCTTCTTAATGTTTAAACGTAATGCTGAAAATTAATTTAAAGCTGCACTGATTGATTGTTGGACCATTTGGGTGTAGACAAACGTACACAGAAAAATCATATCTTGACACATTACTGCCTCATAAAGTTGTTGTTGCTAATAAGTTAGCAAACAGTTGCTTTTTTCATTATCATCCCAATGAATTCCTCGTGTTGAATGAAAGTTCACTGTGTTATAATGCAACTAAGTACATTTACTTAAGTACTGTTGACTACTTACAATTTTGAGGTACTTGTTCTTTACTTTCACATTTAAAATTTTCTGCTACTTTATACTTTAACTCCACTACATTTATTAGAGGGTATTTCTACAGTGTGGTATTGCTACTTTTATACTTGTATTATTTTATTTAAGTAAAAGATCAGAGCACTTCAAATAGCCGACTGCTGCTGCGTCGGGTAATTGAGTCAATGAGAGCACTCAGAGTGAACCAAGCAGTATATATGCTGTAATACCAAAACAATGAGCTAAAAGGGGTTAAAACGCGCCATAGAACTAAGTTGGGTTATATATATATATATTTTTTCATTGTTAATATAAAAAGAATATTCATTATTAGTGCTGACATTTCTAAACTCCCTTTTTAAAATGAATGTATACAAATGCTGACTCTCTTGGACAGTCTCTCCATAAAGTCATTCCCTCATATGAAAAGTGATGAAGGTAATTGTGCGGAGACGCAGCCCTCCAACAAGCAAACTTTGTTCGAAGCATACTGTCGCCTCTATTAGCTTTTCTAATAAGAGCAACTCCTGGCCAAATTATTTCGTTATACATGTTGTTCCCAAAAATCAAGAACATTTTCCTTGCTCAAAGTTTCACATTGTTTACGTCTGATTATGATGCACCATTTCTTGTGTTTTGTGCAGACTCCCTGCCAGTGTCCATACCTACCAGACCAGAATTTAATTTGACGTAATGCTGTGATTCTGCATCACATTTGCAGCTCATATGATGCCCCTCTCTGCTGCAGCCCAACTTCCTTTTTGATCTCAGGTCATGAGTGTATGTCTCCATCAAAACCTTGCCTAGTGCAGCTATATTTGTCTTATTTATTAGTTTGTGCAGCTTTGCATCATTGCTGCATAACAAAATCCCCAAATCTGACATCAGCATGTCATGGCATACTGCTGTAATCTTTAGCCACAGTTTTCGAAGACTTTCAAATCCCCCCAAACACACAGTAAGCTCAAATCTGCCCACAGCAGCTTGGCCCCTCTGTTGTAGGCAGGCAGGCCGGCCGGCCGGCAGCACTGACGAGTCATCTGTGGGAGCCTTGGCAGGCGTATAGATAGAAGCGGCTCCCTATTAGCATGTGTTAATGGGAGAAGCAGATTAAGTCCTGTCTGGGACGGCTGATAATATACAGAGGAGTGAGCCACAAAAAGGAAGATCAACATGTTGAGTAAACAATCAGCCAGGCAAGCAACAATCGGAGAGCCGGAGAGCCTGTGAGCTGCTGTGGGTGTGCATGCTGAGCAACTGCGTTTTATGCCCCCTCAGCTCCCGGTATTGTTTCATGAAACCCTGTCAGCGGGGAGTGATGTGGCGTCCTTCCTCAAAGTGCATTCTCAGCCACAGCTTTCTAGATATGTACTAATGCGACTGTGAGCTGTCCAACAGCAGATACATATGCAGTTGTTATTCTAGCATGTATAAGGAGACTTTTCCGGAGTCAAAGCACATCCCAAACAAGATTGGGCAGAAAATTGGGCAGACATGGATAATGAGAGAAAATAATGCGACAAAGCAAAACAGCAGACTGAGGGGGTATTGCCTCAAACTAAAACCTGATCATCATTTAGGTTCTTCTGGAAGTTGGTCATGCACAGCCCCCGCCGGTCTGACTCAGTAGGATTTTCTTTTCTTGTGGTCCAACATGTCTGCATGTCTAGTCTCATCTACCCCTTCATCTCCCGTTCCCCACTGTCCAAATGTCAGAAATGAAAATCCAGCGTTCCACATCTACTCCTTCAGCACCGGCTCAAAGGTCAATCGGTTGTTACTTGTGGCTGGTTTTCTTGGGTCTGCATGACATCATCAGGCTGAAGTCGGTGTCGTTAGAGAAAGAGCTGTTCGCAGGTCCCAGCATTACTTTTGCTTGGAAACATTTGTCCATTCAGAAGTTATATTTTCAAATCAATTCACACACAGGCCTAAACGGAAAGTCGCTGGCCAAAATGACACTATAACTGTAAGATTTTTCAAAAATGGCAACAAAAGCGAATGTTTCCATCTAACAACACAACTTGTAGCCAACTTAATATATTCCATCATAATACAATATATAGCTATCAATATGAACCGCTTCAACCTTAATTTGTGCTATATGCCTGCCATTTCTTTACACACTTTAGAATTAGAGATTCATAATAATGCAAGAAATGTCTCAGCTGTGAATACATGTTTTCTTTTTGTTAGTTTAGATCTTTCTCTGAGATGTGTCTTGACTGTTTTCAAGAAGGCTGTGAAAGTGTTAACACATTTGCAAGAGAAGACTTCTGCTGTGCTAAGAAGGTGCTGATGAAGATCCAGTTGAGCCCAGTTTCCGTTAAGTGTGCCTTAGCAATCGAGAAAAAAACTGTAAGGGACAAGAGGGATCCAGGAAGCGACATTATTAATATTAAGATGAGCCCCTCAATCAAGGAAAAAAAACATACATTTTCTGAAAAGCTTATATTAGCATAGCTCATCATTTATCCTCATGATCAGAGAGAAAGTTTACTCACAGATCAACACAGCTGGAGCTGCCTCTCTACGCAGAGCCTATGTCGAAGCCTAAGCAAGTGGCTATGCCGTTGTGGTTTTTTTATATTTGTGCGCTAGTGTGTGTCGCTCTGCAATAGAAACTCCACCGCCAACTAGCATTTTGGAAGTAGAGTTTCTATGCCACTGTGTTGAGTTTCTTCGTATACCTCAAATAATGGCGACTGAAACTGAGAAGATCATGTTGGACAACAGTAGTACAGCAGATGACAGAAGCTGACTTTATTGCCTTGCCAAAATGTCTATGAAAAGTATTGTTGGCAGTACACAAATACATCGTCAAAGTTATGACTGATACTAGGCTAGGCTAGGCTGGTACTAGGCTGCAGCAGCTAGCCGTAGCTACCAAGCAGACCATTCACAGTTGTTGCGGTCTTCGTCGCCTGAGGTCTAGTTACATTTTTGGGAAGGTGTACGTCAGGCTACGGCGTAGATTCATCGCAGAAGTATAAACTGGCCTTTACTCAAGGGCACGTCAGCATGAGCGACTCTTCTTCACAGCCGAAGAGCTGTTTTTTGTTTTTTTTTGTGTTGAATTCTCTTTGGTTTGGGATTGCTATGAGTTGTGTGTGCACTTTAACACTTTTCAGCCTCTACAAGCTGATACCAGGCTTTGTGACATTTTAACAATTATTATATAAATAGTTTTAGGTGCATTCAATTAAAGTTTGATATTTTAATCAGAGCTCTTTGCAGCTTTAATACTTAGTGTAGGTACCTTGCACTCTGAGAGACAGGTTCTCTGGCTCCAACCGTTGCAGTCGGAGCTTATTTTTGCCTCCGGAGCAGCTCTGCCTCAGAGAAATATTTGTATAACTAAAACTCCAATCTGTGTCTACAGCTGCACTGTGCTATTTAACCGCCTTGATGGTTTGGGGTGGATGTAAACCTTGGGGGCCACAGACAGACTCGGGCCTCACGTCGGGGTATCAGATGACATCCTGAACCTTATCTTGTTGCATCGTCTGTCATATCTAATATTTCGATGTTTTCACAGTGGCAATTTATTGGCTGAATAATGGGCGTAGACAGATGCACATTGCTCTGCACGACCTTCTCAGCAAGCCATCACAAACATAATCTTTAGAAAGGTGAAAGGGTCACCTGCATTTGTTGAACAAACAGTGACAGAGAGAGGGAGATAGAGCGATAGAGAGGGAGAGACAGAGACAGAAATGCAGATTGTTGAAATCCTGTTTTTAATTTCATTGTCATTTTCTTTTAGATATGTCTCGCCCACAGTTTTCTTCGCATCTATGATGTTTTTTTGCTGAAGACACTTTTTTGTCTCATTAAGTGCTTTCATTTCCCAACCAGTTCATTACAAGGCCAGTTCATTAAATTAGTGTACAGTTATAGTTATAATATTGTCCCTCGCAGACATTATTGTATTATCGGTTCACCATTGACATTTTTTGGTTTTAGGTGGCATATCTAAACAAATATTTTAAGGATTGCTGTGAAATCTGCTACACACATCCATGGTCTCCAGAGGATGAATCCTTCCGACTTTGACTCAAGTGCCACCAGCAGGTCGAAGTTTCCACTTATCCAGTGAAATATCTCAACATCTAGGCTACTTGGTGGCTTGCCATACAATTTGGTACAGACGTTTATGGTTCCCATGGTTCTTCTGACTGTCCCTTCCTCTAGTGCCACCAGCAGGTTGACCTTTATTGGTTTTGAGTGAAATGTCTCCACAACTATTGGATTTATTCATTGAAATTTGGCCTAGACATTAATTTCACCCCATAGACTGTATATAACAAGTGGACGTAGTCACTGAGACCTTACTCATTGGCGTGTTGACTAACGTTGTGAAGCAACGAGTTTGGTTTTGGCCATCGCCATTTAGATTTTTTGGAACCAGAAGTGACCATATTTGGACGAGTGGGTGGAGCTGGGGAAGGTACCGTTAGCATAACAAACGCTAAATGACCAGCTAATGCTAGCACTAGGTAGCATGGCAAACAAAGTGTATCCGTAATTCATGTTGACTGTGATTTTAATTGGGAAGCTCATTTTATTCTAATAACTATAGTGGACCCCTGACTTGTCAAATGTGTCCAATAAGTTTTATGACCAAATATGCAGGAATGACATCCCCGTCAGCCTTAGCTGCACTAATTAGTAAATCCGAGGATGCTATCACGCTAAAAAAACACTGTGAGAATGTTTAATAATTATCTACCAAACAGTAGCATGTTAGCATGTTTGTTTAGAAAAGCGAAACATTCTTTGGTGTTTTTTCCAGTTAAGTTGTAGTTAAAAAAAGTTTTCCGTACTTTAGACTTAAGTGTTTTTCAACCAGTTAGTTATACACCCAGTCCGTTAAGTTTGTGCATATGGGCGTAGAGTTTAAGTGTGGCTCTAGCTCAGTGTGTGTCAAAGAGTTTAGTGGCATTGGAAATCACAAAATTCCCTATCCTACCAATCTGTCTGAGGAGTGGTAAGAATTTAAAAAAAGACATATTTGTGAAGAAATATTATTTGGAATATGTGTAACTTTCCACCTCTGCCCTAAGTACAGCTAACCCCGAGGATCATGGGAAAGGTCCCTTTAAAAGACTGTGACCAATCCAGCAGGGCAAGAGCCAGGTTAAACAGCTGTACAAGCATTATGATTTTAACAATAAGATCTCTGGAATCCGGCCACGGCCATTAAATCCTATGAAACACAGCAGGAGCCAAAGCTTTTTCCTGGTATGCGTGTTTGCGTGTGTGTGCGTGCGTGCATGTGTGTGTGTGTGTGTGTACGTGCCTATGTGTTTGAGTACATTCATACATGCTCCAATGGATTTGTTTCCAGATGTGTAATTCCATGACTGGTACCAGAGCTGGTATATTGCTCAAATGTAGCGTTCTGTTAAATCATTGCAATCCACCCATAGCAGTGACTCGGGAGTTCTGTTCAATTGTTCTAATCATCTTTAAAAACAACAGCCAAAAGGAACATGTCGGTCACTTTGAATAACTTAAAGGTTTGTACTATTCTGCCGCGGCCGCAGTGCACTCTCTTGTGACTGGCATGTTTACCAAACGCTGTAATGGCATCATTTTCTGCTATGCTGCACTCTTCAGCAAAGCAGAACAGTTTGTTTTATTTCAGAATGGCAGGAGGTTATACAAGGAAGTCATACTGCAGCGAGAAGGCAGGCATCCCTGGGTACATGTCAGAGTTTCCCACCCAAGATATTTTTAGGCACAAAACGGGAACACTCAATGAATATCTGCATCTCCGTTTCTGAAATATTGTGTAGCAGAGAGCAATATGCCAGTGTTGTCTGTACATTTTCTACTAAGCATGTACAGAACATCTTATAGTGATCACCGCTGTCCTCGTCAAATGAATCACTTTCTTTATTGCTCATGCAGATTACCATCTAATTGACATTTTGTATATTTATAACATGAATATAAAGTAATGAAAAATGCTATTTACTGTATTTTATTGACTTAAAAAAAAAGAGTACAGCTGTTTCAAATGCTTTTTTAAAATTACTGTACAAATGAATTTACTGTAATTCAAATACAATATAGTATAATACAGTACAGTACTGTATATAAAATATAGCTTCCTGTAGTTCAAATTATATTTAAGTTATAGCCTAAGTTAGAGCATGTTCTACCCTATTAACAGGTCTGAAAATAAACTGTAGGCTATGAATGAACTGGTAGCAGAGTTTGAATTGAAATGTCTTCATAAAATACAGCATCATTGAAGAGAAGGAAAAAAAAAATAGAATTAACCTACTGTAGATTTAAAAGAAAAAATCCATATATTGTCATTTATGAAAAGACCTAAAATGAACACTGTAAGTGGAACATTATTTATTTTTTTTTAAGCTAATTATTTAAACAGCATGTGTATAGGAATGATTCCGTCCCAAGCGTTTTGATGTATAAGCGGTTTCCACTGTAATAGTACATTGTTCAGAACATTCTGGCAGACGACATTCAGTTCAGTTTGGTAGGTTTTAGTTTGACCAGCGGAAGAGATGTTGAGAGTATTTGGATCCTTCAGATTTTTATTACCGAGGCATTAATAATTTATGAGCAGCATTTTAATCCACCTTTGTAAACCAGCCTATATCGCACAAATATAGCTAGCATCATCCCCCTGTTTGACGTCTTTTAGGTTTCTCAGTAAATGATAGCAAGGAGCAGTTTGTCAGATGAAAACTGTTTTAACATTGTTCACCCTGAGTCAGAAACCATAATCTTCCATCTGCAGAAATAGATAGGCTACATCAAATACGCCAATTTCTTTCTTATAGCCACATATTGCCCCAAACTTCTCCAGAAATATCAAATTGATCTATAGCATGTGTCACAAAAGCAACCGCCTGTCCGTCTTCATTCAGAAGTTCTTCCTGGATGAAGTTGATACACTGGCCATAATGAGTTTTGACCAGTACAAAGGAGGCTCTGCTCCTGTCAGTCAAAGCATCTCTGTGATAAGGGAAGTCATTTAGATGACTTTGAAACCCACCCCGAGATGAAAGACCAATCTTCTGTTATTTTGGAGCGGTGTCAGTTCTACAGCAGCTAACCCAATCAGATCGCAATTGGACGATATAGCATGTCGAACAGCGATGGGGATGTGCAGTGAGTACTTACAGCTCGAGATAATAGTGTTTGGTGTTTTCCCACTCGGAACTCTGTTGTAATTACAGAATCACAAAATAATTCTCCAGCTCTGTATCATTAGAAATCCAGGGACTATTTTAGTTCATTACATACAGCAATAGGTCTAACACCAGCTTCCCTTTCTTGTTCTCAATGTGTTTCCCACGCTGCTCAGCTATTGTGTGAGAAAACACAATTTGGCTGTTATGCATGATTTTCAATAGTATTGAATTGGAAAACTTGTGACATAGTCAAACAAAAGTGTCTCTTATGCAGATGCACTACAGCCAGATGGCAACCTCTGGGTCTGAAGAGTGAAGCCAATGATATATCCCCAGCATAACCTGAAAGTGGCTTGAAAACGGTTTCATGCACCCAAGCCCTCCTTTGATAGCTGTGTTTTTACCATAGACTGAATAAAAGAAGAGGACATAGTCTGAAAACATGAAGGCAATACATTTAAACCTGCATTCTCTCTAATATCCAGCAGGGGGTGACTCCACTGGTTGCAAAGAGAAACAGTCTGGTTGTAAAGTCTCTGAGAAATCAACCCTACTTCTCATTTGACTTATTACTTATTAAACATTTTCAGAATGAGTTTATGATCTTCTTCTTCAAGTCTTCTTCAGTACAGCATGATGTTCATTTTGCAAATGATGGTCCCATTTACAGTACAATAGACGATAAATCAGCGTAAGCTTTAGGGCGTGGCTACCATGCGATTGACAGGTCGCTACCTCGGTGTTTGACCGGTTTAGGTGTTTTCATCGGAGAGCTTTAACCCTTTCACAGTGTGTTTTAGTTCATGTTAATTGTAACATTTTGGTGGCCTAAAAATGTCTTGTTCAGCGTTCGGTCGTACTTAGACCCGCCCTCTCTTTGTCACTTCTGGTTAAAAAAAAAAAAGATGGCGACGGCAAAAACTCGAGGCTTTAAAACCATAGTCCATAGTTCTTTTACACAGTCTATGGCTACGGCCCACAGCACATTTGAAAGGAGCATACACGTGTTCTTTTGAAGAGAAACAAATGGCATACCTAAGATTACACTGTGCGCCTCCTGCTACTTTTCTCAGAGGAACGATACAAGTCTCATTTACCTATAAGATCACAAGTTTCTCACAGTAGCAGTATAAATATGTGTATGAGTGTGTGTGTGTGTGTGTGAGCACTAAATAACATTTAATCAGTGGGGAGAATCTGGCAAAGGTCAGCTTCCAGATGCTCGTTGGTGCCATTACCCCCCCCAATTTAAAGAGAATTATCTTTGCAGCAGCTAACAAGAGAAACACAGGGTTAGGTTACAGGGTAGCACGCAAACAGAGTTCCCACATGTTGTGCAGCTGAGCCTTGTTTACATGAGGACAGATCCAGTATCATGTGGAACAATTTACAAATCAAGCAGATGTAAAGGTTTGCTCATCAAAAAGTAATCACAGATACACTCATTGACTGATCTTAGCCAATTAACTGCAGTTTGCATGAGTTCCATCAGATGAAAGGCAAGAGTGAGCACCTGTTAATATCTGACATGTTCCTTCTTTTGTAGGAGTGGTTCACAGACGACTGTAAATTCAGGGAGCGTTTCCAGGAGAACAGCTACAACACTTACGCCTCAGTAATCCACAGGAACCACAGGACTGGCCGCGACTGGTTCGTGGCCCTCAATAAGAGAGGGAAAGCTAAAATGGGCTCCAGCCCGCGGGTCAAATCCCAGCATGTCTCCACTCACTTCTTGCCCAGGGTCAACCTGCACGACACCAGCGAGCGAGGCTTCACCATCACAGACAGAAGCAAAGAGAGGAGGAAAAGCCCACCGCCGCCCAAACCTCCTTTGGCTAAAGCTGTCCTTGCAGGGACACCACCGAGACGTACGCAAGTCAAATACTGGCCCAAGTACCGCTTTGGATAGATATCACAGGGTTTGGCTCTATCTGGGGGATACAAAGGTCATAGACGTTGGACATATAAGTGACAGACGTCCCCAAAAAAACTGACAATGGTCATTTATCACATTCAAAGCATTCCGGGAATCCATAAAGTGTGTGAAAACCCTCAAAATGGCTGCCAGCTACAACAACGAGCTTTTCTTTGTTGAAGCTATTATCGTAGTTGGGAGTTCCCGCTTGAGTTGATGATGCTCTGTCTTGTTTTACGTTATCTTTTGTGTACATGGCGAAGTTCGGCAGTGCCCCAGGTTGAGAGGATGTCCTTCAAATGAGGTGCTGCGAAAAGATGGAATCCATAACTTTATGTGTATTCTTGGTGAGACATACTTGCACAAAATGTTGTATACATCTAAGACAGAGAAGTCATCGACCCTTTTCTGCTATCCCGACTGAAAACGTCCTCAATCGACCATGTATTGTCCTTCAACACATGTTAGTTGTTAAGGGACTGTACAAAAATTATTTTGGGTATGTCCGGTGGTAAATTTGCAGGGGACGGTTATCACCCTAGATTTATATTTTATTCCCACAATTTTTTTGTGATTTATATATATATATATTTATATATACTTTATATATATTTTTAATATCACAATAATAATAATGATAATAATAATAATAATAAATATGCGTTTTGGATCAGGGCTTTATTTTCCTCATTATAATCAATTAGTAGCCAGTACAGACACAACTCTCTTTTCTAACTCAGGGGACGGATATGGATATTTATGGTGATGTTTTTGCATTTTTAAAAAGAAAAACATTTTTTGTACAGTCCCTAAAGTAATGAAATTAGACACCGAAGTACAGTTTTTGTAAAAATTAAAGTAATTTCTCATTTAGAGTTAAGTTGTGTGGGACGGCTCTGGTACTGAACAGAGTTATTATTTAATTGTATTTCATTATAAAGCACAAAAAACACCGCTCAATCTGACAACATAGAGGGACTACAAAACATCATTGTAAAGTTGAACAATTTTATTGGCATTGTCAGCCAGAAAGATACCAAGTCACTACTCAGAGCAATAGCAGCAAATAGACAGCAAGTCCAACAATGTTTTAACATCAAAAAGTACAAAAAGTAGGTTATGGATTTCCACTTTAAACACTGAGAAAGAATTACATTGAGACATTAAAGGTTTTCAAACCTGGCTTGGTAAGTGCTTCGAACATGTCTCCAGCCTGAACATACACACTGACCAACTGTCCCTTTGCTAACACCGGATTTGTGATAATCAACATGAAAACGAGGACTGGTTCTCCGGAGACTCCCCCTCTCCTCCTGGACAGCTGTGAGGGATCAAGGAGAAAACTGTGCATCGAAACTATCATTTTAGCAACCGGCTGTCTCCCAAAAAATCCAGAGTCATGACCTCGCGGCATTCCTCCAAGGAGGAGCACGCACCGCCGTCAGCGCAGGGATAAAGATGCCGAGAAATAACGCTCTCTCGTTTTGTGGAAGGTTCAAGCAGTAGGTGTATCAGATGGCAAGCAGCCGTGGAATGGCCATGTAGGAACATAGGGGACGTCTCTGGGGAGGAAGCCAGGGAGCCTGAACTATACATTAAAATGCTGTCTTTTATTTAATCGTTTGGATTACTTGAGTTTGTGGCACCTTTTGCAGAAGAATTCAAATGGACAATTAGTCAAACTACTTAGATCATATTCCACCATCAGAGCCCATGGGAAAACGTTCCAAGTACATAATGTCACAATGTATGTCATGTATGTTTTGAGAATGATATAAAAATCTCAAATATCTGCATAATTCCTAAGAAGCCTGCGACAAAAAGAGTAAAAGGATAAAACATGTATCTATACACTTTGTATTTAAATTGCAATCCTGAGAACTGCGAGTTCAAACGGTTGTTTAGGGTTATGGATATGGTGGATTTTTTTTCATGTCTTTACAAAGTATCATTTTTAAATAGAATAAACCTTGGAAAAAAATTTAAAAATAACCTTTGTGAAGGGTCAAGAAAAAACAAGCAAGAAGAAAACACTTCAGGAGCTGGAGTTCTGCTACCTGCCCGGAACCCAACGTGTGCCGATAAAGTATTGGGTTTTCATGTCTGGTTCTGGCCATATTGTTGCGTAAAGCTACAAGCTTGGACTGGATTCCGGTCTGGTCATTTTCAAACATGATTTATTACAATATTTTTGTCTTTCTCTGTCTGACTGTGCTAATAATCTGCTCCCATGTGTGCTGTGTGTTGCAAGTAGATATGCAATGCCCATTATGTATCCAACGCGCCACATTAGCCTGGCGAGCTAACTGTCAGAAATGGAAGATATGAAGCACAAACATAGCTTTGGGTCTCAGGTTGGGTTCGGGTGCAGTCATTGTCATTTGGGCTGGGTCTTTAACATGCGGGCAGTCTCAGTTTTGAGCGTGTGCAGGACTCTACTTTGTGCACAAACATCCATCAAGGGTGCATTATAATTAAAATGTGTTATCATTATATTAGAAAAATGTTGTTAATCTGCATCTTGAACCATATCTGCCAAAAACAAATATGCAAAATGACAGACAATCATGGGGCACGAGTACCAGTTCCTGAGAAAATAGGAAAGTGGTTAAAAAAAAATCTACCTACCTGACTAAAATGCCTTTAAAGAATGTCTTCACCTGCACCAAAAATTAAAACAAAACTTTGTTGGTGAAGATTACTACATCATATAGGGAAGACAAAATATGTAAAAGGGGTCAAATGCTTCAATTGTAAAGTTATTACACAGGTTATTGCAGAGGAAAGGTATATATTATATATACTGTGGCCAAGTGTTCTTGTCCTTGTCCAGGCAAAGTGAAAAGCTCCACGATCTCCTTAAACACCGTTTGTTTTTTTAAATGATCTTCTGTGATTTCCTCATGTTGTGTGTTCCTCATGCACATCCCAAAGAAATATTTTTTCTACCAGAATTATTTTTTTTTTATTTAAAAACTTATGTATGAAGAAGAGTTTTTATGTAATCTGACTATTAAAAAAAATACACATAATAGCGGATCTTGATATGTATGATGTTGTAGATGTTAGGTCAAATGCAGCACACTTTTACGATGCCAAATCGGCTTACTTGATTATTGAGAAATTCTGGTGCATTTATATGTTATATACTGTATGTATATATGAGTCATAAGACATTGCAGCCAAAACATCGTTTGTTTCATGCACTGGTCATTTCTTAGACTTTGGGATACTTTACTTCCATAACATGTCTTTTTTCAGACTAGTGAAAAGAAAACATCCAAAATACACATTTAGGTGTTTATTTTACTACACTCTGTGTACAAAATGTATGGCATTTTACGATATATATCTTTAAAAGACATTTTCACAAAAAAAAATGTTCTCCTCTTCAGTAGCATTTTTACACACCAAACGTTAGAGTTTAATTCCTATTTATATTCTGAAGGTTTTTACAGAGGGCTTTGTTTATATATCATTCATAGCCTGATTTATATAACATTGTTTTCCTAAGAACCTGGCAAAAATTGATTTTGTTAAGGCTGTTGACAGTATTTTCCTATATATGGACTGATACAAAGAAATATCCAACATTCCCTCTGCAAAAACATTTGAATCTAATTTGTCAACAAAATGAAACAAGAATTTTGAACCTGGCTTCATCCAATGTTCACATTTCTGTTTCGGAAATGTATGCGAATTGGCACAAATTTAATAAGATAATGCCTCAGTTGCATATTTTAACACAACATTTCAGAAAACTTGTAATACAAAAAAAGAATCAGCTTAATGTAAGTGCTTACATTACTTTCCAGACTACCTTCTTTAAATGAACGCTTAATTGCATTGCAGGTTATAAATGCTATAATTAGACACTTGTGATAAAATATTTGAGGGTGATATATGTCACTGAATTCCCAAAGAACAGGAGAAGAAGAAGAGTCCAGCATCACAGTGGCAGACTAATGAAAGACAGGTGTGTGTGTGTGTGTGTGTGTGTGTGTGTGTGTGTGTGTGTGTGTGTGTGTGTGTGTGTGTATGTGTATGTGTATGTGTATGTGTGTGTGCTGACAGGACTGTGTTGGCTGATGTTCTCCAACTCCTCTGAGGTCATGACAGTTTTTACTTTAGTCTAAAACCGGCCTGAGGGCTGATTACTGACAACATTCTCCATCTTCTTTTAGCATGTGGGGTTCCTCCTCCCATGACACTAATGATTCAACATTTAGCGTCACGATGTCACAAAAAGAGATTTCTTGCTGCTCTCTTCAGAGGTCAGATGTCAGGACCCGGACAACGTCAGAATATCTCGGCCTCTACAGCATCAATTTTGATTAAGTCCCCCAGATGTATGGAAGTTAATACAAAATCACTTCTTAAATTGCATTTTATTATCCAGCATGGATATTGCTTGGATTTATTTTTTTATTTTTTTATCAAAATGCATATGATGATTGCAAGTTTCCCCAGAAGTGAAAACCTTTGAAGTTGGGAAAACATTTGGTTACATTATTGAGCATATTTTGGTGCTTTACAACAGCACAAATGTGGCCAAAATTGTTTATTTAACCAAACAAATATACGGCCAAAACAACTGCTTCAACAACATTATAAAAAAAAAAAAGTGTATATGTACAGCTGTGGAACAAGTTTAAATTAGTTTTTTTTATAATGTGTTTAAAACAAATTCCAGGCCTGGTTGACTGAGGATGCATGTTTGTTTTCAGCACAATCATGTCTTCACAGTCACACAATTAAGTATTTTATTCGAACACATGTACCACTTATGTGGTGTGATTCACTTGTTCAAAAACAGAAAGGCAATAAACAAAGAGGGATGTTTCTAATTCACTTGTCACAATTCGAATGTCTCAGGATCAGATGTCAGAGTTAGTAACCCCAAAAAGAATTATTGATTGCCTTAAAGGAAGCCCAATCAGCAGGGGGGGGGCACCACAGCAACTCTTCACCTCGAGTCCAGAGGAGTAATGACTTCCTGGGAGGTCATACATCTTAGAATTACATCCTCAACAAGTGCACTCAGTCGAGTTCAAAACCGTCTTGGTTAGTCCACATAATGCGTGTGACAATATTCAGAGAATTGGCAAAACAGGTGCTATGGAGCCAAACTAGTGAGATACCAATAATCTCCCCTTCAGTGACACACATTTGGCATGAGATTCACAAAAAAGCAAAAAAAAAATGTGCCTTTTGCCTTGTACGTTGGCAGTTTCTTTATACTCTATGTAACTTTGCCTGAAGAGGGAACTGTTGTCACTGTGAATACAAGTAAACAGAATAATGACACTGAATTCCCCAAGATTCAAACGCTTTAGAGACATCTTAACTGGGTGTCTGAGTGAGAGCGAGTGGAACGAGACCACAAATCAGGAAAGAGACATGCCTCCTGGTGAGGTGTGATTATTTCTTGTTTTGCTTTTGTAATAAAACTATGACAAGCAAAACATTTTTTTATCTTAACAGTAAGATAAAAAGTCTTCATTCATTACATTCACATCAACATTATTATGTGTGACCAAACAGGATCACACACACCAAATCAACGTGTGTGTGTGTGTGTGTGTGTGTGTGTGTGTGTGTATGGACCACACCCATCTTTGAACTCAACCTTCATTTTGATCTCAACTACTCAGCTGTAAACGTTTTGTGACTGCACCTTGCATGGTTGGAGTAGTCGAGTACGAGTGTATTGAATTGAAAAGGGTTCGTTTGATAGCTTATGAATTCAAAATATCACGTGTAACAGGAAAAAGGTGTTATTTCCTCTTCAAAAAGAAAAGTTCTTCAGAAGGTGTGGACAAAAGAATTGACCAATTGTTGGCTACATTTTGAAATCACAAACTGTTTAATTTGGTTGAGAAAAGCAGCAAAAAATACTCTACTACTGCGAAAAATCTTCCTCATGGGATTTGTTGTTTGCCGGACCGCCTTTTCCCACAGCAGACATTTAGACAAGTCATAGTAGGACAGGCTGTCCTCACACTGTGTGTAGCTATACCTACGACAGGTAATGTACTGCAATTTGTATGTAACCCATGAAATCAATTCATATTTAATTCACGTAATAGGGAACCAGGAAGTATAAAGAGGTCGACGTAGGAAGGAGGTTGGGTCCAAAAACTCTGGACTTTCACCCAAGAAACCGCTGTTTGTGTCCCGTGTGAAACCAGAAGTCAACGATGATTCATTTGTAAATGTCACTTCCGTACTTCCGTAACGCCACTTCTGCAGTTATTATTCCCAAACCTAACCAAGTTGTTTCTTGTGAAGACGGAAGTTTATTGTATGCATATAACGAGCAGGAAAAACTAGCAATAACTTTTTGCAAGCTGCCATACGTTGTATGAGAATATGTACAGTATAACTATGAAAAGGAGAATAAGCGGAAGCGCTGTAGAAACAAGATCTATAAATATGTCAAAGTTCCTCTTATGAACGTTCATTAGAAATTCAGGTAACATACAGAAGAGGACAGGGAGAAAGAGTAATCACCATGAAAAAGGTTGTTCGACACAGAATAAGAACAACAGAAGTTTCGTGTTTATTATTCATACTGGTGTTGAATAATGAAGTGGATCTTTATTTCTAGGTAAGAAAAACCCTCGGCGACCTGAGAAATAGGATGAAGCTTGCGTGACAGTCTTTATTTTAAGTTGATCTTCAAGGAGCAGGTTCCCTCGGTAACTTACTGACTCAACTTACATCTCAACTGCTCCGACACCGACCCTGCCTTCCATCTGCCTCCACTTCCTTTTGTCTTATTTGTCCGTCTGCGTACGCCCATATTGGCCATAAATGACATGGCTCTTGCATGAAAGCACGCTCATAACGACATTTTAAATCATTACCTCACTTTCCGTGGACGTCATTGCAGAGCCATTAAAAGTCACGCTGAATGAGAAAATTAAACAAAATGATAGTAAAAGATGATACTGACAGCCAAGAGTCACAGTATTTCTGTAAATGGAGCCACTGAAGTTGTTATTCTGTATTTTACAGTCAGAAAAAGTGCCAAATAGCGTTGATTTACCGGAATTTAAGGATTGACATCATGGGTCTGGATAACTTTGTCATATCGTACATTGCTCCAGGTTTAGGATCAATGTGAAGTGTATATTGAGTTCTGTGACTGACATTGTTACAGAGGACATGGAGTACTTTTTCAACTTTGAACTTAAATTAGTTGAATTCAATAATTTACCATGTTTACCTCTAGCTAAACCTGGATATAATATTTTAACAAGGAACAGTAAGGAACGGTGAAGACCTTTAGCGGAGAGTTCTACTGTCATCTACATTTTAGCTTTACTGGAGCTCAGGGCTTTCGCACTTTCGCTTTCCTCATCTCCAAGTCAATGTTTTTTTTTAATTTTTTTAAATAAGTTGCCTGATGTAAGTTCAGTGGTTGAAAGTACAATGTATAATTCCGAGCCACCTGCTCCAAAAAAAGGAGGCATTATTTCACCTCTACTACTGGGTCCATACGATCTAAATTCACCAATCATCAAAACCATCAGTTATTAATGAAGCCTACCTTAGAATGTTATCCTATGTTTATATTTTAGTTGTAGTAGTTTGGCATATGCATTGTATTCTAAGTTTTAGAGTATTACAGTGTATTCTTTATATTGTGTATTGTATTCTATAGCTATGTATCTCTCTCTCTCTCTCTCTTCTAGTGTTGATGTATTTACTGTGTATTTTATACGCCTGTCTGTCTGCATTCGACCAAACTGCTGAAACTCTGAGAGCCGATCTAAATAAACTTCTATTTTATAATCTTCATGTGGGGCTTACCCATCTGTGTATTCACTGGGGGCTATACGGTCCGTGTGACCTTACGTTTTGATAGTTTGTATATTTTCTAACAAGAGGCTAAATGAGACGACTAAACGTCATCACGCCGAACTCGTACGAGTCCCCCTTTCGCTCAGCGGTGGTGACAATGAAGTCATGCAACCCTGGTGTAGTTCGCTTATAGCTTAACGTTAGCTTTTTACTTCTACGTTTTAAAAGTGGTGTTCTTTTGTGAAGATTGTCTTGCTGAACAAAACGTGCAAGTATCATAAACTTTTCTGCAACAATCCAGGCATTTACACAGCTATCACAGCATCAATGTCCAATCCCTCCATCTATATATACACACACACACACACACACACACGCGCGCGCGCGCACGCACACACACGTGCACACACACACACTCACACTCACACTCACACACACACTCACTCACTCTTTGGCCCCAAGATTTTTAACTGCCCTGCCAAACTGCAGTTATTATATAGGGCATATAAAGGGACTAGGGTATATATTCAATTTCAACTTCATAAGTCTGTATTAATTATTTCTATTTATTCTAATATATGTGTGGCATCGAATAAACAACAGCTATTTATCATTTCAGTCACGCTTTACGTCCATGGTGAGCAGCGTGTTGACTTCCGCATCCTGTGACGTATCGGGCACGGTTGCTATAGCAGCCTTTTACAACACAGAACGCGTGAAGATGGATTACAGCACAGCCGCTCGTTTCCACGATTCTGTAATGCAGTTTAAATTCTACGAAGATTATCTCGACTCCAAGGTCACGCCAATGGATTTATTTTACCTAAAAGTGAGTCACTCTGTTACAAACTATTGACTTCAGCCCTCACTGCGGTATCAACTATCTTTCCCTACGTAACCCCATTGTGTTTTGTAATCCACGTCAGAACCGCATTCACTAAACAGTCATTTAATGTAATCTTTGCGATAATGCAACAATGCACGTCACGAAAACGTGACTTTTGACTTTACAAAATCACCTAGTCGGCCTCTTTAATTCGGCATCTACCTAAGCCCCTGCCTGTTCTTATTTAAAAGAAAAACATAACTTATTTCAGATATGTCGCTTTCAAGACCGCTGCAGCAGCTAGTTGACGTTCAAGGAGATTATGGAGCAATAATTGCGATTTTACACCTTGACTTGCTATGAATTTATTTACCGTTTACTAAACTAAGCATCCACCACATTGAACATTGTATTTTTAAATTGATATCATTTTTTGAGGTAGGCCCTATGCCTATCTTGCAGTTGAAGAAGGCAACAAACTTTACTAAACATTGAATGGAGTCTGGTTTATCGTCCTCTTTATAATCAAAACATAGACTATAGACTCGAAACGACGTTCTTGATGGCAACTTTTCCAACCTTAAATATAGTTATGTTAGAGTACACACGTATGCATTAAAAAAACAATTCTAGTTGTTTCTCGTTTTTTTTTAAATAAAAAGTTGTTAGTAGCACGCATGAATTTGCTGTATGAAAGCAGTGAATCTGAAGTCGCACAAATGTTGGCTTGACATGGTGATAAGTTTTGCTGGTGTAGTACCCCTGGTCGCACGCTAGGTGTCAGGCATACACAGGTTTAGGGGTTTAAACTATGGGTTCACCAAGCAGCTACCACCAATCCTCATTTAAAGTTTGCTTCTCTCAAGTCATAGAATTTCAAAGCAGTAGAGACAACAAACAATTGTATTTAATTGGCATCTATTGTCAAAATGACATGTGTAAAAACCAAGAAGTCTCAATGAATCCTTGGTCCGATAAGTGATACTTTTTAGGAGCGTTCACCTAGTCTTAGTTAGTCCTAGTTCTGAACCATAATTACTCTAGTATGCTCATTAGGATTATCTGAAATTTATAAGACATCGAGAGACTGCAAATCCTGAAAAAGCTTTAAAATGATATACATTGTCTTGTTTTGAGAATTAAAAAGTCTTAATCATCTATTTTTGCAAATGCTGATATTACCTGAAATGTGTCCAAGAAAAGTAAATAATGTTTTTTAGGTTTTATTTTATTTTTTAAAGAGGAAGAATCTATAAGTCGCTACAAGTTCAGAATTTACATTTGCTTTAGCTTTGACGTAGCTCTCTTCTACTTTTTGTTCTTAAAACTTCACCAGTATACAAATACTTCTCTATAGGCTTGAATTGAACCTGCTCACCAGAAATGAGCAATCCTGCTTTTTCCCAGCAGATGGCACACTTGCTAATGATATGCAGTAGCTGCTGCTATGGGCTACTTTGTTTGAACACCTGTGTCCACACAGAGAAGAGAACAACTCGTATCTGACCTGATAATCAGCTGCAGTCAATCACTATCAAACTCCATCACCCCGTGTTATGACACACCGCAGTCAGTCCAGGTCATCTAACCTGTGCGGTCATGCTGATAAGGCCTATGTTCTTATAAATCAGCTAATTATAAACATCATTTTCCTGTTATTAAGGATTTGTCACACTATGACTATAGACTCAGAAACGTGGAGTAGTTAAAGAGGTATTAATACAATACAGTTTTGCTTTTGCCAGGATAGATTATTGAGTATTAGTCCAGGTCCTGGTGCGTCAACTGCAATAAGCAGGTCATTCAAACAGACCTATTCAATGAGCCTTGAAAATGAAGACAATGATTTTCAGGCCAATTTTAGGTCCGGCCTATGTCTGAGACTCGTTTCTGGTAAGCCACTTCAAAGTTGAAGGAAAATATAACTTTTCCTCTCGGGTGCGGACGCAGGCCTGGCTGCTGGGATTCTGGGTAGGAGGACATGTGGCCGGAGCTTTGATCTTACAAGCCACGGGATTTGACAGCAAGATTTGGTTTTTAGATGATGACTTTATGGCTTGGCTTTAATCACGGCGGGTCTGCAGAACAGTGATTGGAATAACGTAGCTAACAATCCTTACAGAGGCACTGACACATGGGCACGAACACGCACACATACGTGCACCAAACAGACACACTTAGAAAATGAATGGACCCGTGTGCATAGGCATGAAATCACACCAAACCCACAAAACTAAACGACAATATCTAAAGCTTGTGGTGTTGCAGAGCAGGCTATCACTTCCACATTTTGGGGTATCTTAAGGCCAGAGTGGTTAGTAAATCCTAAATCTTACTGGCTGACGAAATAAAACGTTTCATTTGTCAATACTCAGCAGGGATTGCTGAGCTAGACCCGAATCCAGGATGTTGCAGACACTGGATATACTGTATGCTTCGTCTAAAATAGCCACTGATTCGTCAGTTAAGCTGGACATGCACTCAGCTTGCTTTGCCTGGGGAGGAGGCCCAGGTTAGGACATTCGGGGATTAACCTGGACCTCTGTTGGGGGATCCTCCCCTGGCACTTTTTTACCTGCTTTTATATATAAACAAGGTCTATTTGGATGCTTTTTAAAAAAATTTTTAAAAGCACTCTGGCACCTTTTTTTTTTTTTTACAATAAAAGTACAAAAAAAACAAAAAAACATCACCTTGTGAATCAATGAATTTTTTTATTGTGAATTAGAAAAATAGTCGGAAGGCCACCTGGCACCCTACGGGACACATACTTGGCCCTCAGGCCGCAAGTTGAGCATCACTGCTGTACAATTTGCGCCCGTTTCTGACCCGATTTTTGTTTTAGCCACATGAGTCATTTTAGAGTCGGGCGTCGTTTGCTTTGCAGTGTACAGGAGGGAGCGGGGACTGATCAACTGCTCCCGACCGGCTGTCCGACATCCGCATTCATTTATTTCCCATTTCTTTGGCCGGAAGTCGTCAGGCTCTCGCTTCGTTGTAGCAGGGCCGTGAGTCGATTCATTAAGTTCCCACTATTCTCCAATAGTTAACAAAGTACAATCTAAGCATAGCTAGCTTACCTCCAATTCTCTCTGCAAAATGGACAAGTCTTCCCAGCACACAGGATGCACTTGTCACACATGATTATTTGCATTAATGTGAACCGTAGTGGTGTAACGTTACAGACCTGCGCTGGCAGACAAACTTCTCCCTGCTTTCAACTGTTTTATTTTCTATTTTACATTTCCTATTTTCAGATCGGACCGTAAAGTGTGGGCACATAAATCGTGAGCTTTGGCTTTACATTGCAGACAGTTCACCCGTACAGTATGAGTTGGAATTCAACAACACCAACTCATGTATACCGTGTATGCCCAGCTTTAGTGGATCAAACTGAAAATGAATTGTTTAAATCATTTTTTACGCAAATGTGCCAAATATTCTCTGGTTCCAGCTTCTAAAAAGTGAGGACATGCTGCCGTTTGCCGTTTTTATATCATTGTGAAATTGAATATCTGTACGTTTGGGGCTGTTTGGCAGACGGAACAAGCAAAAGGACGTCACCTTGAGCTCAGGGAAGTTGTGATAGGCATTTTTCACCGCTTCCTGACGTTAATAATAAAAATAGCACTCCCATGCCAAAATTCAAGACTGACAACATCCAACTACCTCCAGCCGTGACTTCAAGACTCCTTGACTGACTCCTCTCCTTTTCTTTTGTCTTGCAGAGCAGGGAGTTGGCCCGTAAACTGGTGGAGCACGGCCACAAGGGCACAGTCCTGAGCAGGGAGGAATTTGAGGAAAAGAAAGCAGCTGCACAGGCTGCAGAGGCTGTGAAGAGCAACACTTTCTACAGCAGGAACCGGCCCATGTGAGTCTCACCCAACCCACCATGCTCACTGAGCTGTCATTTGCATGAATAACAGGGGAGACAAATTCACACCAACCACCAATTTTAAAATATCAGGAGGCTTCGATATGCTCTGAAAATTAAATTTGGCTGTATTCAATTCTGAATGTGGTCGGTGGATTTTTTTGGAATCAATCAGTCACCGTGGCTAGGAGACGAAATGTACTCTGCTGGTCTCTGCGTCTCCATGTTAGTGTTCTGTGGTTCGTTGTATTGACTTCTCGTTCCGTGTGAATAATATTTGAGATGAGTGATCCTCTGCCTAGAATTAGTTTCTTGTGGTGGGAGCTGGGCGCTCGCTGTGCAGCAGTTTCTGTACTAGTACTGCGATGCCTCAGCCACATTCAGTTCCAAACCAGATCTTATATTTCTTATGACGTAACTTATCCACCGTTTTTCTCATTTTCTTCATATGATTTATATTCTTCTCGACTGTCGAGGTGTTTGGCATGACTTCAAATCAGAAAAGATGTCCAAAAAAAAAAATTAAAAAAATTCTTTAGACACAGGGAGGCACGAGAAGGAAAAGCCACTCTTCATCTGCTGGACTTTGATCCCTGTTGTTGAGCAAAACACTGGCTCGTGGCTTCAAGACCGCTGCTATCGCTGATCTGGACCTCTGACCTCCCTGTGTAACGGGAGCGAGAGAAACCTGCCCTGTGGAGGCTGATTAAGTATTGAGTTACTTTTTGGCAATGTACAGTAAATAGTACTGTGTACTCACACGAACACAAAAACAGTGGGGTGGCCGTGTTGCTTCAGGTGCTGGTGAAGTTATCACAGAGACAGTCATTCTGTCCCGTTTCGTTAGAATTAGGCCATTCCTGTCATCGGGTATTCTACCAAGAGTGTGCATTTGCATGCACACTCTAACCCCCTAACCTTGTTGAGTAGAAACAAATCTTTTCTTAAAAAGATGTTGTTTTTTTGCTGCGTAATACTCTCATTCTGTCTGAAAGTATTCATAACAAAAACAACACTTTGACAAAATATATTGACGTGTCAACGAAAAAACGCCCCTGGTGTTTGAAGTCTTTTAAGATATTCAATTTATTACAACATAGGACAAAGGAAACAGATAATCGCCGCATATGAGGAGCTGCCAATTCATATCTGTTGTTTGATTAATTGACTCATTGTTGGCTAAACGCTTGTTTCGGTCCCACATCAGCCTATTTTTTGACTCTCGGCACCCTTGTGACCCTAAGCAACACAATGAACCAGCTCACGGAGGCCCAATTCCAATCCGAGCCCTTCTCCCTCTCCCTAACCACTTCCACTCCATTCCCGCATTCGCTTGGAGGGTCCACCATCCCGAAACAATTAGCGGGGAGTTGAAGTGGGTTGTAAAAACCCTCCAACAGGAGTCTGCATCGATGCTGACTTAACAAACTCACTTTACGGATGCAACCACCCGTACAAACATTTCATGGTGAACTGATCAAACTAAGATAGACGTTTAACATTGTCATACAGACGTTCACATTGTATTTAGGATCAAAATATACCCTTGTCTAGTCTCGAAAATGGCAGACGTGTTTATTTGATTGTAAAGTGTCGTATATTTATAGGGACTGTTGCAAAAGCCAAGAAGCTCATAAACATCACGTTTAAAATAAAAAAAATTATGTGGACAAAAAGAAAAGAAAAAAGAAGTGAAAGCTTCAGAGTTTTTTCTCTCCATAGGAGTAGGTGGCCACTTTTGAAAGATGCTGATACGGAACCATGAGTACGGAAAAAGTCACAAAACTTACCGTTCCTGTTTTCCGCCGGAGAGTGGGAAGTCTGTCCCGAAGCTTTGCCGCCATATTTACACCCGACACCTCAAAGAAGCGGGCTTCATTCCGCTGCGAGTGTGACTACGAAGGGTGTAGGGACCGTATTGGAACTGGACCTGTGTGTTGCGAGATCAAAGTGTGAGCTAAATGTTTAATCTATAAAATATAGTTCACAACAACAATTTTTTGAGACAGGATTTTTCTTCCTTCCCTGCAACGAGTGGCAACAGTAGTATCTAGAGAGGAACACGTAAAACGACTTTTCGGCTGAAGTTCTGCTCTGCTAATCAAGGCATGACAGGTCATAAAATCTGAATCTTTTATAGCTGTATCCGGTGCGGTAGCGGTTTGAACAGCTTGTATAATCCTTTATGATTGCATTTCTTTAATTTTTTTTTTTTTACAAAAGACAGGAATAATGGGAGCAATTCATCAAGTTCATGTCCTACACGAACAAGGCTTTTTATTTGAACAAGGCCTGCCCATCTGTCTAAATTCAAATAAAAAACGGTTAACATAAACAAGCTGAATGACGAACACTACACACTGGAGTCTTCTATAAACTGCCCCTCCTGAGGGAAAATGATCACACAGATATTGTTCTCATTCTTGATAAAAAGCCATGTGGCTGTGGTGTCTCCTTTGATGACAAGCCAGAACAGACTCCAAATAAGACCATTCAACACACATGCACGCACACACACACATAGGGTTTTGGAGGTATCCAAACATTTACCTGCTAGGTGTAGAATTTGATTGAACCCTCAGATGCTTATCCAAACGTGCAGATGTCTCGCCGTTGTTGTGTCCCCCCCCCCCCCCCCTCCCCCTCTGCTCCAAACGTCTGTGTACATCAGTGACACTGGTGAAATGGGAGCCTCCACACCTGCAGTTACAGTCATATTAGGCCGCGAAGCCTTTTATCTTGTCCCGACAGGATCCAGGGAAATGTTGTACGGGAACATTGGGATGTTGTAATATACACAGAGGTCTGTTCCGTCTCCGAGATCCACATCCAAGTACAGACTGTTTTTTTTAAACGCTGTTCGTGAGGGGCCTAACAACGTAACGTTGATACCATCCAGTCAAATAGTTTTTTTTTTCGAAGGAATGCTTGACAGGAAAATCTGTCTTTGGAGTATCAAATACTCACAACGTGTAGGTTTGAAAGGTTGTTCGGAAAAGTTTGGAACTTGCATATTTTTTGTTTGGTGTCAGGCAGCAACTAGTCAGTTTGGATTCACAGCAGTTACAATGGATTCCAATTGTGAGTAACATTTACAATAAAGCATCTAAAAGTCTGTTAAAACACATATATACAGTATATATATATATATTGTATATATATATATATAAATATTATATATTTCTCAAAGGGAGCTATGTAAATAAGCATTGTTTTAGTGTCTGTAGCGAAACTCAGATCAGGCTGTCCTCATACACTAGGTATAGCTACGACACCTAGTAAAAGTAACGCACTGTAATTTATTATGTATCTAACAAAATCAATTTGTATAATCCACGTAATAGTAAACAAGGAAGTATAAAGAACAACAATGTCCGCATACGGAGGGAGGAGGTTGTGGTGGTTGGGTGGGTCCAAAGAAACAACAGACTTGCACCCAGGTGACCGCTGTTCCTGTCCCGCGCGAAACCAGAAGTCGCCGCTGATTTCTTTCTTAAACGTAACTTCCATACTTAAGTAACGTCACTTCAGTAACTATTTCCACCCAAATCACAATCTTTTCCTAAACCTAACCCTGTGGCTTTGTTGCCTATACTTCACCAAGTATTTTACAAAATGCTATATGCATGAAATGAGCGAAAATTGAAACATGTTGCTGGATATTCGTAGGAGAACGCACAGAAGTGCATACTGCACTAGTATAAATAAGGAGGAGTGTTTTTAAGTTTTGATGCTTTTTATTTATTTATTTATTCATTTTATGTTTTTATTTCTTTTCTGTATCTCTGGGTCACCATTGCTTTTGGTTCTTCAAATTTCCAGAACTCGAAGATAACATAGTTTACTATCGCATAAGACAAATAAAAGCAGCGATTCCTCTCAATTGAGAAGTGGGAACTAAAGAATGTTGGACATTTTTGGATTGAAAAGTTCATTAAAGGATCCGATTTAGTGATGAACCGGTTTCAGTTCCAATCTCAGAGCCATCTCTCAGGAGTACAGATGAATATTTGATACAATTCCTCGTTAAAATGACTAGACCTATGTAATATATTTTGTTGAGTTGTTTACTCAAAGTATCAGTATCCCAAATGTTTCCAACAATTTGCAAAACCCAAAGAAATCTGTAATATAAATCGAGGTAACCGTTCGTTTCATTTGGTCAACTCTCATATCCTCCTTGAATTGACTTTTTAACCAGTTCTAAGCACCATTTTAATAATAACCGGACGAAGGATATTAGTCATCGGACGTCCGTATCTTAATTGATCAGAGAAACAAGCTGAGCAAACGTTAAAAACGCTGAGTTTAGACATGAAACTGCTTTATTCAGTGTTTTCTCCCATGAGCCCACGCTCCTTCACGATGTCACCAAACTCCATTCTTCTGTTATTCTTTTAAGTGAGAGACATATTGTGCGTTTAACCTGGCACGTGTTCAACACCCCAAGTGTAATAAGGGAGCAGAGTTGTTTCCCTTTGGCTTTTTTATTTAAATTTTTTTATATAAAATTTGACAGGAACCATAAACCAAAAACAACATAACAAAACAGTCTCAAAAACAATGAAAAGAGGTGTTTTGTGCCAGGTTTGAAACACTTATGCTTTCCATCTGCTCAGGTCATTTTAATAACACATAAATATTTGGTTAAAATACAAAGTAGTCTCAAAGTAGCCCCTCTTGGCTCCCTTGTATGGGACTTATGCCATTATCACTTATAGAGTAGCTTGTTTTTCATCAGCGCTCTGCAGTAGACGGATGAAAATGCTCCGTTAATAATCGGACATTGCTGGAAAAGACATCACTCACAAGAGTTTTACAGTCTGTTGTTCTGAGCCCGCCGGACAGACAGCAGCAAATGGTTTCTGAATCCTCTCCAAGGTAATTAACCGTTTACATTAAATGTGATACTTTTATTATAGCTTTTAGCAAATGAATGTCATTTTTCTCGATTTCAATTGAACCCCTTTAATAATAATCGGCTTCTTCTGCTGTCTTTGACTTTTCCCTCACACTTGAGTCGTTCATTATGCGAGCTCAGAGTGAAGTTTGGGTAAATATTGTTGGTACATTTCACCTGCTCTTTGGATTATTGCTTCAACGCCAACAACCTGTGGGCGACTATAAGCCGATATATATTGTTTTATATATATATATATATATATATATATACATGTTTTGAACAAACGAACAGCTTTCATTGCTTTCCCACACTTGGAAATCCAGCACAAAGACAGACAAAAACTGCACAGCACTTGCAGACTTTTCCCATCAAAAGTGGTAAATTTGAGCTGTGTCCCTCTCTGTCTTTTTTTTTCTGATTGGACTTCCACCAAACTGACCCCCTGACCTCCTGTTATGGTCACATTGTGAAAACACGAGCCCCAGGATGCAATGTACCACCTGCAAAGTGGCTGAGCACAATCAGTACAGTGTTCTGTTGTGGCCACACAAACTGGCAGCTGTGCGGTAAATACAAACTCACTGTAGTTTGTTCCTCGGCTAGTAAAAGAAAACAAAATCCATCCAAAAAAAAAAAAAAAACAAAGTCATGTTCTGAATAATCATGCATTTGGATTTGCATTGCTTTGTGCCTCTTTTTTTTTTTTTTTTCTCTTTCTTTTTAACAAATGGAAATCTTCGTTTGAAAAAATGTGTACTTTCCCTAAAGACTTTTGCACCTGCATACTTATCCTCTCATGGCACTGGGCAGCCATGCTGTTTTGGGAATGCATTTCGCCTTCCTTGTGGGCCTTAACCTATGTCTCCCAAGACATGTCTTTTTTCACTCTTCTGTCACCGCTCTGTGTTTCTCCCCCTCCCTTCCTTTCTCTTCTTTTCAACCTCCCTTGTGCTCTCTTGGAGACCTTTAGTGCCTGCAGGTGTATAAATAGAGCTGTTTTCAATTAAGGGCTAACCTCGCCTGTAGCGTGCATCTGATCAATGAATGCCCCTGCACCTGTGGTAATAAAATACCAAGGGAGTGGAGATAGTGCCGTGAATGCTAATCAGATGTTGCCCTGTTGTTGCTCTGTCTCATTCCTAAAGGACAACACGCTCCTTCTGACAGCTTGGCTGTGAAAGGGAGGGGAGGGGGTGGCTTTGCCAGCACACCACAAAAAGACCAAACAAAAGACCTGGTGCTCTCATCAGACATAAGTGAAATACAATACTTGAATGAATGGGATGCTTAGTCAGTTGTGCGGCTGTTTGGTTAGGGGGAAGCTGAACGGGTAGTTAGAATCAACAAATAGTAAGAAGAACAGGGTTGGGTTCTGATAGCCGGCTTCAATTTTAGGATCCAATTTCAAGTTGGTAAAATACTTGGAATTGTTAAGCTGAGTCTTATCCAATATTATATCTGTTCTGATTTGAGCAAAAGCTGATGTATAAAACATTTGGTCGGTTGAACGAGCAACTATGAAGTTTATCTGGCAAATCTTTGATTTTTAACTACCAAACTTTTAATTGTTTTTTAGCCTTTGTTTCTTAAAATGTTGAACGCTGAACCTAAATTATTCTGATAAAGCCGCGGAATGATTTGCATCTGACTAGTGGATTTAATACTGGATTCAAATTTGAAAAAATGCAATCAAACACCAACCCTGCAAAAGAAAATGAACGTCTTGTGTTCCAGAAGTGAGAGAACAATTAGGTACTTCATGACATCAGACTTTGTGTTAACAAAACATTCATGTCTTTTATTAGTTACTACAAACCACTTAAACTTCTCAACCTGCTGATGTTGGAAATTGTGTTCCGTTCAAAAGCAAACAATTGACATCCACATTTTGAGTCTTGATAGCATTGTGTTTTATCTCGGACAAGAATAACATTTAATATAAAGTCAGGGACAAACAAGAGGAGCAGGGAAGCACTGCTGAGCAGACGTGAGGCCTCCGTTTCCTCTCTGCTTTGGCTCTGGCTCGGGCCCAGAAGTCCATGTCAGCATATGTCCTGACCTCGCGTGCTCACGGCAGCCCTACGAGGTTTCCATCAGGCTCCCCGCGATCTCCCCACAGTCCAAACCACAGCCATGCTCATTGTCCATTGTGCTGCTGCGTTTTTACAGTTTACCTCAAGAATTCTCCGCTCTCTAACTCTCTACTCTATATTAAAAGTGAGCTATCACTTGCTGTGCCAAGTAAAACCAGTGCCACGAACACGCACAGTGAATACATTTCATTGCGGATCCAACCTCCAGATGCTTAGCGAAAATAAGATTGTGGATGTGACTGACATGAGAAGCCTCACAAAGCTGATCCCAGGCTCATTTTTAGCGAGCCAAACCCCCGCCACTCTCCACGACTGCTACTCTGGCGAGGGCCCTCAGGCGACGAGGTTTTGCAGGCTCTATTACATGTGCTGTCAAGCCAATTGCCTTCCTTGCTCTTTGTGATTTTGGACGGGTGTCTAACTTTGGAGCTCTCCCCTGCAAGCTCTGTCCAGAGACACACATCCTGCCAGGCTTAAGCTCGCCACCACATCCCACCACGCAGCACATAGATCAACATGCACCAGTTTAGGACCAGCTGGTGCAGCAGATAATAATAACAAGCTGTTTTTTGACCTGGATGTTTCCACCTTTTAGAAGTCATTCCATATGTTATATTATAGACTTGATTAATGAAACGTCCGCCCTCAAACACTCACTGGCTAGATATACGACACCAAAAAAAGTTCTGTGGTAATAACAGGTGTGACACTACTAAAAGGAACCCATCTTTTATTGCAAAAAAAGTAATAACTTTCCAATTGCCAGTTGTGTTGCGACCCACAGTTGCCATAGGACAGAAGAACAATGACAATGCTGAACCTTGTTGGTTATAACCATAGAAATAGAATAGAGTGGAACGGAGAAGAAGCTTGCACATTGCTATCCCCAGAAGAGTGACAACTTTTTTCGGCTCACTTCCTGTAAGTCATGTATTAAAGCCCAACAGCGTCTAGTGGCCGGCGGCAGTGCTGGGTCTAACGGCCCCTCCCAGTGTTGCCAGATCAGTTTGACAGTATCCTGCCCAATCAAAACTTAACACCAGCTCCTGAGAAGGACACTCTACCTGGCTAACTAGACAGCTATCCGTCTCCAGAGCTGCATCCGCACACTTCCTGGCGAGCTGCGAACGATCATTTTCTTTTGTACGAGTGAAGTGACTTCGGAACTTACTCAGGTATAGCATAGCTAGCTAATAGTTGGTTTGGTTCAGTAAATTTTTCGGGTCATGTGGCTGGTTGCCTGGAATTGTTTTCGCACACTTGCGTACAAAAGACTCATACCATGTTCAGGAGAGGGGGTTGTCATTATGAAGCAGGTTACATTTGACTAAAATACTAAACTTCATTGTTTATACTTAGGATGAACATGGATATTGCCGGCCTCCATGGGCCCCCGTAGCCAAGAAAGCTCTACTCTTTGTACCCCCTTTTGCCCGGCCCCGCGGCTCTTCTTATCAGGCTACCAAGCCAAACTTTCTTATTCTCCTTTGTACTTCTATTTGCAGAAGATTGAAGATCTGTATGACGGATTAAGTGTTCTGTAAGGCTCTCCCTGAGTCAAGGTCTCGAGGACAAGGTCTCTTATATGTAGTTTCATTATTGCCACCTTATTTGAATTGATTTTGGAGTGTAAGCATGACTCCGCAGTTTTGGACAAGAGAGTTTAGTTCCAACTCCTGAATAGTCCCAGTAGGATATAACCAGAAATAAGAAATAGTTCTGTTGCTAAGGAAATTCTTCACTAATCAGCAGTTGAAATGAGTTCAAAAATACTTTTAAATGGTTTCATACGTGTTGCTTTGCATTACAATGTAAGCTAATAAACTGATGAGGAAGAAACCACACTGGTGTTAACATGTGCAAGACAGACAGGGATGAGAGCCTGTCCTCTCATTTTAGAATTAACATTGGAGTAGATAGTATTTCCCAAAACTTTGAAGTCTCCTTCAGGTCTATCCAAATCTACACATCAGATTTCACTTCAAAACAATCTTACTCTCTATGTTTGGACTACATCCATCACAGCATGTTCCCCAAATGCAATACATCTAATTTTACCTCAATACGAACTCGGTATGAAAAAGATGACAATGATTCCTTTGATCAACCTTCAAAAACATGCACTTCTCAGGCGGGCAATGCGCAATGTGCAGTCTCCCCAACCCCCAAAAGCCAAGGTGGCCACAATACACAAAGAAAACTCAGGTAGAATATCATGCGTAGCACATGTGTAACTGATACATTCAGCTCATTGTAATCAGAGGTGACAGAGGATTTTACAAAAAGCCCAAAATAAAGTAAATTGTCATGCTGTGTGGAATTTCCCTCGACGTCCAGCAGCCCAAAATAATATTTTTCATAAGATTCATTTTCCCAAGCACTCACAGGAAAATTATTCTCTTACAGTATGTACTGTATTATTGGAAGTTCCCATCTGCCATACCCCGCGAAATCTGCAGGCTAATGAAAGCTTCAATCTGTTAATCTGTCTCCAGAATAAAAGAAGAAATTATTTCAAAGCACAACATCTGTTACGAGTCATGAAATTAAAATCTCTCAGCAAACATCATTTGTCCAGTTGCTGAATATTTATTTGTAAAACAAAGGCCACAAGTGAGGGAGGAATGCTCCCACCCCCCATTCCTCAAATATCCTTTTAATGACATTCCATCAATTATGTTGGGAATTATTTGCTGTAGCAATGTTTTGCATGTGTGAAAGACGACACAACCTGATACAGATCTAATTTGTTTGGCAAGGGTGATGAAATTGCACAAAAATTGGGGGTTCGGGGCAACGTGCTACAGTATATTGAATTTCTTTAGTATTCCCTGTAATAAGTGTATAGTTCCTCCTTTCAGCTGTGCAAACAGATAATGGAATAGTTTTTAACTATTCCAGCAAAGAGATGAATCATTGTCGTGGGTCAAGGACACTTAGGTTCACACATTTCGGGAGGTGACAGATGTGAATATATGCAGTAGGAAACACATGAACAGCAGGCACTTAAAAGTGTCAAAGTGCAAGCAGGAGGGAACATACCGACCACGTTTTACACAGTTGTGTCAACTTTGTCAAATTAGCACATACTCAGATTCAGATTTTGCATTGGGGAAGGAGGCTACGGTATGTAAATATTATATTCCTTTACCGCAAAAGCATCATGTGACAGTGCCATAAATAGGACCATGACATGGTCATATCACTTCTACATATCAAATCAAGTTTATTTATATAGCCCGATATCACAAATTATACATTTGTCTCAGTGGACTTTACAGACTGTACAGGATACGTAAAAAAGGTTGCGAACAACTATGGTCAGCTTAGGTATCAAAAACTGTCTCCACATTTCTAAGAATTTAAAAACTTGCATTTTAGTTGCGCTGATTAATTCTCGAAAGTGAACCCAATTAAACACCAAATTCCGTTCTCAAATTTAACACTTTAAATATTCATCAGTTATTTTTCCAAAATCCATATGAACCACTCACATCGGCATACATGTGATCCACCGCACAGCACTTATTTAAAAAGAAAACATGTCACTTTAGAGCTGCTTCGCCCGTTGCTCCCATTAGTTCCTTCTTCCAAAACGGTGATAAAGAACACCAGGAGCAAATGCCAGGAGTTGAGTGTTCATTAAAAAACTTTAAATTATGACTGCTAAATTGCTTCGTAAATTGTACACCGTTTCAACGGACTTGCGTTGCTAGGCAATAGCTTAGGTCCATACTAATTCCTGTCAGCTGATGTCATTGACATACACATTTAGATTGTTTATGTTTACAATTATAAAAGGGTCAATAGGGTTGCAGCGGGATACCGGTTTCATGGTATACCATGGTATGAAAATTGGGGCCACAGAGCCGTCTCCATAGCTGCCCCCTCCCTCAAGAACTCTTTCCTGAAAACACATCTGAGACTGCCCCAATCTTTTAGTATTCAATCCCAATCAAATCAAAGCTAAATGATATTAGAAATACAAAAAACCCGAAGTCCAGAGCCTTCCTGTTTCTCTGTACATAGTATTTCCTGTTTTATTTTGAAAGACTAACTTCTCCTGTCCTTTCAGTTCCTGCCCTCGCGTGTGTCCCTCCTCCTTGATTATTTTCACCTGTCCCTCGTTAGCCCTGCGCCCACCAGACCTCTGCTCACCTGTTCTCACTTCCCCGTTAGTTAGTCACTGCTAGTGGCGGCGACGTGAAGCTTCTTGAAGCGTTGAAACTTTCCAGCAAAAGGGTTAATTTCTCGAGGCTTCACGTGCTCACAAAACCACCTGTTGGTGAAAGAGTGTAAAACAGGCAGATATCATGAAAAAAAAAAAAAGTTCTCCATGTAATCCATATATGTCACTATAGTATCTATTTTCTGCTAAATATAATAGGATTGTATAACATAACAGTATAATAAAACTAATTGTCTCATAAGTAATGTATCCAATATGTGTAAATCAATTATTTGGGCAATAATTTCATTATAAAAAAAGATACTGACATTATTATCATATAATGAATGTCAGCAGGGGTAATATTAGATTTGTAAAACTGGAACGTGGCAGTAGTTTAACTGATCTGAACCTCTATCTGAACCAGTCACGTGGTATCGACCGGCAGCGAGAGTTCGGATGTCATCAGTGGCGTCATTGGTCTAAAACGATACGAGCCTTGATACGCGCTTCACAGAAAACTTCCCTGATTACTCGACACACGCTCGGCACAGCATTTCCTCATCTTTTATCTGCGTTGGGGTCCTTCCCCTGCTTCCTGCTCTCCATGTCAACACGTCTGATAGGGTTAGATAGTGTAGATATTACTGAGAATAAATAGTTTAAAACATCAGTTTAGGTCCCTGTTTTTTTTTCTTCTCGTGTGTCTGAGTACATTTCCCTGTAATGCTGTTTATACATGTGTAAACATGCTTGGAGGATATTTGCTTTGCAGTAACAGCTGTTCACCCCAAACAGAGGTGGACAAAGCATTACATAATATCCAGTTTATAAAACAGTGGACAGGAACACATTGATTTTTAATTGTTTCTGGTTGTGTGGCATTTTGGGGAGCTTGAATCTTCCCTCACCCTATGTTCACTCAGCCCTATGTTCCCTGAGATCAGTACCTCCGCCGGTGCCATGATATTGTTCGAACAACCCATAATTCTAAAACCCCAATAGTCCAAAAAATGTCCCATTGGACCAAAATATGTGCTAATATACTGTACATACATTTCCGGAACAGAAATCCGATTATTGGATTATCTAACGTTCAGATTTCTGCTCCGGAAATGTATATACCGTATATTCGCACATTTTTCATTTTGTTGACATGTTAGAGTCAAAGGTTTTCTTTTTCTTTCTTTTTATCCTTTTATCACTGCATAAATCATTACATACCTTTCAACACTGCCATGAAAAAAAATCTATTTTCGGCATGTTTTTAAGAATAAAATGATCTATAAATAAGGCTATGAATGATATATGAATATACAAAACCCTTTGTAAAAACCTAAAAAGAAATAGACAGGAATGAAACTGGAAAGATTGGAGTGTGTAAGTGCTACTGAAGTGGAGATTTCTGGCTCAGAGTCTGAGAAAGTCATTTTGACAAAACGGCCTTTGAAGATGATGTGTTTGGAAATTCTATACATTTTGCAAAACACTACAGGTGAATAGGGTACAACATTGTAACAAATAAATATCACCATGGAACTTCCCCAGTTCATTACTTACATTAAGACAATAATCTTTTGTATTACAAGTTTGCTGAAATGTTATGTTCAAATATGCAAATGAGGCTTGATCTAATGCTAACTTTTGGTGAATTCAGGAGAAATCTACAGACACAAATAGACAAAGTTAGTAAAATAAACTCCTAAATGTGTATTTTGGATGTTGTTATTTCCATTGGTCTGAAAGAAGACACGTTATGGAAGCAAAATTAGCCCAAACTCTCAAAATTGACCAGTGCATAAAAAAATTTAAAAAGATGTTTTTGCTGCAACTACACATTTTTGTAAAAGTAATTCCATATCTGTTGTACAGATGTTGTAAGATGTATTTTTTTTCAAAAAGCCAGATGATGACTGTTCACACCCCTTCCTCACTTCTTCTCTACTAATGCCACGGCCCACCTGCCTTGACCACAATCCAAAAACAAGACACTCAAAACACATGGCTGGATCACAGTTAGCCTAATACCTAGTCATTAGTCACTAATAACCATCATTTAATAGTGAAATTCTTGTTATCCCTACTAAATGAGGCTTGATAAGAAATTTGTTAATTGACGGGAAACTCAAATTTGCAGCGGCCCATATGTGTTGCTGAAGTATTATTCACTCTCCGTGACTGTGTGTGTTGCTTTAGCTACTGGATGGGGTAACCCCAGTCACTTGCCTCCTCAACACCTGTGTTTACTTTGGGGCCTCGGCCCCCATGACCCAGCAGCAATCCTTCACTCACTCAGAAGATGGAGTGAGGTTCCAGCCTCCAAATATGTGCTGTCCTTGCACTTTTACCACTGTGTGATTCCTCTAAGACTTTCATTATGGGGCACGGGCCAAACGACTAGTATAAATTACAATCCTTTTCCAAATTCTAGTCAATTTAAAACATTTAGATCCTCTTCTCCTTTAATGTAATGTTAAGCTAGGCTCAGAGCAGACATTGGCTTTGGCTTTGGTCCCTGCTTGTTGTGGCTGTTGAGGCTTTTTTATAGTGCTTTGGGTATGGAAAGTGGATTTGAGGAGCCATTAATGTAGAATATAACCAAACTTTCTCTGGACCATAAAGCATACACAACTGGATTCAGTCATTTTTGAATAATCAGCATCAAAGAAATGGATTTATGACTAAGGGATTTAGGGGTCAAACTCACAGGTGTTTTTCAGGAAAGTTTGGGGATTATTGCATCCTCACACAACTTCTGTGAAGGGCTAAGTGTTGAACCTCAATACTATGTTGTTACAGAGCAAGTGTGTCCGTTGCAAAAAAGCATTGAAAACTGTCAAGTACCGAAAGATTACTTTTTTTCTTTCTTCTACATTTTTTTACCGTTCCAATTATAATGTCTGAATGTTCTTAAAAAATGAGAAGTTCATTGCTCGTTGAAAGGATTTACCTGCATTATTATCCTCTTGTATATCATTATATCAGTGGCATAAAATGGTCTTAAAATGACTATAATATTGTTTATCACAATTGTCTGTCTCGAACAATATCGTCCAACAAAAGAAGTTCTCTCTACGATTTTAAATGAGGTGAAAATTAAGTCATTGTTCACCTAATTCAGCTCTGGTTTATGCTTAAAATACTTGAAAAGGAAAAAAAAAAGCATAAGCATTATGCTTAGCATAAATTCATGATCATCACTTCAGATAGCTGCAGCGATGTTCTCCTTTTCCCACTGTAACTTTGATTTAATGAATGGCCTTTTTTACTTTTCTTTTACTGCCTTTTTTCTTCTGCATTCTTAACCACAACTGCGAGGTTCCCAACGACCTGTTTACTGCCTTTAACATGTTAACTCGGTGTGGATCTGATGAATGTTTTGCACAGTCAATTCTGGACGCAAGCCAGAGTTCTGTTGCTCGTACTGCAGTGTTAACTGTTCAAATATTAGTGCCAATGTTTTTTCAGGTGCGGATACATAAGTGTGCGCCAAAGCCATGTTTCCATGGAAACAGGCCGGCCTAAGTGTAAAAAAAAAAAGAAAGTCATTAAACTCTGATATGATTAATATTTCTCTGCGTACAGAAATTAGGAAAGTACACCTGTGACATTGTGACATTCTTCATGATCTTTGTACTTTCTGTCAGAGTAAAAGCATTGACCTATCAACAATATGTATGATTGTTTCTGGTATTTAAAGTATTTGGGAGTGTCCTGGCATTTTGGCAGCTTTGGTGAAGCGCTCCGCTTGAGTATCAGGACTTTGATTGCATATCATGCTCGCTTTTTGTTGCATCTCGCTTAGGAGTGAAATGCTTAAACTTATCTACATATGTTATTAATCATGCATTTTAATTAAGCCCTGGTATGTGTTGTATTTGTGCTTACAAGTGGTCAAGAAAGTCATGGAGACGTGGAAAGGAGATATCTCTCTTTCACTCAGTCCATTTCAATGAGGAGTATTGTTTAGTTAATGTTGGAGCAGAGATAGGCCAAAGTGCCCTGAAGCTCCAACATGTTAAGGGTGGAAAGCTTCCATAAAGAGCCTTTAAGACTTCATGTGACTTTCTTTTTTTTTTTTTCAGGTTAAGAGAAAGTTTCAAACCGTTTGAGTGTTGTCTTTTCCAGGACACTGGCAAGTGCAGGAAAAGAACTCAAAGATAACTTCCTGAAAGCCCTGGCAGAGCGAGAGGAGGCCAACCGCAGTGGGAAAATGACTGTGAGTACATTATTACAGCACTCCAATTGCTACGTAATGGGATTCCCCTCAAATATTTCTGCAATTCCATTAGGATGGGAACAAAATCCATACTGTGTCAAGTTGAGCGGAAATACTCCCCCCCTCCCCCCGTCACTCCCCAAATACCAAGAGAGCTAGCTACCTGCCCCTCTCCCGTCCATAAAAGCCCATTTACTAAACTCCAACAACCTTGTCCTAGGTGATCTTTTTAGATTGAACCGCCAAGATAATTTCTAAAGGGGCCTCACATAAGAGCTGGGGCACAAGCCTAAAGGGGTATTACCAATCTAAGAAGCATTTATGACTCAGGTGTTCCACAGTTTATTTATCCTGACATGACAAACATTTTCACTTTTCACAACAGAAACATAAAATAATTAGTATCGGTGTCAATATCAGCCTTATTTTCAAGACGTTTTTAAAGATTACATTGCTGGCGATTGTTATTCTTTGTGGTGACATAAGGCATACTACTGATTATGTGCTTGACTTACTCGTATGAAAATATTCTCCTATTGTTCTTGAAAATGTAAATATCAGCCGTGTAGCTGATGAAGAGACTCCTTAAGCACAACTTGTCATTCCTTCATCCATGGCGGAAAGGCTCAGCGTGATGTAAATCCGTCGTGTTGACATATTTGCAGACATCGATACGTAGAGTATATACCAAGATGCGTTTGGACTGTATCCGAACCTTTATACTTGTAACTTATCTCATCACCTGCAAGAGGTGTAAGGGTCAGGTGTATTGTCAGTTGAATGGCATGCAAAAGTAAACTCATTCTTGGCTACAAAGAGTGACTTTTGGGATGTGAAGCATCAGGTGAGGACAGAGTCGTAAGTTGGTGCAGGTGGGAGAACAGTAATAAGTAGATATAGTTTGGCTCACGTCTGCACGACAGTTGCCAAGTGCGAGCGGTGCCAAGTAGATGCCCGGCTGAGTGCTGAGAGATAAGGATTCCCTTGCCCATCTCTCTGGCGGAGATTTCTGAAAGAGATCACAGAGCTACTTTAAAAGCTTTGCAATGTTATGGTTGCAGGGGGTTTCTTGTGGGGAGGTACAGTGGGAAAATAGGATGCCGGGGTCATTACCCCTGGCTGGTCCTTGTTTATCTGTAGTGAGCCGAGAGGCGTGTGTTTCCGTATTCTCCACAAAGGGGCAGTTGCAGTTGAGCTCCGCAAAGGCCTCGTCGCAGATTCTGTTTGTGATTTTCATGGACAGAATCTCCAGGTGCAGCTGATGAGTAGAGTGTGTTTGGCTCCATTAGACCGTGACCCCCCAGCACACACTTGGGCAGCTTGCAAACAGGCTGTGAAGCGGTTGGTCCACACTGCCAAGTCTGAGGCACTCTGCCAAGGAAATAGTCAGAAAATGCTTCCTTTTGGGCTGGGAGTGAGTTGTTGCACCAAGTGAAGGACCACATTTGTCTTTTAGGTCTTGTTCAAGAGTGACGGTAAGATGGCGCACAAGATCTAAAGGAATGAGCCCTTAAACCCAGAAATGAGTTAGCATTTTAGCCATTCCGGTTCCCTCGTCTCAAAGTCGATGGGTTTTTTGAATGGGTTTTTGGTTAGATGCCTGAAATATGCTCCATGGTTAACAGAAACACAAGAGATTTTAACATTTTGTTCTACATCATAAAATACGTCTGCAAATACTGCACTTGTGAAGTTTGAAGCTTTTACGTGTCTTAATAAAGGAGGTTGCTAACAAGTGCTTACGAGTCCCCCTTTTAGCTTCGTGGTGGGGACGCAAAGTCATGCGACCGTGGTGTAGTTCGTTTATAGCCGTACGTTTTTACTTCTGGTGATTGCATTTACGCTTCCTTTTGTGAAGATTATCTCGCTGAACTAAATGCGTAAGTATCATAAACCTTTGTTTGGCACAGAGCTTCTTTTCTGCAATAATCCAATGGAACAATCCCATTGGCTTTTTGTTTCGAGGGAACCCGCGCGATGCTAACTTCCGTGTCGGCCTACAAATATACGTCAACCCTGCAGCTCTCTATTGTCTGCCATGGTGAAGGTGGAGCTTCGCCGCACATATCTGTCGTGTCTGAAGTCAAGCTTAGCTTTTAAGTGAGCCTTACAGTGAGGTGTTCTTGATTCAAGGAGAAAGCCTGCATGCTTAATTAAACTTCGATGCACCAGGGAGAGATTTTAACCTCTGACCATGAAGCTGACTATTTTTTAATACAAACATTACTTTTAACACAATTCTCTGTCTCTACTTACCGTATATGATGAATGGAATGTACCATTTGGGGGATCGTATTCTGCAGGGAGTGTAAGTGTTGATGGACTTCAAATGATTCACTTCCAAGATGCTGGAGTACAAAAAAGGAGTTTCATTTGACCTCCATTTACCTGCCCCTGTGGGCTTTGCAATTATGAGATCACATGAAGCGCACGGAGGGGAGTAGAGGTAGTAACACCAGAAGTTTTCCCGCTGGATGTTCACTGTGTAAACAGTACCGTGCAAAAGCCCAACCACCCCCCCCCCTGTTTCTTTTAGCCCTTCATATCTTAAAACGCTTGAGATATATAATTGCAGCTTTAAAATACATCTTCCTGTATTTACAAAAAACGAGAGCCAGAATAAAAACAAGCAAAGCGTCATGTTGTGTTTTACCAAGATTGTTTTCCTGACGTGATATTTTCCCAACTCTACTTGTTTTTTTGGGTTTGTTTTTTTTATCTCTTCAGAGCTTCCTTGGGTGAAACATTTTATTTTCCTTTGAGCCCAACGCTGTTTAAATGTGAACCCACATTTCTGCGCTTAATACCTCTTCTCTTTGAAACCGTAAGTAACAGGTAATCTTTACACAGTGTGACGAGGCTTGACCTCATTGGTATATTTACATTACACAGATGAATTCCAGACAACTTTGGCACATGTGTGGACGTACAGTAAACCATGTGTTGTACCTCGTTTCATACGCACTTTACATTCAAATTGGACTGCATCTATATTTATTAACAATAATATAGTAATTTGCTGGTATGCATGTGGTATTTCTACATACAGTATGTTACACATGCTGCATATTCACACTAACATCTGCTAAAAATTGCTAACAATCAAGCAGTATGAAGAAGTTGGACACGGTTTGGATGTCTTACCTCTGCACTTAAAATCCTCTTTATGAAAGTGTCACATTTCCCACGTTAATCTTCGATAAGGTTCAATAATAAGACCACCCAGCACCGTAAGGTATCTTTCACGCTGGTCAATGTGGGCTTTCTGAAAGTGTCTTGAAACACATGACTGAAGCTCCTATCTGCAAGGCTCCTCAAACCTGAGGATCAGTCCCACTAACGCATTCCAGGTTCTCATATCTATTGTTTTTACTGCACTCTAATGCATTGCAGACCTTGTCCTACACATGTTTTTCACTTATTTTTTCCATTTTTGTTTCATGTTTGCACATTATCCTTATTTTAAGTTATTTTAAAGGGGACATATCATGAAAAAATTGCTTTTTCAGTACTCGTTTCACATACATTTGGGTACCTCGAGTGCCTACTAACCCACAAACTGTGAAATAAGACAACCCAGTCAGTTTTTTGTCGGCTGCCTAGCAGGATTGGGCGATATGTTAAAATGTTCCATCCGGCCACCGTCAGTCCAAAAACCGGGGATTGCCCATACTTTTCGCACAGGTTTGTGAAAGTGTGTGTGTGTGTGTGTGTAGGGAGTCATAAAACACAATTCATTCAAACTCGACAGAAACAAAGTAAAACTCACCAAACCCGTCTTGTTTAGGTCTTTCCACTGTTCCAACAATCACCAACTCTGCTTTGGTCAAAATAAAGCCCCTAATTCACAGAGTTTTAGAGCATTAAATTAGCAAAATAAAATAAAAATCATCCGAAAAAAACAACAACCGCTTATGTACTCAACAAAACCATGTGGTATTTACAGCTACAGTTCACCATGCTACGAGTTACTCTCTTGTTTCTGTATATCTGGAAAGAGGCTCTGGGGCTAGACTGTTAATACATTTGAAAACTCATTTGAGAAAACAAAAATGAGTGAAGCTCTCAAAGCTAAGCAGATTGTTTTTCATACTATACGAAAAATTCGAGAAAATGATAGAGTGCATAGATAACTGGGCTGCCTTAGTGGGTATGTAGTGCCTGATTCATTTGAAACAATTAAAGTTTGTCTAAACTGTTTTTGAAAATGGCCATAATTAGTGGCCCATTAGTCATTCTATCGAGCGCGATTCAGCAGACCCACCAACTTTGGCAAAAACCTTATCAGCCAGTCTTCCTTCATGTGGAAATCTTTATGATAAGTGGGTTGTAAACTCATTTAAAAACAACACAAATGTCTCTTCTGTTGTTATTTGACTTTGAACGTTTACTGTCTCTTTATTGTGAGCTCAACTAGTGTTCGGTGACACTGTTTCTCAAATATCACCTTCTTCATTTATCACGAAGGGTTTCATCGTTGTAGTGAAGCCCAACTAAGACACTGGAAATCATCAATTTTAGGCGCATAATGGAGGAGGAGAAGGAAATACTTGAAGCTGAGTTATTGGCTCTGCTTTAAACCATTGTCATCTTCTGTCCCATTCATCAGAGGGGGGGGGTCACTCTTTTGTCCTCTTTTCCTGTCACGCTCAGCCTTTCAAGTCAGGTTGAAATTACACCTGTCACTTAATACACTTGTCAGGTTATTTTTTTGTCTTATGTCCTGCCCTAAACGGCTTTACAAAAGGTTGATAGCGGACATGACTCTTGATGAACGGAGCTCATCTTCCCTTTGTGTGTGGTCCCTGCAACCCCCCCCGCACACACACACACACACACACACCATTGTTTCCCTCTCTTTAGGATAAAGGCAAATTAAAGTATACTTTGTGTTCAAAATATTGACGTTGATGCGTTTTTTCCTATAGTTTTCTATTAAGCACTCAGTTTGTGGTCTGCAGAAGGAGCCCTCCGCTATCTTTCTGATCAGCTGAACTTGTAAAGCCTTCAGTGCCTTGCCTGCATTGTGCTTTTACTTCCCCGGCCCTGTTGCGAAAGCTACTTCGCTGCCAAAAGTCACACACAAACAAAAGCTGCACCTGGGCAGCTTTGGCTTTATTTGCACTGGGTAAGAAGTTAAGTTTTTTATCAAATCCAGGTCACACCTGCACAGGATGCCTGAGGGTGTCCATTGTTGGAAGGTTCACATCTGAAACTGAAGGTGTGCTGCCACCGCCCACTCTGCTCCCTGTTTGTTTTCAGCTGTTTGTAGAGAGGCTCTGATGGTATCAATGTGGAATTGCAACATATCAAACTGATGTTAAGCTAATGAATGAGCACAGTTAAAATCAGTGCAATGCATGCAGTGAGCCTAATTTACTGACACACCGAAACTGACATATATATATATATACACACAGAACAAATTAGATAAATAAAAGCATGCGCCACATTTTTATCTTCCATCCAAGTAAGTGCAGTAGTTCATGAGAAATGTCTGGAAACACCCTGTCTTGCAATGTTAAGATATAATTAAAAGAATTATTGCATCCAAACTTTCACCAAAAACTGATTTGTTTGATGGTCAGTGGGCCAACCTTTCATTTAAGTCTTTTTATATATATATATATATATATATATGGCTAACTAACTAACTAACTAATTCATTTATTTAATGTATAAACTTGTTGGCAGTCGCTATGAGCAATGACATCAGGATACTTTGTTATTTAAATGGGCATCACTGATGAATTTCACATTTGAATTTAGTATGATTGGTTTTAAACTTATTTTCATTTAAGATGAATCCATCCAGTTAATGCATCACAACTGGAATCTGCCTTGATAGTAATTTACAGGATTATAGGTTCTATTCAACTTAACCACTAATTTACTGAACTGCTTCATTTTAGACACTAGGCCAGACGCAACCATTTTTGGTTGATACGATTTGACTTTTGCCCTCAATTTTACCCACAATTTAAAGTTTAAATGTATAATAATGTACACCGCATAGCACACGCAATGAAATCTAGACTCTGCATTTAACTCATCCTAGTGTTAGCAACGGTGGCCAGCTATTTTATATATATATATATATATACATACACACACAGTGTCCGCGGAGCAGTGTGGGGGTCTGGTGCCTTCTCAAGGGCACCTCAGCAGTGCCCAGGAGGCGAACTGGCACCTCTCCAGGCCCGCACTCCGTACTTGTTTTTTTTCCGGGACTTGAACAAGCTTCCCTCCGGTTCCTAAGCCAAGTCCCCGCTGGCTGAGCTACTGCCGACCTAAGTTGGCAGTTTACAAAATCTCTAAAGTAAAGAAGTTGGATAAAATGTCATATTGACCTGGCATGATGATCAAAACTACCAAATATGACCCAGGTTGAAAAAGTAAAAAAAGCATTTGCTTACTCATGGTGCATTTTCAAAGAAGTTACTTGACAGACATGATGATTTATGATGATAATTGATGATAATGTATTTCACCTTCGTCAAGTTGTTGTTGGATGTTGAATGATTTTTTAATCGACTAAAGCACATATTGTACCCTGAAAGTAAATATGCACTGCCCTTAAGAAGCATATAAATATGTTCCTTATTGTACGAGTAAAGCCATCACTCACTCAGTAACGAGAGGGAGCTTCAGTAAAACAATGCGGCTGGCACAGCGCCGTGCCATAAAGAGTGAATGAGTATGTTTGCTCTCAGTTCATTCCCAAGCAGCAGGACTATCACAGAAGTCAGAACAAACCGAGGCGAGTCGCATTCAGCCTGTCAGACTTTGTGAACATAAAGATTGTTTATGACAAATCACTTCTCCAAAGATTTTATCACGTAAAAGATTATGCCGTTCACTTCATGAGTTTCGGAGAGTTGGTCGATTTGGGTGTGAAACTGTTGTTTCGGGAAGGACTCGCTGTCCTCACATGTGCTAGACACAATGTGAGGAAGTTTAAAATACCATAAAATTAATGAAAATGTATGTTAGGAATCGTCAAAAACGCAAAACAACAAACAGAAAATGTCTGTTACAAAAAAAAAAACAACGTATAGGCTTTGTCTGTAGGAGGGTCGGGCAAGTAAGTTTTTTTTTTTTTTTTTAATTAGTGAGATACATGGCCTCTTGCAAAGGGAACTGTTCTTGACTTCTAGTGAAGTAGAAGTAAATGTCATCTGACAACTTACCACAATTTTTGGATCTTACTTATTTTATACCGGAGAAGAGCATTGTATCACATCTTGTTTCAAAAACCCCTGAATGCGTCTCACTCATTAAGCATCTGATTCGGTTTGTTTTTACTCGTTGCATTACACATGCGCGTGGTATTTCAAATATATACTGCAATCACATGAAGGAACATGCTTTGTAGTTGTGATTGGCGGGCAAGAAAGAATATATCACTCCTACATAGTTCATCAAGAGTCTACTCTATGTCTATACACCAATGTGGACGTTTTAAAACTTGACTTATGTGTTATTCTGTCACTGTTGACAACAATGTTTTTTTTTTTTTATTATCAGAGATTTTTAACTGACTTAAAGTCACGACTCAACTTCCTGTCATTTTGTTCAAAGGAATGCTGATTTTTTTTAAACTTTTTTTATTTTTATTAAGACACTAAGGAAAGCTGTCTAGAAGAAATGAAATGTCCTTTTTAATTTGACTATTTTGTTAGATTAATTTGACTGTTTAGAAATGATTTTCAGTCTCCCACCCTTTTCAGTTGTGGAATTTAGCTGGTTGGCCTGCGCTGCGTGTCTCATGCCCAGAGGGGACATCCTGCATAAAGGAAGTGTTTGTCTTTGGTCTGTGGACCCAGCGAGTTCTGTATTGATAAGCTCCCGTCGCTATAGATAATAAGGTGGTCAGTCATGCAGCCCAGAGATCAAGTATAGCATTGAAATTAAAGAGGAATTCCCAGCCCTATTGCATTACAGGCCGTGTGTGTGTGTCCGCTGCCCAGTCCCTTTGTCCTTGTCATGGGCAGTAAAAATAACAATGGCAAGTTTGATTTCAAAGCAGCAGGACCAAGGTGGACAGCCTTTAGAAAGGAAAGAGTCCTGCAGGGCTATCGTATGACCTTGACTTGAATGGTGTCACAGAGTTGTGGAGAGGTGGGGATAAGGCCCCAACAGTTTGCAACCATCTATCAAGTGGACAAAAGGGACTTTTTGTCTGGAGAAGCGACCATTGTGATATTTGAGATCTCCTGATCAGCATTTATTTTCTTCTTTTTTTTTTTTTTTTCAGTTCCAAGACTTGATTTCACCTGATGCAGACACAGAACAGCCTACATGATATACCCTAAATGACATCTAAAACCAACCCTGCTGTTATTTTGCCTCCTGATTCTTGTGACCACTTTTTCTTCTGAGCTTTGAACTGTCATACTTTGGTTGCACTTTCTCACAGTTGCAGGTCTTGGTGGAAAACCATAACATTTAACTGTGAAGTATTACTTTTGGCTGATTACAAGATGTGGATTTCATGGCTAGTGTCTTAGTCTATAAAAAGAAAACTGATCGCCAAAGCATTATGTGTTATGTTAGTCCACACAGCCAACATGGCAGCTGTGCCCCGTCTCTCAATGCATTGTTTCTGCCACTGAGGGATTTGGAAAGGAATGAGGAAAAGAAAGATAAAACCACCCTCATGTTATATACAATTGTCCTCTAGAGCTCTCAATAAATGGCAACTGAAAGATAATAAAAGACTGAAATGAATCCGATACACACTTATTTTAATATTTGCTCTGAGAGATGCAGCTGCTATCAATAGCAGAGCTTTGACATGCAATATTTTCTTGAATGAAAGCATAATTAGTTGGTTAAGTTACAAAAGCCAAATTCAGAGAGAACATGCCGTGGGCCATTTGGAAGCTGTTTCAGGGCGGATGAAAGGTTTGTTTACCCATGAACTCAAACATCACATATCCCCGAATGGAAGTGGCACAGCTCGACTCGCTGCTCTGCCACTGGAAGCCTGGATGAGCCTCACCGTAATGATTTCTTCCGCGCCCCTCCCTCCTGTGAACAGCTGCTTCTGTCCAGAGACATCGCCCCAAAAATGTGGCCCAGAGACCGTTTTTCAGAGTAAATGAAAACGGATACACTTTATCTAATCCCTCAGGGTTTTTATTTTTTATTTTTTAACTCAATGCATTTAGTGGATTTTTCAAATACTTTGGGAACACATGTGGACCGTCAGCATTAAAACATCCGTCAGCATGATTTGCCACAGGGAAGATGGGGAATCATATTAAGCTGTCAAGTTGGTATCAAAGGAAGTCTTGCATTAAGTAGAGGCCATCTGGGAGTCTGGATAAACTATGATTGCTCTTTGTCACCAGTCCTTAAGAGCTCTCACTTTGGACACAGTTAAATATTTATTGGGGAGCAGATTATTGAAGGGATTACTTTTATTTTCTTTCGGTATTAAGGCTGTCTCTTGTGCTTTATCTTGTATTAATATCTCCTAAATCACAGGCAACAAAGACTGTAGATAAGCAAGAACTGACATCCTTGTAGCCCGTTTCCACTGAAAGGATTTAACAGTCTGTAACCTGGGGCTTCCCATAAAGTATGTTTTTGAAGAACCTTGATTTTATGGTGTATTTTACAAACTGTGACTTTTTGAAGAAACGCAAAGGATAATGCCCAACGAGGGAATTATGAGGAATTAATGGATGACGGGGGGCCGAAACAGACTATCCTGCTAATGTCATTGTCACTTGCCAAAGAAAACAAATCAAGACCATAAATCTATATTTTCACAAGCCATAACTCTGTTTTCCTGGTGACACCTGAGGGTTTGACTAATACCTGGAACCATTACCATCCCATAACGTTCTTATGCAATGGAAACGTTGTACACTACTCCCTTAAATAGGACGAACCTCAGATACGACTTGCAAACTGGAAATATTTCTAGTCCGCCATAGACAGCTATGAGCCAGATAGCTAACATTATGCTAGCAAGATTCAAAGTCAATAACGATGCGTGCGGTTGATTGATTTTAGCTTAAAGTTAAGGTGTTGCAATGAATTGTGAACAGAGGCTATGACTGCGTCCCTGTTGCTATGGTTACTCATTTTACATACAGCCAGCGCATGAACGGTGAACATCATGCCATTGCCAAAGCCGTGTGAGCAGGCAACAGAACCTGCTTAGTTTGATGTTTGGCTGTGTTAGCAAAGTTGTCAACTCGCTAGTTTTGGATAGTTCATAAATAATGTTATCATAACAAATGCACATGTCACATTACAGCGGCCCATGTCACAGCGGTGTGTGAGTGATTTTCACTCCGAAACTGCACAATACCGATAATTGTACAATATCTACATTGTGTTGCTTTAAGCCATTTCACTTAGAGTAATCAGGACTTGTCTGTTAGTAGGACTAATAATAGAGGATAAGTCGATTCAAACACTTGATTGAGCTGTTCAGCTTGGCCTTATTGTGGCCTGAACTTTTTTTTTATATCAAGCTCACAGGCTTTTCCTGTCGGATAAGTCTTTCACTGTGAGATTGAAACGCTGTAATCAATCATTATTTACAGCCATATTATCTTTTGCATTCCTTTCATTTGCACTTTTCATGAGCTCATGAACCTTAGCATGTTTTCACTCCAACTCCCGTCCATGTATTAGGAAGACACAGGGTGCATGTGCTTGTTATATATTAGGGAGGATTGAACATCTGTGTTAAATACTACCTAAAAGTTTCTGGCTTGTCCCTGTAGGAATGTGCACCTGCCAATGTGCAGGCGGTGTTTTTTTAGACTCCTTAGGCTCGAAATCAACACTTTGTGTAGCAGGTCCTATAATAAACCTGCTATACTCTGAAATATAGCAACTCAAATACCTTTAAATCAACAGTAATGTATCAGAGGGCACAAAAACATCTTGCATAAATATGTATGATCTCAGTCTGTTAATCTACTCTTCAAATTCATTCAGTGTCACATTCAGAAATGACAAAATATATCGTTTTTTTTTTTTTCTAAATGAATACAGCCATTGCTGCTTTTGTTTACATTTCTTATGCTTCCCATCTTTCTTACATCATCCTTTTGGATTTCCATCCAAAACAGTGATTAGACTGTTCCAGCTTGTGTCTGGACCCATCTTCTTGCTGGCCTCCTGTTGGGGAGGGAAGCCAAGGGTTACTCCCAGTCTGAACTCAACTTGTGATAATCATCTGGTCTGTGAGGCCGCAGGTGCAGTGTGTGTGAGATGTATCTTTTAAGCAAATTTGTAACTGCTGTGTCCATTTTAAAGAGTGATCTAAAGGAGTAGAGAGCACCGATCATCAACTAATCGAGAGTCCCTGAACTATTCAAAGAGTGCAGGAAATGTCTTTTTCTTATTTTACACACAGGAGCTATTATTGGCAATAAGGAATACATTGAAATTGAATTGAAATCTCAAACGGACCTCGTTGTTTGCATGAAGAACACTTTTCCAAAACACACCAAGACTATACATCCTTTCACTCTAAATCCAGCTGCACGCTAGCATCATTTCAAGACATGACAACACATTTTGTATCACATCCTGTAAGACTCTGTAGAATGAAGTGCCCCTTGACTTTGATAAACTGGATTTATTGATTTAAAACTACAGGCAGTATTCACACAGAACCCTGTGTCCTCGTTATATTAACGCCTTTGTATACAAAGTACATTTTTTCAACTTCATCTTAACTCCATTGTGATTGTACACCAGTTCCATAACTGTCAGCAGACACCACTCTTCCGAGTTTATTTCTGAATGAGCTTTCTGGCCCTGTTTACACGTGGCATTAACATGCATCTGGAGTAATCTGATCACACGTGGACGGCTCGAGTGAGCACTCGCGATTTCACTTCCCTGCTCTATATGCAAATAAACTCCCGGTGGGAGGCAGCGCTTCCTGTGCCTAGTTTTGTCGGAAAATGAAAGAAATAGAAATCACCTGCATGTTTTACGCACTCGTTAAATACAGTACATCTCTGTGGGCTTTTTCACCAAATTTCAGGTGTAGTGGACAAAGCTAGTGTAAGCTACCTTGTTGCGTCTCCTCTTAGCGAAATGCTCTGAGTGAATTTAAGTTAAACCTGGTAAGCAGTAATGCAGCGCATATGTCTAGGGCTTTTATTGTGAAAGGTAAGAACGGAAGGAGCGAAGCTGTAATGCGCTGCCGTTGATGCATGTGGGAGCAATAAAGTGTTTGCCTTCTCAGCCCAGACTACAGTTCCTCTGGAGATGAGAAAAAGGAGGAATCAAAGGAGAGCCGTGACTGCTGTTCAGGATCAACTGGGTCAAAGTAATGGAAGCTTCCAACCTATAGAAATGTATCGAACTGGCCTTCTTCTATAGTCGATCTCGAAGCTCTTCCGCAGCTCGCCAGTGAAATGCTCCCTTCCTCTCTCCTCACAGGGCGAAAAATTCAGCCTTGGTGTGCAAACTCCTTTACATTTACCTATGCAGAAGCTATGGTGTGTTCTTTAAGCGCTACTGAGGTTCACTAGGTCATCATTTTGCCTAACAAGGTAGCCCCGTGAGTGGTGAAGGAATCCATTTATGGTCAAAACATTGATACCCAATCGGGGAATTCAGCTAATGCTTATCCGCTCTCAGCAACATATGGAGCACATTCTTCAGAATCTTCTTTGTTTTATCACTACACACTGGACTGCTTTGGCTGTGTATTATTCCACCTGAGTAAATACTGGACGGCATCTCTCCTACTTAGAGCAGTGCACATGTCTTCCAGAGGCGTCCAGGCTTCAGCCCCTGTAACCTTCTCTCCTTGTCTTTGGCTCAATAACAGTACACATCACCCCCCCCATCCCCCCTCCTCCTGCCATAAGAGCAAGTCCAGGACTTTGTGTTTTTGATTCGTATCCTGAGAGACCAGCTGCTATTGATGGACAGTTTCTCATCAGGTCAATGCCAGTGCGTCTCTGTTTCCAACTCTCGGCCCCACTGAAATGCCGAAGATTTGAGCTCATGGTTCAACTTTCAAGCTTCTAGAATCTAGACAGGCCAAATTCTCAGCATATTTTCACGTCATTGTAATGCATATTAACACGTGTATGAGGTCCTTGGCAGAGAGAATTGCAGATGGTTTGAGCCTATTAACAAAATAAAAAGGGATTCAAAATCATTTTTCATTTAAGCTGGCTGCTATTTGACAAAGAATATTCAATGTCGGGGTCTGTTTTCATCCCAGTGTTTGTTGTACCTCATGGTGTAAAAACACGTTTTGTTAGACACTTAAATCCTTGAGGGCACTGAAATCAGGCAGACAAGTGTTAATACGGGTCCTTAAAAAAGAACACAAAAAAACAATAAGAAAATATTTCAGCAGACAGTGTTGTTGTATTAATATAACGAGGAAGAAGACAACGAACTAAAGGGTACACACATTATTTACACAGTGCCTTAGGCCGAGATGTGGTAAAAACAAGAAAGTATAAAGATAAATTGTGTGCAGATAAAATCCATTAAAGCCTATGTATCATGTTGAGAATTTATCTGACATTTCACATATAGGTGTTGAAACCGATAGAGGAATTTGCTTTAATGAGCTTTGTTGGAGGGCAAACATGAGTGAAAAATGTGCACGCCCATATTTGTCAGAAAAAGCAATATGTAACCTATTTATCTTCTGTCAGATAGTGAGCTCTGAAGACTTGTATGTGATGTGTTTTGAAAGCTTCAGGGTGGCTCTACATGAGTTAATGGTCAGGTAGTGTCACATTGAGGCACATTTCTTCTTAAATACGTTGTTTTTCAAATGTTAGCATTTTAGAAATGACCTTCCGTATCTGATTTAGTACCCTGAGGAACAACATAGTACACTGCATTTTCTGAGCTATTCATAAAGGTTCAACTATTTTTAATGTTGACTCAGAGTTCTGTTACCCAGGCCATTTTGTTTGGTCATTTGTTATTTTCAGCCTTTATTGAAAGCAAGTTATTCTATGAAGAAATGTCTATTCCTCCCTCTTAACCATGTTATTTGTTTGCTTTCTTGCATGCCATGTGTTGAAAGCAGATATGCAGCACCACGTGGGAAGAGGGAACAAGACAAGGTGTTGCCAATGCATTAGCCTGGCGTGCTTATGGTCAGTCGTGGATAAAATAAAGCAGAAGTACAGCCTCAGGTCTTGGGTCGGGTTTGGGTTTAATATTTGGCAGTACCAGCCAGGTTTAGCGAATTTTCCTCCTGCGTCATTTGCGTGAGTTTGAACACGGGTTACTTCGTGTGGCTGAATTATTCTGGTTCACTGCAGTGACAAGAACCTAAAATAAACAGATTTTGCTGTGATTTAATTGCTATAAACGGATCCAAAGGATGCTGAAACATCGACATCCTGAAGCCGATTTGTAAAAAGTCTGAATTCCCGCTTTGCCAGGTCTGTCCGCAAGACGACACGCGAGCAACTTTTTAAAATGCTAGTTTTCTGAATGGATCGAACAGAGCTGTGCGAACATAGTAGCTGCTCCATCAACACTCGCCACAAAATAATGTAAATTAGGCAAAAATACCGCAGCGTGGTTACATTCTGTACACATACTGTGGCGCTTTAAAATGAGACAAACTCACCGGCATTTAAGATGTTTATCACTGATGACATGTGACACGTTTGTTCCTCTAGTTCTGAACTAACAATGTCAGTGACGTGAGGAGACGCTCAACAAGAACAGACTCTCGCTCCGGTTGAAAAATGTCAACTCGTTTGAATACGCAAATTATGCTAATTTGTTGTAATTTGCGTCTCGTTTGGTGTGAACTCGCCATTGAAGACGATGGTACAGGCTGGCTTCAGGGCCTGTGGAAAACTCTCTGGTAACTCGCACCTTGTCTCTGCTCTGTCTCTGTCTCGCTCAGGAAAGGCAGCCTAATTTCGTCTAAGTTTAGTAAGCGGTGCAAATAACGCGTGGCCAGATGGTTTGACATTTTGTTTCCAGGTTGTTCTAAACACGCCTTCCTGGGGAGAGTCCTCACACAGCGAGTGCTACATTCCCCTGCCGCAGTAACATCGGTGTGGTTGGAATAAATAGAGGAACTTGGAACTTGGACACAAGTGCTTCGTCTGAGCAAATAAAAAAAAAAAGAACATCTGCCTAAAGAAACTCACACTTATCATCTGAAAATCCAAGGTAAAGTGCATCACACCACCACGCTCACCTTTTGAAGTCCAGCACAGAAACCACTGGTCTCACAGATGACTAAATGATGGCGTTTATTACGGGAGCTTACTCCAGCACATTTGTTTTGTCTCCACTCCAAATCACACACACATATCCAAACTAACATTTGGCCACAGTTACCACAGCGGCTGGCCAGAACTCACCTGCTGCTTTAACTATTTTCTTTAGTTACCTACCAAAGTGGCTGGTACAGTAGATAAACCTCCAAACCACAGCCAGAAATCCCCAGTATTTAGCTGAGATCTGGCATTTACTTTCCATCCTGCCCTTTAGGTCTTTTTCAATTGTGCGTCCTTACAGTACTTCCAGCTCGACTTTATTTATCAGCTATGTATTTCCAGCCACCATCTGGCTCTGCTGATATCACAGTGGTGGCCTGGTTGTAATATGGGTATGCCCCCCTTCATTTATCTTATCCTCTGTGACAAAAAAAAAAGAAGAAAAAAAAAATCTACTCGTCTTGTCTTCGCAGAAAGAAAAAAAAGTCTGATATCAGCCAGCAGAGACCAGGAAAAGGGTGAAAAAGATAAACACGTTTGCACTTCCAGACGTGTAGCGTTGCTCTTATTGCCTCGGACAATGTTAGTGTTGTCTTAAACCACAAGCCCCCCTTTTTCTTTTTTTGTTATTTCAGAGCCACAGAAAGCAGAGATCAAACAGCATCCCAGTCTCTATTATTCTTTTCCTCCTGCAGGGCTGAACTGAAGTGCATTTCATGGTTTGAAAAACACTGTGAATTCCTTGTGCTGCAGTGTGACAGCCGGCGATTGCAGGAGTCTCATGGCAAGGGGGAGCTTCTCAGCAGAGCTGCAGGCCAACTAAAACAGAACCATGTTTGAACACCTATTTCCACTGGGAAGGGGGGGGGGAGATCTCCGCAAGCTTTAATCAGGATCTTAAAACAGGCGAGCCTTTGATAAAGGCTCCGTACATTTATCTTATTCCTCTGAAGGCTGTGCTGGCTTATGTCATCCACTTTGATCCTACTTTTTTGGAGCACGGTGTCGGACATATCTCTGCTGCCGATAACACACCGGTCAAGTTGTGATGTGGGGGAAAAAAAGCAAAAACCAAGAGACCCCACCTTCCCCCCCTCAACCACCACATCCGAAGTGCATGAGTGTGTGTGGTATGTTATACCTCCCACGTTTTTTTTTTTTTTTCTTCTCGTCCTGTATGGAAACGGTGCCATTAATTTTCCGAGCGCTGTCATAAACATCACCTCCTGGTTAAAGAGGAGCTGTGACAGGGTGCTGCCCCACAACAATATTTGACTTGGACGTGTTCCTGGTGATGAGGCCAAACCCTGCAGCAGGCCTCTTGGCAGATGTCATGCCTGAGTGCTTTGGAATAATGCTGATAGGAGCTGAGCTGGACTGGACTATACCCATGACAGGCCCGGCTTTAATCTGTGCATCGGCATTCAGAGCACAGCAGGCAGTGGCACAACACTTGTTCTGCATACAGTTACATTTCCATCAATAATCAGACGGATTGGTTTAAAGCAATTGTTATCCAAGCTACGCCTAGCTGCTGAAACCTTACAGATGCTGCTCTGAACATTCAGTGTCAGACAAGTGTCATGAAGGAAGGGGGCAAAGGGCAAAAAAAGGCCGCAAGAAATCTCAGAATGCCCCGAAAAAGGGACACATTTTGCCCCTAAGATTTCCCGAAAAAAAAAAAAAATGCACCAAGTGAAGTAAGCTTTTAAGTCCCAAATATAGAATTGTTTTCCTGTCTACCAACCAATAATGCACTGCTAGATAGTCGAGTCTATAATATAATTGCATCCATGCTCAAAGCATCAGCAGGGCTAAATATGGGGATGAATTAAAGCATTCTAAAATATTAGAATTATTTCCAGAACTATCTTTGAACTAAAGCATTACATATACAAAGGCTTTTAAGAGCCTAATGGAAACCAAATAGTTGGAACTGTCTTCTGCTTTCTCTGACACATGCATATAATTGCACGCTTTGCTGTGTAACAGCCATAGTATGCTTTTTATTTACTCATGTTGGCTCAAGGTGGTGGTTACTGTTTGCATTTTAATCTGGGCTCAGCAGCCCTTAACTTTTGTAAATGCCCCAGTAAGACAGTAGGGGCATTAGTCCTCGCCCCAAATATTTTTTAAATATCTTTCTCATGTACTGGAAATGATGCTATAGTGACAGCAGAAGCGGTTTGTTTGGGATAAACAAAAAAACTGCCGACTCAGCATGAGTTGCTCAAGCCACAATGTCTGAACAGCTGATATTACACAGGAAATCAAACTTTATTTGTGGAACATCCAACGTGGTTCAACCCGCACTATTTGATTGCGAGGTGATCTTTGCTGAAGTGCAAAAAAAAAAACACCACAACAATGACCACAGCACTTCTTGTCAAAAAAGGGGAACAAAGTTTTGATAGAAATCTGATGAATTTATCATTATTTCTGAAGCCATCACCCGTAAACGTGAATATGGATTTAAGAAATCCCAACTCATATTTTTTTTTTTAAAAGAATCCGAGCCTAACAATGCAGTTGAAGACTTGAGAGGAAGTGCAGCCAGGAAGACAATGGGAATATTGAGAATTCCTCTGCGTCATTAGGGAAGACCAGGATTAGCAGAGACTTCCTGTTTGCGACTAGCCCCGGGGCCAGACCAGCCTGTGATGTTGGCATTAAAGAGAGACGATAACCTTTTGAAAGGATACCTTAAACAGGCCAGCCACAGGGGGCATGTTTTCTTTCCCATGACACATTGAGCTGCCACTTAGCCCACATAGGGCAAGTTCAGCCCACCTCCTTTTCCTTCCCCCTCAGGGCTAACTGACGGATCATAAACTGATACTAAAAAAAAAAAAAGAGCTCGCAAAGGGAAAAATTTACGATAATGGTTTGTGAAATGACTTTCAAATTACAAGGAGTGGAGGTGCTCTGTTTTATGTCACAGTGTTGTGGTCGCGGCAGCGCAGCCATCTTTTAGGGTGCGCAGGTGGGAGCTGTTTGCTAAAGAGCTCTGTGGCACTTGACCCCATTATCACTGAACATTAGCTGTGCCAGCTCAACACACCCGAGCGCTCTATTTATTTATGACTGCTGCTCGTTGCAATTTGTCACTCAAATCTGGAAGAATTTCACCTGTAATCGCTCCTTAAAGTCTTTGCGATGTTTTGTTTTTTTCTTCCATTCCGACACAGGTTTTCTTCTTCTTCCTGTGATTTAAAAAAATAATAATAAAACATTTTATTGAAACATATCTGTGGACTTCTGTGACCCCCGTTTTAAAGCTTCAGCTGTTAGCTATCATGTGCATTGAATGTTTAGATTTACAGCTTTCACCTCGGTGTTTACCATTCAGAGGATAAACAACTCCGAATTTCTAAACATTGATTGGTTTAAGTTCTGAGAGCCTGACAATGTTACGGAAATGTTTTCGCTGGAACTTAAGCCCGTGGTAAGAGTGAGTTCATCCAGGCATGTAGCGCCTTAACCTTCGCCCAGAGTAAACACGACTAATAACCGCTTCTCTAAATAAACACAGACCCTTGCATAAAAAGGTGCTGAGGAATAACTACAGCGGCAGCCTAAAGGTTAGCTGTGTGCTTGTTACCAGGAGATCAGCACTTTTAAACCCAGCGAAAGGCTGAAAAAGATCTGTGTGGGGAAGGGAATGGCCAATGCTCAAGGGGCAGCTTTTAATAAGTACCAAGGTGCCCTTGAGCAAAGTGCTTAACCCCAGCTGCCCCAGTGGATCCCATTGTCCAGCAGCATAAGACCGGTGTGTACTGGGCAGCGGACGGATATGATGTCAAGAATGAATGGAAGTGAATGGACGAAAGGTCCAGCTGAAGGATATCGGGTGGTGTTTTGTCATATTGTGTCCTGTTATTTGGTTGGTGTAGTGTAATTGTTTGCGTACATGTTTTGTTGTTGTCGGTGTCTTAAATGAACCTTTTTTTCAGCACAGTAATTGTCAGATTGCCATGCATGTAGATCTTCTAAAAGCAACATCAGTCACACCCGATACATTATATTGGCATTTCCCAACAGGTGGCGAAGTCAATTTAGTCGTAGTTAACTTTACGTGGGTAGGTTCATTCTAAGTAGGAAGCAACTTTTAACATTTTTGCAGTACATTTAATGTTAGAACTTCCATTATGTGTATATGAAAATGCGTATCCTATAAGTAACTGAATACCTACCTACTCCTGATATTGAACAAAATACTCTACGTCAATGTAAATACGAATTTCTCTCACTGAAGTACTTTTCATTTTAAAACCATCTATTTGAATTCATACGATATAAATGACCCTATTTGAAATGTTTAATACTCAATGTCAAGTTGTGCAATTTCAAAAACTTTTGTTTTCTAGTTTACATACTTTGTAGGGTTCACAAATTCAGTGAGTTTTTGAAATTGCGGAACTTCGGGAAAAAAAAAAACCTGGATTGTTGCTTCCATGGTTCGAGGTCTTCCGATCAACAGATGCTAAGCTAGCTAACCAGTAAACCACTCTTGGTAGGCATATTGACAACAACGTAAAAAGAAAAGAAAAAAAGATATGTATTGGCTATATTACACTGGATATACCGTATGTGCTTTTAGAAGTATTTGGTCACATGATGGTTATCTTAATATTTTTGGACTTTCCCTGTGTTGTAAATCCCAAGCATGAAGTAAGGATTTACCTGGAAGAAAACATTTTTGATGCGTGCTGCTAAATATTGATGTGAATACCTGTGTGCTGCGTTGGAATTGTGGCACTGTGGTTGGATGATTGTAACTCTAGAGCACAAGTTAAAATAAACTGAGCTATCCCCTCTGATTGTTACTCCCAGTCCTGTGAGCAGTTCACTCATCTCGACCAGCAAACAGGAGGCTGCTGCCTCATTGAGATGGTTGGCATTCTTGGTACTTTCTCTGACATGTTTGGTCTGTAACGAACAGGCTTTGAAAGCTTCTGTCAACGGCAGAAATGCCTAATAACGTGGAAAGAGTTTGTCTCAGGTCAAAAGAATTAACCTCCAGTTGTGTGCGTGGCTAAACTCGGATAAGAGTCAGACAAGGAGCATGATAGTCAGGTCTTTCAAGATTTATTCGAGGTCCCTCCCACTCTTAAAAACACACTTCAGTTAATTTTGTGCGGCCTTCTTGGTATGTGTAAAATGTCCTCCTCTTCCCACCACACACCCTCATTGTTCCCCACATAAGGACACTCAGCATACTTTCAGATTAGCTGAAACCGAGGCTTTGGGGTATTGTGGCTTCACTAGCAGGACACGTTTTCCTTGTTAGCTGGGTGATGTTACTCGGTGGCTTAACAATGCTGTTTTTAGAGGGACATGCCAGTGAAATGCCTTTGGGATATTTCACAAGCATTAACGGTAGTCTTGGTACGCTCTTTATTATGTATGCTTTATTATTATATGCTTGATTTGTATTGTGTTATAATTTCGATTCTTGTTTGGGGAAACGGCAATGCACAATTATGAAAAAGTTTATCCAGTCAAAAGAGAATTAAAAGTGGTTTTAAACATTTGACCTCAAAAGAAGGTTAGAAAGTGGAAATTCACAGGTTCTCACGCCTAAAAACAAGTTACAAATTGCAAACAAAACAAGTTGCAAAAACAACTTTGGGCAACTAAAAACCACTTTTTCAAAGCTAAGAAAAGATGGGGTTTTTTTCTCTTTAAAACAACCTTGACTGTTGACACAAAATGTGGTGACGTGTGTTGAAGTCACACACGTTGTTCTCCTAACTATCCACCGCGACTTTCTTCATAACCCTACATGCCGACATTTGTGGCTGAAAACGTCACAAACTGGTATGTTCAACATATATATGACTATTTAAAAAAACAACACATTGTGTTGTTTCAGTGGAGGCAGAAATTAGCTCGCTGTATTGCGTCACCAAATAAAGAAATTGGACACGGTTTCTTTAGGTTTTGCAAGGCTAGGCTGCAAGCCAAGACCCTTTTGTTTTGGTCGCTGACGGTTGATGCTTCGACTTGCAGATTGCTGTGCATTTCAGCTGTAAGTGTATACACGCACTGTCAGACATTCAGTAAAACGATGTCACACTACTTCCACCTCTGAGACTGACGTAATTGAAAATTGAATGTTTACCATCGATGCTGGTGTCCTCTCAGTGAGGACAGTCTCAGAAACCAAAATGACAAACGGTAACATTAAGATCGGCAGCGCATCAACAGGTACATCGAGAGGCGGCATGAATAAAGCACCGTACGAGAAATAATGGATGTGATGCAGTGAGGGAAAAAAAAACGGCAGCATTCATTTTTATTTTTCAAATTACTAAAATAACGTATGTTTTTACGCTCACCAAACAAGAACTTTTAGTGACCATTTAAATGCTGTCGGTCAGAAGCAAAGGTGGAAGCAGCGTGACATTGCATTGCCTCGAAACTTGGAGGGAGGAGGTGGATGGATGGGTCAACAAAGTGCCGTGGGAAACCACTCACATTCCGTCTCCTACCGATGTTGGTTTCTTTTATCCATGACAGGGTTCTTTCCCTATCCTCAACCAAGATGCTCTTCCTTTAACCACAATGGAAATTGTTCCCTAACCATCAACCAATTGCTTTTTGTAAACCAAACCATGATCTTTCCATGACCTTAACCTATCCATACCCTAACCATAGACATGGCAGATCAGGAAACCGGTCACATAAATCATTTTTGTCATGGTCATTTGCAATGGTTTTGATCTGAAAGTGCTAATGTGGGACAACTTGGTGGCTACCATTTAATCTTTGTTTTGAGTCCTCTGTGCATCTGCCGTGCCGTTCTGATGTGCAATCTGAACATCCTTAAACAATCACAGCACTTGAGAGGACCATGTGTGCCGCTATAGAGGTCTAAACTACACTATTCTAGTGCTCCATATAGGCATATCTCTTCTCTTACCACGTGCAGTTTTTCCGAACATAGTTTTCTTTCCTGAAGCCTATCTGCATCTTCAAAGACCTAATCATAACCTTGCTCTGCTGTGTTTATTTCTGTCTGCTCAACCTTTAATTACCAAACTGGAAATCAATCTCCTGCAGGTCTTTCATTTGTTAGTGTTTGACCACCAAAATTATTATCTGCTTTTAGCCACCAATAAAATGTCACCACAATTTTTTCAGAGGGAACATGGATGTAGATATAATTGGGAGACTGGGCTGTCTCCTCTGTCCCTCCTGACAGAAAGTGGTATTATAGGAGCGCAGCAATGTCTGTCGCAAGTTTAGTCGCACTGTCACCTCATTTGCCTCTTCAAATAGTTTGTCTAAAGACTTAATTACAAGGCAAGTCCGCAAATCTTCCCTATTTGAAGCTTGCAGATGTTGCTGTATAAGAAAACTGACCCGGTCCTTCAAGTGTTGCTGCACGGTGAATCACGACGTGCATTTTTCTCTCAATTTAATAATAATGCTCCGGAGGAATCTGCCTTAGACAAACACTTTCAATACTGACTGCATGAACAAAAGTAATTGAATTTAGTGCAAACATATCCCTTAAGCTCTGCCCAGCCTGTGCCCCAGCACTCGTTTGTCCCTCTTAAGAACTGATTGTGCTATGTACACTTTCCCTTTCAAAGCCTTACACCTGTGGCTTTGTCCGCCTGGGAATGTGTCCACAAATATTAGGCTCTGATAACGCTGCACCTGTTTAATAAGTTATTTTAAGCAGGGTGAACAATAATCACGGAACAACTCATCATTATGCCATGAGCGGGGCTATTAGAGCGCTTATGTGTGTGTAACTTTTAGTTCAAAGGCACATCACTCTTTATACAGCTGCGAAAGCTAAAAAAAAATAATAAAAAAACAACGTTTCTATTTGAAGTTGGACTGGGCAAGCTTCTCGTATTAATGAGTGTAGCGGTTAAAAGCCATGTATGGCTTTCAAAACAGACAAAAATTATAGTGATCTTTTCTAAAGAGGGTCAGAGTGCAAAGTTCAGACAGTTTGGTCTCAATCAAGTTTCCTCAGTACATTTCTATGTTTAAAAAAAAAAACAAAAAAAAAAAAAACACCTGTGTAATCATGCTAAATCACAGCTCAGCGCTCCAACAGCCCTATTCCCAATAACTGAGATGCAATAGATTCTGCCTGGTTGCATCACAGAAAATGGCTACATTCTGCCAAAAACAACGCTGATGAAATTGATGAAAGTAAACCAACCATGTAGCCAAGAATATGAATGTAGGTGGGCCTGTGGGATATAATGTGTGAAAGAACTAAAGTGAGCTAGGGGGAGCTGAAGGAGAAAACCTTTGGCCATAAAATACCACATTTGGTGGCCTCCGGTACATTGTAATGCCACTATTCCATCATATACAATGATTTTAACTAATTCAACTATTCATATTTTAATGAGTTTGCCTACCCGACTGTAAACATGTAGTGAAGGAAAGTAAAGGAGAAATCGGCTTCATTTGCGATTTAGCCCGCAGAGTCTTTAATAGATATTAATATTTAAAAATCACGCCTAATCCTGACCGATCAGAACTTTTGAAAATAAACAAAGTTATTTTTATGGAGAACACGTTTTTAATCCAATCAAGCCCTGCTACTTTGACGACGTTGCCTGTTTTAGTGTGTTTGCAATGCGTCTTGGAGATGCTGTAAAAAGCCCAAAAATAAACGTAATTCCCTCATTTGTTCATTTATTAAGCCCATAAACATCTGTGTGGCGTGGACAGAGAATGCAGCGCTTTCAATGGACTTTTTAATGCTAACTGCACAATCGTCAAGTTGCTTTATAAAGTAAACCGCCCGAAGAGGAAGACATTATTTTGAAGCGACGGCTAGGGGTTGTAAAATGTCCACGCATCGAGAATAAAAAAATATTTGTATTAGAATCCAAAATGGACATGATAAAATAGCCGGCTGGACTTAAATGAGTAGTTGAGAGTTTGGCCCACAGATGGCGTAGTCATTATGAAGTTCCATCGAGCCGAGGGAAACTGCAGATTCAGGTTGTAGTGTAGTCACTACGAGCGAGCCCTTTCACATACAAGTGGTCACGTGATCCATTCTAAATGTGGAAATATTGAATATAGCAGCTTTAATGTTGAGTTGTAAAATTTATAGTTTAGGCCCAAAATCCAACCTGACAACGTGCGATAATGTGTTGCAGATTTCTAAAAGGGACTGTTTGAAAAAAAACCTAGCTTCACTCACATCCAATTTCATACGAACTCGAGTGAGGAACAGAAGTGCTGATCGCTGAAATTTAAAGCTTCATATGTATTCTAAAGGCCGCAGCCTTGTCCCGAAGCATATCATTTGCACATTTGGCGTTCGGCTGACATTTAGAGCCTGTTGCACTGAATAAAATGGGTTAGGCTTCGATATAATTTGATGGACATATAGGGCCAATGCAGGGATCACGCCTGCGACCTTTTAGTTACAAGGTGGTTGCTGTAACCATGAGGCCACCCTGCTGCCTGCAGCCCACCGCTGGCTCCTGGCTTAGCTCAGTTCTATTCTTAAAATGTTAACAGACTTAATACAGTGGAACTCCATCATGTCACATGCAGTGAGTGGTTAGAAAAGCTGGTTCTCATTAAGCTCATGGACTGGAATCAATATTGAGTGTGTGTGTGTGCGTGAATGTGTGTGTTTGTACTCATGCATATACTCTATGCGTTCTTGTTTACATGCATAGGCACATTCAGTTGTGTGTGTGTGTGTGTGTGTGTATTTGTGGTTCATAGGAGATCAACGCGCAGGGACTTCCCCTCTGTTCGGAGCTAATCCCTGGCTGCGCTGCCCAGATTAATGTGCAGTGGGCGCAAGAGCTGACAAATTAGAAAAGCGCTTGTTCACTTCCAACCCTCAAAGAGAGGCCCGCTGTGAGACACACAACCACAAGTGTTAGCCTTTAGAATGGGGATCCTGGAGACGTAAAATGTTGAAATGTCTCAGAAGACGGTTTGTAATAATGCATGGCAGGCTTGCTTTGAACGGGAAGGTAATTGTATTATGTCTGCAAATTGCGTTTTGGTAGATTTGCTAACATCAGACTAATCTCCAAACATTTTAGGAGGAAATTGTGCCCCACCCAGTGACTTTGAAGTCTGTTTTTTTTTTTTTTTTTTTTTTTGCCAAAGGATTGACGGTTTCGGCTTAAACATGAGAAGTGGAGTTCATGGAGGGTGAATGTGTGTGCCGGAAAGTCATCATCTTCATCTCAAGCAGATTCATAATCTTTTTAAAGTCATACAATATTTTCCATCGATCTGTGTTGTCAGTGCACAAGGGCTGTAACTTCTTCAGGCACTGCTACTGTTAAACTTGAGCCAATGTGTACACAATATATAATATCAAAAAAAAAAAAAAAAAGTCATTTTTCATAACAACTTAAATGCCTGAAATGTCTAGAATTTATTGCATAGTTGCCATTTATTTTATTTTGCACTACAGTCTTGGCATATTAATGTGCAAAAACTGTAGGTTATAAAGCATTGAGTGCATGTAGTACAGTATATACACTACCTTCTGTTTTTAGATGAGGATTAAAGACTTTTGGAACATGTACTGTATATCAGCGTTGTACTAACACTGTTATACAAGGAAGCCAAATCCACATCTAAATCAAACTTTTATGGAATTCATTTATTTATTTTGCAAACTTGCCAAAGACAATATTCTTTTGCATGTGATATGGTATGTTTGACATTTCAGACTTTTAGTTGTCACTCCTTACAGAGGGAACTCTGCTTGAGTGCAGAGTCTAATATTAAAAAGCGGAAAATAAAATGAGGAAAAAAATAGAGCATTTTTAAATAAATACTTGTAATTAATTCCTTGACTAATTACTGAAATTCCGAGAACAGGTCAAGAGTTTTGAATCCTACACACCTGTCAGTAAGACTTTATGATGAGCAAACACTTTATTTAATGTGTTAGGTTAGAAAAAAAAAACTTGTAAAAGCTCAAACATCAGTGTTCCAAGCCTCTTAGCACAACATGTGGTCCAACATTGTTCTTCAGCATATTAGTGTTTAGGTCTTTTGCAGTTTCCCCCTTTTCCTCCCCTCGTTGCTGTTGACTCCCTCTCTGGACCTGGAGAAAGGGTCAACAGCCATGTGTCTTTTGCTTCAGATATGAGATTTGTCCCGCAAAATCGTAGCTTCACACGTCATTCTGAATTTAAGCATGGTGTTTGGATTGTGGTAAACAGTATCACGGTGAACCTTTCTAAGCATTTACTATGTGGCTTCCTGTATCAGGATGCAAGATGTTGAGGAAATGACTTTGAGATTCAGTCATTTTTACAGCTCTCTGTGGTTGGTCATGGACTTCACTAATGTGGCCTTTCGACATCCTGCACCAGCAGCATTCGGACAAAAAGAGCTCCAAGTCTGGCAGAAGTAAACACACTCCTATCCTTGGGTATTTCTTTTTTATTTGTTTCACACATACTATGGCACTTATGTTTTTTTTTTTTTTTGTCTCATCCATTACCTAAATATCTCACAATAACTGAAATTGCTACAGTCAGTTACAATGTAAAAGTCTCCCCCCCCCATTGCTCTAAAATACATGCCCTTCGTGCAACAAACAGAAGCACATTGATTATTATTATTATGCAGAATGACGTTATCAGACCTTCCCTTCTTTTTCCTCAATTCAAATATTTTCTTTGGCATACACTTAAACTTAAAATCTTATTTTCGACCAGTCGGAGGGTCGGTGGTTCGATCCCCGGCCTCTGCGGTCAGCATGTTGAAGTGTCCTTGGGCAAGATACTGAACCCCAAATTGCTCCCGATGGCCAACGGTGTGTGTGAGTGTGTGAATGGTGATCTCTGATGAGCATGTGGCACCTTGTACGGCAGCCTCTGACTCTGTATGAATGTGTGTGAATGGGTGAATACTGATGTGTTGTAAAAGCGCTTTGAGTGATCGCAAAGATTGGAAAAGCGCTATATAAATGCAGTCCATTTTACCATTTTTTGCCAACCACCATCTACTAGGTAATACACTGACTATGAATAAGTACCTCATACGACCCAACTTCCAAACATCCAAAATATTCCTTTTAAAGATATTGAAGAATAACTAGATCAGTGTCGTATAGATTCACAATCTTTCCGGGAATGGCTGCCTCTAGCCGTGTTATTTCACTAAAATCTTACGGCTCAGAGAGGCAGTTCTTCTACAAGCGAACATCTACGCCATGACTGGATCACAACACAGACCTGTAGTCAGTAAAAACCGTGGGAAATAAAGACACTAAATCCCTTAGGCTCACTTCATCTGACAAAAACTCTGCCAAACTTTGTCCAAGACAAAGACGGAAGGAAAATAAAAATGTCTCAGGGGCTTTCTGGTGAGTGTGTTTTCACAGAGGTAATTCGGAGGATAACTCCCTCTCAACATCACGGTTCTTTTTCTTCTCCCCGGCCGCCTTCTCATTTCCACACCTGAGCTGTGAAGTGAAGCTTTACACCTGTGTTGGCTTCCCGAGCACATCAAAGTCACTTGAATTTCCATCATATGTTGAATATTTCTCATATAAACCTTCCTTTGACAAGCCTGTTTCTTCAAACCCCTTCGTAATGACGTCAGAGGTTACGGACTCTAAGTGGACATTACCTCCTGTACTGACAGGATCAGACAAACTGGCAAACCTGGCAAGGCATCTGTGTGGTTTCAGCGCAACAGATCAAAGAAAGACGTTTGTTTTAGGAGGTCTTTGCTTTTAGTTTGTAAAGCTCGAGTAGTTTTGAGTTACAGGTCTGACACCTGTACGGTTGTTGGAAATGTTATTAGGCTGTATTTGAACCTGTCAATGAATGGATCACTAACCCAATGAAATCCTTGCAGACTGCATGCGCTCACATGCTGTTTGACTGGGTTCATTGAGTTTTCACTCAAATGTTTCAGAGCATGTTACGTGAGTGGACTTTAACTCAACGGTTACATCGTTCTGTTCGTATGGTTCGACAAACATTGTGCTTAAAACTAATTCATTGGCGGAGTTGTCATTTTTAACACTTTTTTTAACAGTAAAAACTGTACTATAGCTAATATAATAAATAATGATAACTTCTATTATCTCTGTGGTGTAACTGAGAAGCTGCTCTTATACCGGATTAAATTAACGTAAAACTGTCGTTTTTTTATAATTTAGCCAAAATGCACAGCTGCTTCTCCACAGTGCAGGAATTTGTTATTACTCCTGTGTAGCCTTTAAGGGCACTGATTAACAAAAGTTCAGAATGTATACTACAAAACAGAAAGGTTGGAATTTACTTCTTGTATACAATTTATAATCGAGTGCACTGGTTCCCAACCTAGGGGTAGGGACCCCCAATGTGGGTCCCCAAAGCTTCACGGTGGGTCACGAGGCCATCTTGATTTTTAGGGGTGTAAGGCAAAGTGCATTTCTTCTTTCTTTTTTTTATATACACTTGGCCTATATCTCAGAATTTCACTAATGTCTGTGAAGTACACTACATGAAATTGTTATTGAGTCTTCCTACTGGACTAAAAATCCTCGTCCTGCTATAGAAAAGTACACAACCAAAGAGTTAAAAGAACAATGACCAAGCATCAGGGAGAAGAAAACACTGAATGTGTCAAAAAAAAAAAAGAAAAGAAAAAAGAAGCCTATTAAGTAAGTATGATTGCTAAAATAAAATAAAAAAAACTTGAATATCTCATTTCAGACAGAGAATTGAAATAAAACTTCCCAAAAAATCAATGCAATCTTCACAGGAAATATTCCACTTATAATTCATCCAAATCACTCATTTTACACAGACTTCCTGCTGTTATTGTGTTCAGTATTTGGGTTAGTTAGTAAGTAGTTGTTCTGTACTGTTGTTGCTATGCATTGGAAAACATTTTTTCATATCCATAAAATATGCCACTCAGTCAGGGGTCGTCAGGTCACTCAGTGATAGAAGAGGAAAAAGGTTGCGGATGCAGCACTAAGTCACAGGGGAAGAATTCTGCACGCTGTAGATCCTCAGATGCATCCATATGAAAGGTGCTGTTCACTCTTTAAATTCTAGTATGTGTCGGAGGGACAGATTGGTATGTGTTTACTACTGCTGGATCATCGTCATGTGGTCACTGTGCCTAAAGTAGTAACTTTGTGAGCCGGGCCACTGCTGTGTCTGTTAAGCTGCAGATGCAGCGGACCGATGTAACATGTATTTGCCTCCGCTCGAAATCTGTTAAATAACAGGAAGGGAGTGCACTCAAAAATAAAGTTGTTTGTGGCAGCCTTGTTCGTGCCCACTTTAGAACTAAGGGTACTGTGTAATTTTTGCATAGCTGTACTGTGGGTAACTCTGTACGATAATTTGAACCACTTTATAATGACTTGTCTCCAAGGTGACAACGACAAGTATTCGGACCCACCAAGATGAATTTGTTTCTGTTTCCAGTCGAATGACTTGCAGGATGTTTATAATGTGCAGTTTAGCATCAGATGTCATCTCTGTGTTAAATCAGTTGAACAAATGCAGTCATACCAGGCACATACTGTAGCTGTGACTCATACCACATACTGATTCTAACCTGATTTTCAGTATTGAATGGTCACACTGAAAAAAAAAAAAAAAGTGGTTTACTAAATCCACTTGATTTTTGAGTTTGCTGTTGACAGACACTAATGTCCCTCAGTGCATCGCATGAAGCAAAAGCCACCCACAGCTGCGAATATTATGAATAAATTGTGGATGATGATGACCTAGCTCCAGGAACTCCACAAGTTCTAATAAAAGAGAATAATAAAAAAAAAAGGATAATAAAAAAAGTAAGGTGTAAAAACATTGTTGCTGTTTGTTATGGTTAAATGACAGTGACATTCCCAACTCTTAGTTTGACTTTCTCTTTTAGGCAATCCTATAACCTACAACATATGTTTGTATCTTAGTAATATGTTTTGGAGGAAATGCAACAATCAAGGGCAACATTTTTTTCCCATCTAGAAAGTGTGACATGCTAAGGCCCCGATCACACTGAGACACGTCGCTAGAAATGTAACCGTGTCTAGACATTGTTTTATACGAGTCACATATTTCAAACGTTTTTTAGACCCGCATCAGAGTTCAAATATTCTTACATTTTCTGCGCAAGGGCCGTAGTCGCACCACCCGTCAATGTCACGCTTGGCCCAGGCAGCCAATCAAATCAAGCATGAGGCGGGTTTTACTGCTTTACCACTTCTTTTGATGCAGATGTGGTAGGAACAGTGGGACAATGGCAAATGCAGATGACCAGTATTTAATTACGATTAACTATACAATTCAAGGGCACCGCATTATTCAATTACACTTCCCTCCTCATCCATTAGCACAGCAATGGCAAGAGCATCATGATGTTTTTTGCCCGATGCGCCTTGCCAAGGCGTTTTTGAAGCGGCCTTGCCTGTAGTGACGCGTCTCTGTCTTATACAGCCTTGTATAAAGAGATTTGAGGGAATGGCGTACGAAGAACTGAACCTTGACACTGAAAACTCATCCTGACATCCTGACATGTTGTTAGCTTTAGGCTACTTGTTTAAGGTCAGGCTAAGATCGTGGTTTTGGTAAGATGTTTAAAAAGCTACTGCCAATGCAAAATACAGCATATGCAGAACTAATGCATACATGACTAATACAATAGATGAAATTGTGTAAAGAGTAATTGTCAGGTCAACCATGGTATGAATTCTAAATCCTTTAACTGATCCTTTAAAATTCCATCACATATAGATATAAAAAAATACCTCAATGTGATGGAAAACATTTTTTCAGACAAGCCCAAAGTGATGATTGACAGTCTTAACTTTATTGTGTTAATTTTGTAGCGTATCAATTTCAGTTCAAACAATCTTGTTTTTCCACAGTGCTGAATCAGTTGTCACAGATGATATGGGGTCTACCTCAAACGGTAACATTGTTTGCATGCCCCCCTTTCACACTGATGTATGAGGAATAAAATCCTTAACACAGCTACGATTACCTCAAGGTCTCGCCTTTGTTCCCTCCCAAGAAAACACAGTAGCTTAGATTCTGAGCAGCTTCCCACTGAAAAACAAAGACAAGAAAACCTCAAGACTTTTGTGTCAGGCATTCATGAAGAAATTCTCAGGGAGTCAGATCTTGATTAATGCTTGCTTTACAGATCGCACAATCTGTTACCAGTTTCACGCACCTGCACAAGCAGATCTCTGCGTGTAAGCAGTTTAGTCTTCAGTTATGTCTTCATCTTTTTCTACTTTGTAAGACGATGACAGCTCATTTCAGTCAAGAATACATTTTTCCCTCGTGCCATCATACTCTGCACCAAGAGAAGAGAAAAAGAAACACTTTAGAATACATAACTAAAGATAAGAGATTGAGAGTTAACTCCATATCAAGGGTTCACTACATTTAGCATTTCTGCTGAATAAAACGATTTGTCTTGGTCTCTATCTGGAGAGTGGACCTATTTGCTAACAGGAAATCACTCCTTAGTAATAAACAAACAATATATATATAAATGAATGAGTAGGCTATGTAAAGGAATGAATAGTCTAATAAGTATAATTAGTATATTAGACTACAACTTGGCTACTGTATGCCAAAAAAATATAGATACTCATCAACATATACAACATAGAAAATAAAATGTAGGCTACTATATGGGAATAACGTGCTAAACCTGAAACTCACTACCCTGCATGATCGGATTTAATTCCCCGTAGGATATTACAATACCGTATTAAATTGACACCATAGTGGATGAGTATAGTTCCATAACAACAAATGTACTTTTCAGTACCACAAACACATAGGTTCTATTTAAAACATATTAGAGTGATATAAAAGCAGATAAAATGCCACAAAGTAGGTCATATTAGTTGTATTTTTCAGAGTGCCATACATTTACGACGTGTGACATCCCTGTGCACGGATTAGGTATCCAGCCATCCAGAGGGGCTCCGTACGATTTCAAGATGGAAGCGTCCTCTAATAATGAAGTTAAAAGTGTTTTGTTCTGCACATTTACGTCTTCTACAAATAGTTGGTGTGAGGCATCAAACAAATTATAGTCCCCCGTTGTACACTGAGCTTGTGTAGCTGTTTTTGTTGTGCAAAATGCGGTCAGATTCTGCACATTAACAATTTTGAAGCAGCACTTGTAACTAATGTGACATTAATGCAGGACAAAGGCATGACACATCCATCGGACACTGATGCCATTTGATACGAGGAAACTTCAGAATAGTTTCTTTATTTCTTCATCTTCAAAATCTTTGTGATATGTCCAAAGCGCACATACGTGTGGACAGCTGCTGCAATGTGCCAGCCCTCAGACTTGCACATTAAAATAAAAGACTTGTTCCCTGAACAGGACAGGAAATGCAACAGAAAGGATTAAAGTGCCCACAGAGTTAATGACGCCATGATCCTGTTTTTCTTTTCTTTTCGTTTTTTTTGTAGACAAGCTTTCGCAAACTAACCGGTGGACAAGCAGCTCTGTTGCACTGCTTTCACATGTATTTTAGGCTAAACTTGTATTCTTCTTCCCACTGGTAATTTAAAAGCCAGTGGAATGTGGGAAATGATTGTAGGAGTGAAGGGGAGGGAAAAGATATGCCTTGCTTGGTCACTTTGGTGTCTGAAATCCGAAGCTGAGATGCCGTTTGACTGATTTGTGTTTTGACCGCATGTGCCAGACCCGCCTGCTATTCTCAACCCGTAATTCCTCCCTGAATTCAGGCATGCGACTAATTTACTGTAGGGGCAGGATTTTTTTTTCTCTTCCAGGGAGCAGAAACGTTACCCCTTTTCTGTTACAGGGCTCTGTACCAAGCGCTGTAAGTGATGCCACCTGTCAGGCTGACAGCTAAATTCTCCTAAAGGGAGAAGGCATTTATCAGCTGCAGTTGTAGCGGGGCAGGAAAATGTCTGCCACCTGCCAAGGATTTCAAACCTTTAACTCTCCTTTTAACAGGATCATGCTGAAGTGATTCCATTAGTTTACTGTTCACTTGTGTCTATAAATTGAGCAGGGACTTTTGGACATTGTAAGTTAGTTGTCGTGGAAGTAAAAGTAACCGTGTCTAGAAAAAGTGCCTTTTTTTTTTTAATGAACTCCTTCCCAGTGTGTTGCAACTGCACAGCAGATGGTCCACCAAAGCAACTCTTGCAAAAGCATTGTGATGGTTCTGTCATCACAGGTTTGCATTTATTGCACATAGGCCTTTTCTGTCCTCTAGGTTTGAGTTCTAAGTTTTACTTTACTAAATTTGGCTGGGAAAAAGTAGAATTATACGAAGTGCTTTTTGACTTTTGTTCGGAGTCCTTGTGACAAATAGCAACGATTGAGTTGCTGTTAAGCTACTTGAAGTGTTGATTTTAGGAAAGCGGTCCTGGTCATGTTTTCAGGTTCCCATCACTGCCTTATGCTGCAGCGGGAAGTTGCTTTGGCACTACTACAGTAAGAGCAGGCTGTGACTGTGTTACTCTTTCGCAGTGAGCTCTAGAGTTTAAGAGGCACGTCCGACATGTCTTCCAAATACAACCATAACTTCCAGATCAGAATACCATGCTGCTGCTTTTTCTGTCAAACTACGTTTTCATGTCTGCTCTACAGTATGTTGGCCTGTTGTTGCAATACATCGTTTGTGAGGACAATGACAATTCTCTGTACTAGGCATAATTCCTCCAGCCGATGTGAACTGATGCAGTCGGAGAAAAACAGCAAAGCTGCACCATGGGCCAAACTAAGGTTTTAATAGAATTTCTAAAACACCAATTGCGAAAAGCAGGATAGCATTTTCTGATTCCGAGTGCCCTGTAATTTGAAGTGTGTGGGTTCAAGCCACTTATTTTGTGGTGATGGCTTTACTGGCGAGTTCTCCAAAAAGACAGAGGCCGACGCAGCCGAGGGTTGCGCTCGCTGCCTTGCCTTCCTTACTGATTGACCGAGCCGCTTCCCTTTTGGTATCTGGCCACAGTTGTTCTGCCCTCATGGCTAACCTCACTGGGCGTAGCTGTCCACCATTGGGTGTTTAGAAAGCCCAATAGGAGGACACCTGCTTCTGGATTTATTTATTCCGTCTCTTGCACAAACACCCATGCAGTCTGTTTATGGATGCAGATGGAGAGCACTCGGGGTAAACAAATGCACAAATCTGCCTTTTTGCTGAAGTGACGTCTAAGCAACAACCAAACATCCCCTTATTCTAGCGTCTTTATTTGCCATGCATCACCCCGAATTGAACTACAGCCAAACATGCTGTATACTGTATGTTGCATTATTACATAATCCGGGCTTCATGTCGCATATCCTCCAAGCACTATTTGGCATTGTGTCCTTCGCGTACTTCAGCTTCCCAGAATTACACAAATTGAGGGAAATTCTTGTGGTCTTCATGGACATAAAATGACAAACAAATGGACTAAAAAAAAACTCTTACATAGTACATGCACTAACACACCCTTTATTTTATATGTGCAAAACCGCACACACTCGTACACACTGTTGCAGCACAGTTGTCAAGGAAGAAGGGGAAATAACACAGCTGCTGGATAATAAATTAATGTATTGTAGTAGATCATCAACAAACTTAAAGAGAGTAAATTCAAATGTGGTATAAGGAAGTAACAGAGGTGAGCTACAAAGGAAAAATAATTCGACAAAAAGAAAAAATGCTCAAATTCAATAACACATTGCATAGAATAAAGACAAATGTTTCTTTGCACTGTTGTGTGTGGCCTGCCCAGCCTTTGTGCAGGGCTTTAAGAGAATACAGATATAACATTATACCACCATGTAGGCCAAGATGTCCTTTTGAACAGTCAACTTGTGCATTTTAGTATCCGGTGCCAAGACATCTGTCTAGTGACACACCCTGTAATTATAAACGACAGGAGAAGAAATTTCTTTTGATTATTTCCATCCTTATTTCGTGCACACACAATAAGGCCCGTGATGGCCAAACGCTTTAGAAATGGTCTTTTCTTTGATAGGATGGTGGAGGTATCTCGGTAACGTGATGGCACAGAGGGACCCTAGATGGTGACAGAAATGACGAGGTTTAAAATACTGTGTTTGCGTTGTAAACATTCGAATATCTGAAGTGACCACTGAATCTGTGGGGCAAAGCTGACATGTGTTCATCTCTTTCCAGGGTGGAAACAATCAAGTCTACTCTCTATTTATTTTCGTAGATATAGACTTGTTTTAAAGTTCAACTTGGATTTAGACTTTTTAGTGGATGGAAACGAAGCAGCGTTTGCCAGGAGAGAGTGTAGGGAAGTCTGGGAAGGGTGGCTGCGGACTATCAGCGGCCCATGTGGAGGGCCGTGATGAGAGGGTATGTTAAAGGGTGCTCAAACAGATTACGGTGACTCACAAAACTGTGCAAACAACCCACAAACCCTGCGCTTGTATGTAAAAGGCACACTCCGACACTTTTTTTCAAAGAGTGAGTGCATAGGTGTGTTTGTGTGTCGTGTCTGTGTAGCCCATTACTTAGAAGACACATATTATGCTAATTTTCAGGTTCATACTTATATTTTGGGCTTCTACTAGAACATTTTACACGTTTTTGCATGTTTTAATGTTCAAAAAACACAATATTTTTTCCATACCGTCCGTCTGAATACTGTATACCTGTATTTCCCCTTTTGTCTGAAACACTCCGTTTTAGCGCCTCTTTATGGCCCCCTCCCTAAAAAAGCCCAGTCTGCTCTGATCAGTGTTTCCATGACTTCAGTATCTGTGCTCTGGGCTTCGTTGCAGCCAGGGACGGCACTGTAACGGCACTTTGTACCTTTTATATGTAGTTGTGACATCAGAACCTTACGGCAGGCTGTGTGCATTTCTCCGTGGATTAAGTGTTTTGATACTTTCACAGTATTCATATCGCACCTAGACCTGCTTGAGAATCAAAAAAGACATGGAAATCTCACTTTTTACAATTTACAATATGTGACCTTTAATTTCTCTCCAAAACTACTGCATTGTGGGCCTTTTTTAACATTTGCACATTGTTGAAATAGACCACTATATCGACTGGGCCGTACAGAGTCAAAGATATGCTTTAGGTATTGTAGAAAAGGTTTCTCCATTCCATGCTTTCTCCACAAGACAACTGTTTGATTTTTCAGTTTTTATGTAAAACAATATTGGTCTATATATCATTATTGTTCTTTTTGTGTTTTTTTTTTACTTCTATCAAAGAGTATCTCATTATGCATCACAATATCAATGTACTGCATATTGTGATATAGTAAATATTATGCAATTGAAATCTAAAATCTGTAAATACCCAGGTGGGAATTTTTGGCTTATCTGAATAAATGAAATAAATGACAGATCAAGGTACTTGACTGAGATTATCCATATATGCAGTCCCACCAGATTTAAAAGAACAGTTCCATATTTTGGGAAACAATCTTATTCATTCTCTTTCTGACCGTAGAGAAGAGAGGATCGATACCTCTCTTGTTTCTGTGCCAGACACCAGTCTCTGGAGAGGGAGGATGTGGTTAACTTAGCTTAGCCTACAGACTGGAAACAGAGGGAAACAATTAACCTCTTTTTTATGAAAAATAACACCTACCAACACCTCTAAAGGCGCAATCATTTTATAGATGTTGTGAAGCTGATAAGTAAAGGGGGGGGGGGGATGAGTTAGATGTGTCTTAGCCATATTGATTTATATCTTTTTTTATATATTGAACAGCCTTTTTTTTTTTAATATTGCTCTATGATTTCTCATTGTGGTAAACACATGGGCTATGTGTGTTTGGAATGTAGTTGACAACTTGCATTGCCTCCTGTATTACTCACAATGTTATTGGTGTCTCATAAACAGACTTTAACCAAACTATTCAATAAGTGAGCCCTGGCTCTGGATCACATTTCCTGCAGGATGTGTAATTCGGGTAGATCCCCACGGTCGCAAAACTCCTCAACACACATGGTTTCTACAATCGCATCTATTACACAAGCCAGCTGTGTGAAGTCACTTCCAAGTCAAATAAGTAATCATCCTCAGCCTACTACTGAACCCCTTTCCCAAACTCCCTGACACACACACACACATCAATAAACACTGATTACACTGATTAGAGTTGGGGGGGAATTGATTCTTAGATGCATCGTGATTCTCTCCTGAAAGATTGTGTCAATAATCTGAAAATTAAGTTGTGTGTGTCTGTCTGTCAGGGAGTTTGGGAAAGGGGTTTAGTAGTAGAGAGAGGTAGAGAGGTAGAGAGAGAGAGAGAGAGAGAGAGAGATCAAGTAACTAAACAGTAGAGTTTGCAGTTTGTGCATGAATAAATGTGGAGTGACAGGGTTTAGCTGCGGAGTGAGTATCGACTCCGGCGAGACGAAAACAAAAGTGTCTCCCCTGTGCTTTCCCACCACGGTCGGGAAGCCTAAGCAGTAAAAGCTAACACCTGTAACAATTTTGCAAGACCACGCTGTAGGTGTTCCTTACGCGAACGCTGAACCAATCGGATGGTGAAACGTAACCGACGCGAACAAGTGCGTCATACTTATGTCCTAAACTAGGTCAATTTATCCGTTCATTTAAAAAGTTAGTCTAATAAACAAATTAACAATACAATTTAAAAATACACTATCATCGTAGCCCTTTGAATCGGGAGGTGCCTAGAGATTCACACCCCGAAGCATGCATCCAACAAATGCAGAACACATTTGGCAAAAATAATACTCATTTGGGTTAACCACTGAAGAAGCTCAAAGGAAAGTGGTGAGAAAAGTTGATATTTTTATGATCAGGTTATGTCGCATCAGTCTTGCTGAGCAGGCGGCCGCCATGGACAGTACATGTAAAGAAGATTACCTCCTCTGAATGTGATAAGATAAACTACAACACAAATAAATCTTCTTTCAGGGCATTTCTCTGTGTGTAACAGGAAAATTGAACATTTGGAAATGCACTGAGTTAACTGAAGGAAAAGGCAGAGCGGCTGGGAGGCCAGTAGATAAGATTGTGACAGAAATGGGCAAAAGCACGGCAATTTTAAAACGCTGTTGGAAATTCACGCCTTGGTTGGTTCAAGCATTAGTCATATCTCAATTGAAATATTATCATAACTAAATCTCAAGAGATGCTTTATAGAAACCCATTGTTTTTTTGGGGGTTTTTTTATGGACAGACAGTCATCCAAGTATCTGTTTTAAATACCCCATCAGTAAAACACGCTTTAATAAAACAATCCAAAAAAAAAAAGAAGCTTTTTTCAAGTATTATAAATACATTATGTGGACCACTGATGTTTTCACAGTAGCTAATGGGGATTTGGATAAACAAACAGACAACACACACTCCAAAGGGTATATCCAGAAAGGGGACAAGAGTAAAGCCTTCCAGAAAAAAAAAAAAAAAAAAGAAAAGGGCTCCCACCTAAAGACATTCCTGTAGTACAGGCCATGTTTTCCTTACCCCAACAAATTTACACAGTTGTTAGTGATGGCCCGGGATTCCTCCTAAAGCGCAGCCCACCAATAATAAACAGCATGGCAGCTGACACCGCAAGACACCTGCACAGCTCCCTGACACTGCAGGATTGTTCCCAGGGACTGGGGGGGGGGGGGGGGGGGGGGGGGGGGGGGGGGGGGGGGGGGGGGGGCTTGGTGTGGGCAGAGGTGGGCTGGAGGAAAGAGGGGGCTATGGGGGCCTGCAGACAGGTTGGTGGTTTGTGTTTGTGTGGGAGGGAGGGAGGGGGTTTCTACGTAGCCCTTTTAAAACAAAAGACACCAGAGTTCTCAAATGCAAAGTATTGTATAACCTCGAGCAGCTATACAAGAATTTAATATAATCCAAAATGTGAATAAGATAAGGAACTATATTGGAATCAAAGAATACAAGTATGAATATGTGCAGACATTTAGTTCCATCCTTTGATACTTGACATTTTACTTGGTGCTAAGGACACATTTCACCTGTTACCAAAACAGTATAGAGTAAGTCTTATCTTCTGAGATTCTGCATGGATTCGCAATGGATTTGTTGAAAGGTTTTACGGTGTATCATTTGTTTTTGAAATGGGCTACCATTTTTATTTATATAACAGGGAGCATTTTTATTTAATTTTTTTCAACTTTTTATTCTTGTAGTCACTGAGAATTTCAAAAATACTAAAAAAGTTTTCGTAAAAAAGTGGGGGAAATACTTTTTGTACAAGTTTAGCATAAATACATGTTACCTTTTGTCTTAGGTTCGCCTTTGTGTGTTTACGTTATTGCAATCAGATGATAGAACTTTTTCAAATATAAAAACTCCATAATCGCACAGCAGACTGGAGTAGATCATAAAGTTAGCACCCCTGTGCACTAAAATCGAGAATCGTTATTAAATTGGGAATTGCTCCGACTCGAGAATCACATTTTTTATTCAATCGTGAGATGCCGAAAGATTCAAACCCCTAGCATTGAGCTTCAATCCCCAGTCCTGGTGGAAGTTACCTCTAGTTAGCTCTCTTTTGTCATTTCACACTCTTTCCGTGCCATACACACCACACAAACAAACACCCACAGTCACACACACATTCAGACTTACCCTCCTCATGCCACAGGATGTCAGGTGGTCCAGCCATTGTGTCCCCACCTGTAGGACATTGTCAAAGCACAAAGGAGGGGCACAGTACGTGTCAGCCTGCTGTCAGCTTCTGTTTGACTTGAATTTGTAAATCCCTCTCTTTCAGCCGCGGGGCTTTGAAAGATTAGCCAAAGGTTTGTGGAGTAATTCACATCTGTGTGGGTTTTACTTATTGTCAAGAGGCAGGGGATCCCTCCGCAGTTTTCACAGGCCACAATAATTACGATTGTCCACACTGTTCAAGTTTCACTGTTTGTGTCTGAGCACATAAACATGTTCATAGTGGATTTTTTTTTGGAGGGCGGGGGGACCCACGAGGATTTGAGATGCTTTGTTGTGTTTATTAACTGCATGGATCATGGATTTAAAGGAAACTCTTGGTCTTCTGTTCTTAACTGGTTTGTGTAACCTTCTTTTTAAGGTCACTGGTGTTTGCCTTCCAGCCAGCTGAAATTTCAACGGTGCACAAAATGAAAAAAGAGTTTCAAAGAGGAGCAAACTGAATATTAAGTATCACAAAGAGCCAGAATCTCTACCTGGGACCTGTGCAGCGCTCAGCTTCTCAGGCACTAACCAGACTGATGTTTGCCATAAAGCGGGGCCTCTCACTTGCTGCCCTGTGAGGTCACAGCACCTGTTCTGGGTAATTGCTGGCAGGTGACATAAGGCCTCCACTTGTTTTCCATGGTGTAAGGTGGAGGTCCCCCGGCTTCCTCCGACATCGGGGCTGAAAAGTCATGTTGATTGTTTACAGCAAATAAGTGTGTCAGACTCTCACCCTCTATTCCCTGAGAGTGAAATTAACTTTTGCTTAGCTTTTTAAAAGGCGAGTTAGTAAAACAAAACATAATCTTGTATTTCTATTTAGGTTTAAGTTATAGTGTTTTTCACCTTAATTTAAACCTCCTGTGTTGTTTCCTGACAAACACAAAATACTTCCAGAAACTGAAAAGAAAAATTAAGCAAAAAAAAAAAAAAAAAGTCTGACCTTTGTGGTCATTCGTTTATCATGTATGAAAAGAAAACACGGGTTTTTCATTTGTTGGATTTGTCAAACATAGACATTGCTGTCTGTTTATAAAAAGTTTTGCAATTGAATTTCAGGATCATTTATTTTGTATGCCCCATCGGACATTTAAGTGATGTCTATGTGTCTTCCCAGATGTCAGTCATTACTTTGGTGGAGTTAGGGTTATCATAATCTCTATCAACAGATTCTGCATATGAATACAGAATCTTTAGGCAACAGGACAAGATTTTGGTATTGAAAGCGATTCCGTTTGTAGTCCGAGTAGTATTTACCAATTACGTGTGTGCAGGCTTTGGTTGACTGCAGCTAAACAGTCTAAAATAGTTAAAGATCTAAAACAAAAACACGGACAACACCCAAACTGAACAACGTGGTAGTGACTGTCAATCACAAGGTATCCACGCCCTAAAGCTTACCCTGCTTTATCATCTATTTTCGTCTAGATAGGACCATAATTTACAAAAGGATCATCATGGTGTATTTAAGAAGACTTAAATAGTGATTAAGGAAAATGTTTACTGAGGTAATAAATTAAGTGAGAAGTAGAGTCATTTTCTCATAGACTTCTATACAACCGGAGTTCTTTTTGTAACCAGTATAAGCCCTGCTGGATATTAGAGAGAATGCAAGTTTAAGGCACATCCGGATTGGCTTCACTTTTCAGACCCTGAGGTTGTCGATTGGTTTTAGAAAAAAAAACAAACATTGAAGCCATTGTTTAATCTTTATATTTATATTTATAATTGGTTCACAATTGAAAAACATACCGTTACAAAATCTTGAAACAGCCACGGACCAAAGACATTATTAGGTTATTGTTGTTGTTGTACTGACTCATTCAGCAAACTGAATTTGTATCGCCACTACCCAAATGTTAATCGCCTCCTTAACCTGGGTCTACCTGATGATGTCTTTTCAAGGCTGGCTGCCGGAGGACAGAAGCCAGTAGATAGGGTATCTGGCCCCGGCCTCCAGCCAGCTGTGAACCTGATAGCATCTGTTTTAAACGTTTGAGAGACAGAGAGAAAGGAGTCCTCTCTTCTTCTGCGCTCTGGAGCGCTAGTTATCTCACGCCTTTTTAGTAAAGGGATCCACAGATGGCCCGTGTCCTGACAGTTATACAAATGCGATATCACTATCTGAGGTATTCCGCTGGGATCCTCTTACTGTGTTACTGTAGACCCACGAGTGGGACTCATTGACGCTCAGAGTAAACAAGACAAGTCAGAGACAAAAAGAGTCCTTTTTATCTTTGTGAAGGCAGACAAAACAGCCTCTTCACACCTGAGTGTGTCCTCTGTTTGGAGTTCTTCTCATCCATTGTCATCGCGTGTTATCTAAACCATCAAATCAACATGAAAAGATCATTTCATGTTCGGCTGTCACCTGAGGGGATTTGGACAACTTGCCTTTCATTTGCTTTGTCTAAATCCAGTAACAAAACCATTTGTCATCCTTTTTTCTCCAGGTTATGTCTAGTTTGGGATCTCTTCAAAGACCTGGTCTCTGGTGAGCAAGCGGGAAGCTGTCTTTAGATTTATGTGTTTTGTTTGCGTTGCACAATATAAGCCTTTTTTCTTCTTACTCATAGAGTTCTATCAGAAGTCATTGTTTGGACTATAGAGAGCCAACCTGTTGCCCTCACATCCAGTAGTTCTTCTTCTTTAAGCTCTTAACCCCTAAGCCAAAGGAGCTCCCAGTAGCTGTTTTTTAACAATCCTTCTGAAAAGCTAATATTTGGCGTTCATAATCTGAGCCTTTTTGCAAATACAATTTACATTGTATGTAGCATTCAACAAAGATATTACAATGGGTCTTGGGTCTGAGTGTCAATAGTCCAATACCCAAGCAGACTTACTCTCAGGTCTGTTCATATCAGGTCCATACATCATTGCTACATAAAAAATAGTTTTTGGAACTTATTTCTTTATTAAAAAAAGTCTTTAAAGCATTAATCATCTATGCATGTACGGTTTTGGAAAGGGGTCCATTTCAGATCTGGTCCGAAGATATCAAAGCGCTGGTTTTCTATTATGGGAAAGTTATTCTGCTGCTCTTACAGCCACTTGTGAACCAGGGGTATTGGTTGGTCTTTCAAACTGGTAATGATTTAAAAAATGAGTAGGCTTGTGGGAAATGTTCATAAAAACAAACCAAAAATATCAAACTTATTAAACTGAAAAACTCTGAAAAATTAAATAAACATCAGACTGACTAGTTAAGGCAAGTCAATTTTATTTACATAGACCAAAATCACCCCTTTTAAGAATATTTTTAGGGCCCCTTTTTGTCTTTACTTGATTTTTCCCCTTATTATTTTTACCCCAAAAGGTCTTTAACTATTCACACAACTTGCAGTATATCGTTTTAACTCAGCACACCACATTTCATGTCATTTCAAGCTACATACTTGCCCGGACTGTAGGTGTGCTGGAACGGAACTGAGACTCTAGTTACTGTAAGTCGAAGGATTCAGCTCGAGTCCCACGCACTTATCTGAGCAGGATATTCTGTAGACAGCCCACCTCGGTGAGCCCGGCCATGGCAAGACGACATTAGTTGGAGTCGTTTCTGATTTGAACCGTATAACATGAGCCTTTGTATTTCAAAGTGGGAGGATTTGTAACAGATCCCCTCTATCTGTCCACTTTTAACAAGTGACATTGGCCTTCCTGGCTTTTACCCAGGAGAGGCTTGATGGCCATGATTATTTACACAGAGGGTTTCCTTCTTTTTCTCTCTTTTTACAGTCAGTCATTTTCATAAGGGATCATAATACTCTTGGACAGGAAGTATCTGGCTATATAGACTACGCCCACAGACTCAAGACCCAAGATTTTGAACCATATTTCAGCGGAAAGAAGAGGCTCATGCCAGGACGCTCGGATTTATGGTAAGTCTCCTTCCATTGTAACATGTCCACGTTGGTTGGGGAGGCCTTGACTCGAGTGGGATTTGACAAGATTTGAAGGGTAAGGAAATCTTATTATCCAGGATTAAAGACTCAGGTTGACGTGAGAGACCAATATAGGCTTGGAAGGAGCTGTGCAACGAGCCAGTATAGTTAGTATGTACGGTACCAGCCCTCGTGGGCTCAGCATAGATGTGGAATAAATATACTTATAAAGTAAAGCTCAGTGGAGCTGCCAAAGAACCTTTCTGGACAAGACCGACATGAATTTGAGTCTGGATTAAAGCGGGCTAAACCATGAGTATGTGATTGTCTTTTAACGTGTACATTTGTCATGAATGATACATTTAATGGATTTCATGGCCTTGGGGAGGCCTCCAGATTAGATACATTGATAGACAAAGAGTTCAGCCTATTGATTGATTTACTTTCAGAGGCCCTGAAAACGTATGTGCTTCATCAACTTCCGATGTAGGGGTCCTTTATGAACACACTGTTATGTGCTATGCTTGTGATTTCAAAAGAGAGATTTCTGATTTAAAGATTTTGCGCTTCTTGCTGATTTGGTGTATCGTTTTAGATCCTTTTAAATTCAATCTATTTTGTTTTTTTGATTGTTGTTCGAACAAAACAAGCACTTTTAAATATGTCACCTGGGTCTCAAGGAAATTGCGAAGGGGATTTTTCATTCTTATAGGACATGGGTTGATCAAGAAAGTCAAATGTAGATTAATTGTAAATTAAAAAGTTTTTTGCAGCAGCAGCACTGGTCAGGTCTTTCCATGTTAGAATGACAGTTGTTGGGTGGTTTGCTTTGCTTTGGCCTATTTAGCCAAGATACATCATGTACTGTATGTTGGACAACTACATGCATCAGTGCCAGTCGCACAATTCCAGGCCAAGCCACAAGTGAACTGCTGACCTTACAGGTGTAAGCTAAAATCTAGTCTGCGTCCCTCAGTGGGGCAGGTAACATCTTTGTAAATCGTTGTCCATCAGGGGAGCTGTGTACATAGCTGTCAGCAAATTACCAGAGCCAAAACCATTCCCACATTCCACATGGTCGTGCATAGTAACATATTACCAACATTTCAGGTACGTGCGAAAAATCCCATGAGGACAAACGGGGGTAATGAGAGTGTGTATTACATGGTTATATTCAGAGTTCAGCCAAATGACATGCACCTCGTATAACCTCACTGACACTGGGCAGAATAATGTCCAAATGTGGAAAGATTCTAAAGGTAAATTAGGCCTTTGTCCATGATCTGGATCTTATTTCCTTGATTTTGACTATCATTCCTGTTGAGTAGGTCTTGAACTTTTACTCTCCAGCTCAAATCAGGGCCAAGTCACGAGTTCCGCTTTACAACAGAGGCCTTCAGGGCGAACGTTACGATCACAGAGGTTGTAAACAAATCCCCCAGCTCGACCATAACATCCAAGTATTTGGAAGTGAAAGTGACACAGAGCATACCTGAAATGACCATTATAATTTTTCGTGGCATCATAAAACTGCTTGCCAGTGCAGCTACAGTAAGTACAGGTAGGTCACAGCTGAACCAAGAGGTACAGAAGCTCAATGGAGCTCAGGAAACCAGATGGGTATTTTAATGGACAATCATTTCTAACTTTTAAGCTTTTTAATGGGCAAATCTTGATGAGTAAGGCTAAGGTTGTAAAACAAACACAAAAACATACCTTGAGAATGTGACTAATTGTACTAGTTAGTTGAAATAACATTTTTGAAATATCACAGAATCAAATATACGTACTGCCATGATTAACGTTTAAATAATGCAAATACAAAGTTCATTCGACAACCGTATTTGCATTCTCGCAAGATGTGCGTTGCATGTGTAGCCGCCTTAAATTTGAATAATTGCAAACTTTTTGCGAATATAAAAAGGGTTCTTTAGTTTTCTAAGCACAATATGCACGTCAATTCTTAAAGAATGACATTGCGTTTTATTTTTGGAAGCAGTTTTCCCTTTCTTTGAAACCAAAGTGTCAGACATGCAAAGCTTTGTTGTTTTATTTATCCATTTCTCACCATGTGTTCTGACACACAACCCCGCTCGTGTCCTTGAACTTGGCCTCGTCTCTGCCGGGTGGAAGTCCTAACAAGCTGTAGGTGTGAGTCATTGGGCGAGCATGCCTGGAGGTGCAGCCTACTCCCTAATGATGCTTTTATGAGGCTTCCCCCCCCCCTACACGGGTCTCCCTGCCCTCCCTCCATCCTCCATCTGACTTCACACTCCCTCTCTCCGTCTCTTTTTGTACACAGTAAACTCCATCAGATCCAGACATCTCTCTGTCTTTATTTTTAACTTCTTTAACCTCGCGTTCCATGCTTTGCTACCTCTCACCCCCCCCCCCCCCCCTGTCCCCCCCCCCCCTCCTTTTTTTCATCTCTGTCGGGAACAATAACACCCAGTGTGGTTGCCGCTAAGAGGGAGCAGATGCTGGAGCTGCTGCCCACTCAGTGCACTAAACCTCCCACCGCAGGACTCTGAATCCTGTCCCTCCTCCTCCTCCACAGCCACAAAGAACACAGAGCAGCGACACCAGCGCCAGCTCCGGCCTCCACCTCCCACCTCCAGCAAGGAAGGGTGGATAGGTTCACGTACACAGTCTGCAATGTCTGGAGGAGAAGAAAAAAAAAAGGAAGAGCAGTAGCAGAGTATCTCCCTGGAGCAAAGTATGGGAATTTAAAAGACAGGAAGAAGAGGAACGACTTTGTTGGAGGAAAATATCAATTATGTAAAAAGTGAAGCATGTCCCTCAGGGTTCCTGTGGACCCTTAAAAAGTCTTAGAGGCGTTGGATTAATTTATCCAAAAATGAGGCCTCAATTGGTATTAAAATGTTTTAAATCGATCTTTCATAAGTCTAAAAGAAATGCTTCAACAGTAGGATTTTATGAATCAAAAATAATTCTATTATTTATTATTATTATTATTATTTTTTTTTAAATGTACTAAATGCTGTGCAAAGTTTGTTTAACATTTTATTCTAAGCAGCATTAAAAAAAAAAAGTCTTAAATCTTGCTGTAAGCTTCAGGAACCTTGTCTCCGCTCCAGCAGTATGGTGTGGAAAACAAATCTTTACTTTACGGCTTTGTAAGTGGTGTGATAGCCCTTTGAAAAATAATGAAGCAACACACACAAACTAAATGCTGACAACTAAACACATCAAGCTCATTTCCTTTGACATTAACTTTTCAATTTATCCGTTTTTGTTTTTAGTTCCTCATATTGTAGGATTTTTCAACTTTTTAACCCTTCCTGAAGTCTTCCCTTCATTATTTCCCACCTCACCCTTCAGTTACAACTTTTAACATGTGTAATTATTGAAGCAAGACCATATCAAAATTTCTCACATCACAAGTTGTTTTAAACTCGAATGAAAAAAAGAAACGATTGCTTGCTTTTCTTCAGACTGTTTATTTTGATTTTGCGTTCATCAAAATGTACTACTGGTGACAAACTAACCGGTGTTAGATCATTTGGCATATAAGAAAATGAACACAATTTGGCTGAAATAGATGTTAGTCAGGTTGAGTCTGACACAGTTGCGCTCACTCTTACATTTTGAAATACATATTTTCAGTTTTCAGTACATTCTCTGTCACCTCCAGGACCTTTGCGTTCTGTACAAGCAGCAGCAAGGAGCAAATATCAGTTGAACGCTGGGCTTGATTTATTTTAGCAGGGACACACTGGGTGGGTGGGACATATAAACATCATTTGTAAAGGCATATGTTCTAAGCTTCTGACCTCCTGGGAAACCTGGTTAAAGTAAATCAAGCACAGCATTTTCCCTGTTGCATCTGTAAAAAGTTTACATCTAAGAAGCCGCTAATAACACAGAACCACATCACAACAGAAGCAATATTGGTAATAACATAAATAAAAACTGCACTTTTCTTGGTAAAATGTTTTTTAATTACTCATATTAAGTGATGATAATGTATACAAATGTGTATATAAAAAAAAAAAAAACTACAAACGTGTCAATCATGAAAGCTTTATTAAACTATGTTGCTGCTTCTGAGAGAAAAATTACTTTCAGATACACATCGTGTGAATGTGGTTTTGTGTTTGTAACTTCAGGGCAAACTGAGTGAAGCCTTTAAATACATTTCACCAAAATTTGACACCGATACTGCACATGTAGGGTACAAAAAAAAAAAACTGTTTAAAGGTTAAATCTAAATTGTGTTTTGGTCTCCATTACTTTTTACTCTGAGCTTCCAATACACACACACACACACACACACGCACACACTGAAGTCCTGACCCTCATCTAATTATCCCACAGATCTGCAGCTCCGTGCACCCGGCTTCCTGCCACTCCAGATGTGCCTACAGCATCTCTGATGTCTATTTAATGTTCCCCAGCAAAGTGACCATCTGTTTATGCACTCTGGCTGTTCCCCTCCTTCCTCTCTCTATCTCTCTCCCTCTTCAGTCCCTGTGTTTAGTACACTTTTAAGAGGCTGGCCAACATCTGACATATATGGTACTCCTAATTGATTCTTTTCTTCTTTAAACTACTACAGTGTGTTTTGGGAAGAAGTCTCATTCTGAGAAAGAAATAATAAAGAATTCACCAAATAGCTTTTTTTTTTTTTTTTTTTTTTTACGGCATAATACAAATACATGGGCGGTTCTGAAGTCGGGTAATACCGTACGTCTATTATTCATGGGGTCGTTCTAATTCGAACAACTTTTTAAAAATGCTGCATATGAAGCTTTTTCCTGCACACTCGCTCAACCCTGCGTGCATTCGGCGACCGACGGAAAGATTGAACTTGAAGGGTCTGCTCGGTAGAAACACGGCGCATGCCTCCTCCGAAGCCAAAACCTTATTGCCTCCACGCTCGGCCTCTGCAATGCACCTGTGTGTCTGGCTCCATTTTCCGCTGTGAAAATATTTGCACTGCTGTCCTATTTTAATAACTTTTAATACAAAAGAGAAACTGTTCCAGCTCCGAAGGTGATTTGGTGGCTCGGCCTGAAGCATTGTGTCCGTGCTTTAATGGGGCGGTGGGATATTCTATCATAGAAGAGGCTGCCAGCTTAATAAATATTTGCTGCTAAGCCGGAACATTCCGCGTCGTGTGTGTTGATCTTCACACATGGCGCACACATACTTCATTGGCTGGATCCTCGGGGTTAAATCCAGTCGGGCTGTTTGTTCTCAGCGCTGATACTGTTTGGACTGCGTTTGATAGATTAACTCGATGTTCCACCAGCAGTATGATCATCGGAGACCTCCTGCCAAGTGTCATGGGCTGTTGTATCCATGTTGTGCCGTGTGATCAAGATTTAACGTGTGAAACGATGTCTGGATGTCAAACGTTTAAAGTAGGGCCGAAACAATGACACAAACTCTTATCAGTGATCATAAATGTGTTATCATACCAGACATAAGTTGTCAAGGAGTGAGCATTCTTTGAATATGAGTGAAGGTGTTGGGCTAGTCGTTGTTTTACAAACAGAGGTTGACCTCTAACCTCCTTGAGTCGAGGCGCTATTAGCCTCTTGAGCTCCAGTCAAATGGAATATGGGATAACACCCAGTTGTGTCACCGCATTATGTAATGACTCTGGCCTGTGTGTGTGTGTGTGTGTGTGTGTGTGTGTGTGTGTGTGTGTGTGTATATGTGTATGTGTGTGTGTGTGTGTGTGTGCAGCATGTCTTATCAATTTGGGTAAGTAGGTTGAGGGTATATATATTATGTATAATGGTCATCATTTTTGGTTTGTACCCGTTTTCCCCCCAAAAAAATCCCTTGTTTTTGAATTAGAAAATATTTCCTTTATTTTATTGATTGCTCGATTAGCCTATGAAAAGTCTAGAGGATAGGGGAACTGTCCATCACAAGCTCCGAGAGGCCAAGGTGACACATTCAGGCATCTTCTTTTGTCCGACCAACAGTGTGCAATATGAAGCTATTCGGTTTACAAAGATTTGAAATAAAAAAGACGCAAATCCTCGCATTTGAAAAGCTGAATTATTATCATTATTTGTTGGATCAAATCAGTGAAATGATTAGTTGATAGTAAAAATTGTTGCAGATTAATTTTTGATCGATTAATTGTTTCAGCTTTATCTTTTTGAGACATTTGACAGCTTAGAACATTTGAAAAATTGTGGAGAAAAGCACATTAAAGCTCCTGATTATGCACCAGATCTTGTAAGTAAAAAGTAAATACACTATTGTTTGCACTGCAAATGTTATTTCTTACGGTCAGTTTGTTTTGCGTTATGTATTCATTTGAATCGATATTCAGTAAAACATTTGTACTTTTTCTTTATTTGAATCTGATTTCCCCCCACTTTTGAAGCCAAAAATAATTGTGTTTGTTAATGGAGTTGTCAACTGGACATGGCCCATTGGTGATTTGTTGTAGAATCAGACCCATGGCACCTCCAGAAGGCTTCACAGTAAATTCAGCTCGTTACACTCTGCCTCTCAACACTGAAGAGGCCTTTTGTGATTTACACTGGAAATATTAACTTCAGAAACAGTTACTGGACGTGTATTCTTCAGCAACTACAGAAAAAACTGTGGAACAAATACACATGCAAGGTATTTGCTCTTTTATGATATATATCATCCAGAGCAGAGTCCAGCTCCTCCGAGCCCTATAATGAGACTGTTGACATTACACTGGAAAATGACCGCCTGGAGATAACAATAGAGCTAAGCATGGTAACTATGGAAAGTGAAAGGACACAGTGCACACGTCCAACAGCCATGGTAAATGCATAGGGAACCAGGAACCTGTGCTGAGAGCACCGTCATTGTTTCCACCAAATCCAGGTTCTCACACTTTTACTGGTCCATGTGTTTGGGTGTGGTGCCATCCAGCTGCTGGAGCTTTCTTTGTGACCAAATGTGCAACAACCGTGCAGTGAGTTGCCCTGGTGACAGTTCATATGGGACAGTGAGGGAGGTGGGTCCAATAAACACATCCAAGTAACATATGAACCAAATTCTCGGCATCGCTTCAAAACTATTTTTTTCACACTTTCGTCAGTCTTTTTTATGTTCAGTGTTAAAATATCTCACATCTGTCCCATTTCTCTTGCAAAAGTAAGCGGTTCACCATGGAATAAAAGTGGTCGACCAAAAAAATGTTAATTGTTGTATGGCATTTCGGTATAAATAGTCGCTGAAACGCTGTCAGATCTAATTTTCAAAGAAAAGAAGTATGCATGTGTCTGAAAGCAAGTCTCAGAGAATATAATTTTCCTCTGAGTTTTAGGGGAAAAACCTGAATTTGTATTTCATAATTAGGGCATTGCAGAAGTCTATTCAGAACCTGCTTTAGTCAGCTCTGTTGGCAACAGACCTCTCGTGCTATCATACCTTATAATTTTATGCATCAGTGTATTCCCCCACACAGTTTGGACTGTTCAGAGGCATCTAGTGCCTGTTTCACTGGAGAGGGAGATTACTCCAAAAGCTGGCAGGAGATGGTTGACGGATATCTGAGGCATGTTCGGAAATTCATTGCATCTTTATAGTGGTATCAAAATACAGTAGAGCCTACTAGAAGTGGACGATATGGAGAAAATATTCAAACACGGTTAATGAGTTTTTCTCACACACACATTTTAAACTAAAGAATTTATTTTAAGATCTTTTGAGCCAAGTCAAGTCATTTGAGCCAAGTCAAGACCCAAGTCCGAGGCAAGTCTTAATTCAAAGTCAGTCAAGACCGTCCTAAGTCACGTGTGCAAAGTCCAAATCAAGTCCTAAGTTGAAGTCCATAAAGACTAGTCCAAGGCATGTTTCAAGTAATTCCAGACAAGTCTTGGTCAAGTCTCAAGTCATTTAAAACAAGTCCAAGTCAATTCCCAAGTTAAAGTCAATTGAAACAAGTCCCAGTCAAGTCCTAAGTTAAAGTCCATTGACACAATACCAAGTCATATCTCAAGGCAAAGTCAATTGAGACAAGTTAAAGTCAAGACTGAAGTCATTTGAGACTGAATTTAGTGTCAAATTAAAGACAATTCTCGAGTGTTTAAGAGAAGGTATCAAGTCAGTGGAGACCCACCAAGTCGAGCCTTAAGTCAGTTATTTGCGATGACATCAAGTTAAAGTCCATCAAGACAAGTCAAAATCAAGTCTCCAGTCAAAATCAATCGAGTCCATATCCCAACTCTGTCAGAGCAAATATGAAGCGTCTCAAGCCCAAGTCACAAGTCTTTATAAGCAATTTGCCAGTGAACATGTAAGTATTTCAGGTCTGAATGTGACGGAGTTGGATCTGGGTCTCTGTGTCAAGATAAATCCTTTCCTCTTATTCTGTGTGACCACGCAGGGAAACCATGTTGCCACGATACCAGCAGTAAAGTCAGTCGCTCTCACTATTGGCTGGAATACCTGGCCCTTTTCATAGCTTTTCAAAATCAGACCATTCTGCAAAAATATGTATTTACATTTCCCAAAATTGCATGAGGGTCTGTGGGTTTTGGAAAGGCCACATGGGCAAGTTTTTATATGACTTGTACTATATTTTTTGCTTGTAATTTGTAGCAAGCAGGCTCAATTTGTTGCAGTCGGAAAATATTTTGAATGGCTAACATGCAAATGGTTATTTACAAACCGGTTTTATGTGCCACCAGAGATCACCAGACCTTTGAAACAGATCCTGCAGAAAACATATTGACACCAGCCAAACATCCAAAAATATTTCAAAGATGGCAGAGGTCTTACAATGTAAACGTAAACATTTTGAGAAGTGTTTTACATAGTGAGGGTCATTAGTACTTTATACCTGCTGTTTATCATGTATTGGCTCCAGTAAAGCATCACAGCAAAGGCAAATATAACCTGAAGCATTCTGGCACTTCTCCAATATGTTATGGTCCCATATTTACAACTTGCTGCTGCAGCATTGGCCCACTCAGCCCCCCAACATAACGTGCCTCTTCCCAGATTTACACTGAGCCTTCTCCCTGAGGTCCAACTTTGTTCTTGGACCACAAACTGCTGCTGAGGAACAGCCGAGGCTCGCTAAAGCAACCGTCAGCGCCTCAGAGTGTGTGACATGTGGAGTTGTGTTACTATTATGTCAACAGCTAATGATGAGAACCACAGAATATAGTCACTACTGCCTGGAGAGCACAGGTCTATAAGAAGCAATGGTTATGTATTACTTATTACTTGGGATGACAAAATTCAAACCTGTTGTGTTATTAAAGTATTGATGGTTTAATTGTAACGAAACCTTGGCAGTCCTTTTTTTTTTTTTTTTTTTTAAGAACTTTAGTTACATTAAAATGATCAGCAGGGAAAAAAATGTCAGACCTGTGCTGCTGAAATAATAATATATATAATATTAATAATAAAAAATAATAATTGTATTAAAAGTTTTCACAACAACACTATTTCATAATAGTGCTTCGCAGAAAAAGAACACATTCCAGAACAACAGCATAACAATAACAATTTGGACAATACGAAGAAAATAAAAATACTTTATTTTACATAAAAGATGTCCCAAATTAATCTGAAACAGACGGGGCACTAAACCTCAATGTGGCCTGATTTAAAATTGATTTTAGCATTTTTTTTTTTTTTTAAATTTTCAACAAAGTCAAACCAAAACCTTGTGTCTTTGGTTTCCATGCCTGGCTCCTCTCAGCTGAAAAGGTTGTGCCGAATCCAAACTTAACATGGGAACAATGGCGTATTCAACGCCACCTTAATGAGGTGTTTCAACTTCCAGCAAACCTTGTATTTCACCTCAACAAAGAGAAGATCTGCCAATTTCATGGTTTTCAAATGTCGAGCTGCTGTGGATGTTTTTCTTTTCTCTCACAAACTTGTTGTCTATCGAAGTGATTGTGAAGCTTTAGTTGATGATTGATTTGATAGGGATAAACGCTATCTAATTGCATAATATATCAAATGTTAATAAATCACATCCTCAAATTGATGCACATACTAAATGTATTAATGTAACCTGAATATTTTTTGTCCTTTTGACTCGGTCACAAAGTTACACACTATTGCTCTGCCGTATCAAAAATAACAGAGAACCTAAAAGCAGAGCATGATCCAGTCGGATGCTGTAAATTAATCGCTCATTTATTTTGGAATTCAACCCTTTCTTTGGTTTCAATTGCTTATTAGCCACAGCTTTACTTTAATGCCTGGCTTGGCGAACTCCAACACAGCGCCCTCGCAATCAAATTGGAAACAGACGTTTTACCTTCTGCCTCTCTTACAAAAGATACTTGACTCTGCAAGTAGCTTTCCTTTCTTTTCTGCAAAGCAAAGTTCTTTTACAACCTGCCGTTGAATATTGATATGATAACTATGGCCGTGTAATGCTCTGTAATCCATGAAGTTTTCTTTCCTCCATGAAACATGCAAAGTCATGACCTCAATGTGGTGCTCATGTGTCGGTTTGAAGCCTCCTGCTGTGTGAGACTATAAAGGAAAATGTTCAGGAAAAAGCAGAATGCCAAATGGTCAGGTGGCCACACTACTACCACTGAGCTTCAGTCTTTTCTTATATAAGTCATTCAAAACATACACTATATGTATTATTACCAAGGTTTTTTTTTATCTTCAAGAAGATAGATAAAAGTAGATGTATGACCTATTGCAGCTGACTGCAACGCTGACGCATGCTCAAAAGGTTTTGTTTGTATGTTTTGCTGGAATTGTTGGAAACATTTGAGATGATGTAAGTACTCTACAAAATATATAGCACAGGTGTAGTCGTTTTTAGTCGGAAATGTTGCATATTATATCTTTAAGCTTCAAAAGTGTCTTCAGTCATCTAACATGTTACCTTTTCTCTACAGCTACTACAACTGGAAGACACAGGTGTCCACGTCCAACTCGAGCCCTAACTTTGAGGTGATTTATGATGACCCTAACGGCCTTCTCTTCAAGAACAAGAGGGACAAAAAGATCCTGAATGTGGACCCCTTGGTAGGTTTTTTGTTGTTGTTGTTGTCCTGCTTGGTTTTTAATCCCCAGGGGGACAAATGGCGCTGCTAATTAGATCAGTTCACCTGTTCCACGGCTGTAAAAATGCCCAAGGATAGCAAAAAGGCTGTAGGGATAATAAAAATTAAAAAAAGACGTATTTCAAAATCTTTTTGCTGAACCAGGGACTTCTTTAAAAACTCATTTTGTTGTCTCTGTGGCTCAGTTGACCAATTTTCCATTTACACACAACATCCTCTTTGTCTAAAATGACCTTTGATGCATTCAGTGCCCTTACTTTTATCCCAATCTACGGTTTTAAAGGTTCAATGTGTAATTCCGAGCCACCTGCTCCAAAGAAATAGGGGGCAGTATTTCACCTCTAAACTGGGTCCAGACAATCAATACAAATATACAAATACAAATATTCTTCTCGTCTTCCCGGTGGCGGCGCAGCCAGGAGAGCAGCCCGCCGGGGGAGGACAGAGGCCGGCAGACTTGAGCTCAGCCAGAACCAGCCCCAGGACCGTTAGTCACAGCGGGCCGCTGGTCCTGTGTAACCGCAGCAACAGTCTGCAGGTCCCCGGTGCTGTGGCTGAACTCCAGCTAACTGCTAACTGAAGCTACGCTGCTCCCCGGGGCTGCCGACAGATCTACACTCAGAGAAACAGCCTCCTGGCAGCTGGGAGGACGAGGCGAGGTGGTGCGGGGGGTTTTATTGTTTCTGCCAATTTTAATGTAATCCAATAAACAAACTATAAAACAGGAACATGGCTGTAATATTTACAAGCGAGTCAAGCAGCTGTACTTCTTCTCCCTCTGTACTGAGACAGACTGGAGCTACAGTGACTCACTATCACCTCTAGAGGAACACGTGGTATTACAGCCTGGACGGAGCAGCTAGCTGTTAGCATCATGCTAACTTCAGTAGTTGTCTCTGCAACACACAGACGTCTTTGACACAACGTCAACACTGTTACCTCTTCACACTCTGCTGATAATGTTAGTTCATTCTTTCAATGTTTGAAGTTTAAATTCTGGCATATTTTACACATTGAATGCAAAAATGTTTAAGTTATTTTTTACCTCTCTGCCAACTATTTTATAGCAAGTTTTATTAATTAACCTCAGATATCAGACACAGTGATTTTCAGAGGGACCTTACGCTATAAGAGAATCAGTTGGAGGGACTGAGAGAGAGAAATAAATCAATGTGGGGGGGGGGGGATTATTTGCTTTCCACCTGCACAAAGAATGGAGGATCATGGGGTCGAGACAGGTGCTTCCTCCACACTCAGAGTCTGACAGGGGCCTTGGAAGAATAACGACTGACAGACTGTGTTTTTTTTTCTCTCTCCAGTTCCCCCTCTTTGCTGGGGGGTTGGGAAGTAGTTGGTGTGGGGCTGAACTATTTTGAAATTGCAGACAGAGCTGTGGGGACTGCGTTTTTGAGGCCAAGCGCCAAAATGGCAGCACAGTGTTCAAGCTGCGGTCGAGCACCGCCCCGGCCAGGCTGTCTATTAAAAACACAAGAGAAGGCAAAGGAAGCCAGACACAGCAAACCACCCGTGTGCCCAGAACCCAGCTCAGCTCAGCTCAGCCCAGATTGGCTCGGCACGGAGCAGCACAGAACCATCCGGCTTTTAACCCACCATGAGCTCACTAGCTGCTCCTGTGGCCACAGATCTGCAGCGGAACCTTCCAAAATCAAGACTCCCATCAACTCATTTTGGGTGGTTTTGTTTGTTTTTCTGCCTTTGTCATGCCGTGACCACTTTTTCTATCCTAGCCAGAAAGTGGGTGGGGGGGGGGGGTTTGTCATATTTCAGTTATGATGCTGGCTCGATTCAATCTAAGTTCAAGATGAAAATCATTTAGATAATTTGAGGGGTAATGACACATTTTGGTTTCCGTACAAATAGATGCTTATCATTTAGTTTCCCCAGCGTCTCACATTTTCTCTCAACGCGCCTGTGAATTCATTTTTTTTTCATTTGGTCTGTGTTTATTGACGCTCTTTTGAACTTGCAAAGGAAGACCGCCTCACTTATTAGGACACCCACAAGTGTGTTTGAGGTAAAAGTGTAAATTGAGTGTAATGGTTGGCTATGGATCCACTCCCACTAGAAGCTTTTGACACACTTAGCCTTGAATAAATGTTCCCAGATGGTAGTGGCTTCACATCTTAGTGGTGGGGCCGTGTCACATTTGACATTCAAAGTAACACAAAAAACATCTCAGAAAATGAACAATTACAGTCACTGTCAAATTATACTGCACGTCGCCTCCCTTTTTAATGCACCTCTTATTACGAAGGGATGTGTTGGGATATCGTTTTTTTTTTTTGCTTAATTACTTACATACATTATCTACGGCAGGAAAGAAACATAACAGAAGTCCAAACTGTCACCGAAACACACATTCAGACACAGACAGCAAAAACACTGGTGGATATTGTCTTTGCATGTTGCCTGGATTCAACTTCGTAGACTGTAGATAGCGCTGTCCAAACAAGCTACTAACTGCTCTAACTCTGTGCTGGGTTCCAGTCGGGTCCTGGTGAGGACTCCAACAGGACCTTCCTACAGTCGGACCTCTACGTCCATGTCGTCGTCTACGACCACAACATCAGGACGGTCTGAGCTTCAGAGGCTGCTGCCGACACTTTCATACATATGGCACATATTGGAGAGCACTGGCAGCCTCTAATTTGGCCGAGTTGCTGCCGGTAGCACCGTTATTTACAAACTGTTGCCCTCATATCATGCATGCAATCTGGGTGGAGGTGCTGTGGTGAAAAAGAAAAGACTTTTAAGCTGAGGAAGTGGATGGACTAGTGTGACAACTTTTCTTTGTGAAAGAAACGGAGATTTTACGTGCTACTTCAGATCGTGTGACATTATCCTCCTATGCGGTTGTAATAAAATTTTATTGCAAAGTTTTGGCCTTAAATTCTCCTTTATTCCATTTAGCGAAGACCCAGTTTGGCTCAGTTTATTTGGCATTCCCTGAAAGAATGGAACCTGCTTGCTCGGGGACCCTGGGCTCGTCCCGTCGTTTGGCCTGGCAGGTTTTTGGGCTGTTTGTCTAAACAAATTAAAGGCGTAAGAGCTTTGAAAGATGATGGGGGTTGCTTTTATGTCCTCCCCCAGGCTGCGGTAGCTCCAATTGGACTGGAAGAATGGGTAATGGGCTTAAAGCATTCCGCATGTTCCCAGATGCAAGGCACACTTTACGGGACATCAAAGTGCTCTATCATTCACATATTAGTCATTCACTATGGCATTTTTTTAAATGGAAGACATCTCTACAAATAACCTGCTTTGGGAATTATTTAGGAAGTACGGAAGATGTTTCGCAAACTTTTCTCCCTTTTAATGTCTTCTTTTGCATTTGTTATTGACACACATGGTACAAATCTGCCCCACCACACGTAACATCGTCTAGGTCTACAAGTTTACAAATGACGGGGTCTTTGTTATTTGTTCATAAATTAGTTTCCTATAGACTGTACAGTAGCTTAGGGGGAAACCTTTTTTGCATTTAGTCAAAAGGAAACCACCTAAAAGTCCAAAATCACAGAGCACAATATCCACTTTTACACATACATTCATTTTAAGAACAACACAAATGATAGTTCAGAGGAATAGTTCGACATGTTTGCGTAGATGGACGAGAGGAGACCCTGTGTGACGTCTGTGTGGTAACAATGAAACTACAGCCAGAAGCCGGTTAGTTTAGCTTAGCAAATCTGCCCACGAGCACCTCTCAAGCTCAATAATTAGCAAGTTATATCTCATTTGTTTAATCTCTACAAAAACCATAGCTGTGGTTTCACAGAGGGTTTGTGCCGGACTGTTTTTTTTTGGACTTCCTGGATTATCCATCACTCTCTCGGCCAAGAAATAGTATGATTTTTTTTATTTTTTTTTACCAAATGCGCTTAAATAAGTGTCTCCCGTAGGTTCATGTGACGCATAGACAGAAGAGTGGTTTAGGTTGTTTTTTTTCATCATGTTGAACTATTCCTTTAAACTGACACAGTGGAAGCCACACTTAACGTGCCGTTGTACTAAGTCCCCCTTTGCATCCATTCAGCTGAAATGTATTCTTTAAGTTACGAGGTTTAAACAAATGAGTTCATCCTAACACAAACCTCTCATGTCCCTCAGCCACCCGGATACCAGAGCAGCCTTCCACTGGCTGCATCTGTTTGTCTGTTTTGACTGAATTGGACACTGTTGGCCATATGTGTGGTGACATGGGGATGTGGGTTCTGGTTCTGTTAAAGGAGGGGTTTGGGGGATTGGGGTCTGCTTTAGGGCTTTCTTAGTCAGTGGGTTTTTTTTTTTTTTTTTTTTTGTTGTTGTTGGGTTTTTTTCTAAAGATGTGGTTTCTGGGCCTGTGTTGGGGAAAGTCTGCCAGATTTATAAAAAAAAAACAAAAAACAATGTCATTAACTGATTGGAGAGGAGGTGGATTTTCCTTTTTTTTCCTTTCTTCTCATATTCCCAATGTGCTTTCCTTGTTGTGCGTCTTTAAACATTTCAAAAATCATTTTGCCGTGCCTGTCAAATCGGCTCTGAAAGAAAACCGGTTAGTCTTCGCTGTTGTCTCAACAGAACTAACTGGACTAACAAGGACGAGAAGCACTTTTAAATTTGGCAGAAGGACAATGTGTTGGGAATGTAATTTCCTCTTTGACCTCTTTCTAAAAGGCCAGATGATTTAATCATTGTCCACCTGACTATCTCACCATCTGCCCATCTGCTTTGTGTTTTCTTTCTTTTTTTTTTTTTTTTTATGTTTTGGGAGTGAGAACTCAAACTGGCCGGGTGGCAAATCTACATTTCACCCTCATCTACAGCTGTTTAGGTTTACAGGCCACAGCTCATTCATGTGGCCCGGTGATGGTGATGAAACAGCCCGCGCTGCTCTCCCTCAAAGAAAAGTGGCATCGGTCGCTCCGAACACCTACCAATCAAAGCAGCATATGTGCACATGACACAGACACTTTAAAATGCCGGTGGATTGACAAGTATCGCTCATGAAACGCTACTTTTTTTTATGTGCCGTACCTCTGTGGAAGACCAAAACCTCAAAAAAAACAAGTTGCTGGAACTCACCCAGACAGATCATGTGTCTGTAAATAGTAATGATTTCACAATAAAGTCTAATTTAAATGCTTATATCCCTCTTCATTTCTTTTATTGGGCTTTTAAGCTGTTGGGGTTTTAACTGAAGCATGGTTTTATTAGTTTGAGGCCTGACTTGCCCCTAATATACACAACATGAGGTAAAGAGGTGGATTCTGACCAAACTGGGCCTTAGATAGTAGAGGCACTATTTAGCCCTCTCTATGTAACAAGCTCAGTTTCACCTTAATTTCATGTTTTCTTCGTGTAGTTTGACCACTTTCATTTATTTTTTTGAACACTTGCGTATTTATGTGTTTGACATTTCATCACCGGCAGCATTTGAGCTTTAAGTTCTGCATCAACCCAGAGTTGAAGGACAAAATGACACAAAAGATGACTGCTGACTTTTAATTTTGGCATCAAGTTTACACGTATCTTACCTACCTTACAGCTGTAATGATTCATCGATTAATCAACTATTTTCATAATCCATAGAATAGTTTGAGTATTTTTTTAAGAGGAAATTAAGTCACAATTCTTTGATTCCAGCTTCTTACATTTCAATATTGTCTGCTTTCCACGGTGACAGTAAACTGGATGTATTTAAGTTGTGGACAAAACCAGACCTTTGAGAACGTCATCTTGAGCTCTGCTAAAACACTGATCGACATGTATCTCCATTTTTTATCTCCAATTCGAATCATGTTACTGTGCACGGTCGTATTCACAATCAAAGGCATCATTTCATAAGATATAGCAGTCATTTAAACTCAACAGTACACACTGATTACAGTGTGTTTTTTCCTGAATTGCTCCATTCAAAAGATTCCATAATACTGGAACGTTTTCCTGAAGGTTTAAAACGCATAATATCAATCTAAGCAACGAAGAGGATTCTTTCAGTGCAGTCTTTCAGATGAGAATAAGTTCCTCCATGGGATAAGCCAAACCTCCAGGCATGTGCGCCTCACAATGTTAAGCAGGCCTTCTATTAAAGGACAGGTTCACTTTTTTTAAAGTCTGTCTTAAAACACTAATCAGGTGCCCATATGTCCACTGAAACAGCTGTTGCTGAGATCATTCCTCCAGTCCTACCAGATCCATTCCTACCATATGTAAGATGATGGGGGACAATGTTTATTTGCAGCAGTCCGAGTTAGACAAACCACGGAAGTATCCTTTTTATGTCTGTCCTGTGCACTACATGTCTGGACTCTTCTGAGTTGATCCAGTCAGGTTCTTGCCTCCAGTCTGACTTCACTCTGCTGCTACTTTGCTGTTGTTCAAATTGATTCTCTCCTGCCCATCTCCCCCCCCCCCCCCAGTTGAAGGGGTTAAACCCGACCGCTATGAAGGACATGGCATGCTAATATTATTGCCATCAGATGTCCAAGGGCGGGGAAATGCCCTAATCATTTCCTCCCGAGTGCCCCTGAAAGAGAAGCCCAGTGGCGGGGGGTGGAGGGCGGCTGGGTGTTTAAACCCCGCCTGGATGGGCTGTTTGGGGGGGGGGGGGGCAAAGTACAGCATCCGGATAGGACCGTGATGGTACAGGATGTGTGTGCTTAACTCCATTGAACTAAACTAAATAGGGGAGAGAGCCTTTAATGCCGACAATAAGCCGCTTCATTCAGCAGCGCGGCCCAGACGCACAGCTCTGCGGAGTAGAAATTACGCACGGAGGGGCTGCTCTGTGGCAGCAGTTTAGATATTCAAATCAGTTCAATACATCGGCGGAATGTCCTTTTATTAAAATATATGTTAAAGATCCGTCTCGAATCAAACTGACAAAACAGCCTCCTTCACCTCTAGATAACATTAGATCATTTGTCCCCAGGCTGAATGTGCGTAAAAGTATCCTGAACAGGAAACTCTCTCTCTCTCTCTCCCCCCCCCCCCCCCGTGCGTGTGTGTGTGAGAGAGAGAGAGAGAGAGAGAGAGAGAGAGAGAGAGAGATACCCAGCTGGTCCCACAAGTCCTATAATACCAAGCACAACATGCTTTACCTTCAATGAAAGCTGAGACGGGGGGACGGTTGACTGCTGGTCCTGAAATCAGCTCAGAGCTCGGATACAAAACCAAGAGCCTCGTTGTTTGAGCAGCTTAGTTCTCCCGCATCTGCCCCATTACACCTTCTGCTGTGCGCCGACACTTTCATCATTTACCAAGTTTAGACCTGCAACTTACCAGAAGCAGAGAGGCAGCGTGGATAACGCTCTCGATGTTCTCTTGCTGTGACTGGCGTTAAAGGTGATGGTGTCATTTTCTAACAGAGGACTCCTTAGGTGATGGTATGTTTTTCTGGAGATAGGGACCACTTTTGGAAACGTGCTAGGTTTTCCACATCTCTTGCTTTTTCTGCTGCTACCTTCGCTTTGCCTCAAGCATGGCTCTCTACTCTCGGTCTGTGGTCGTGCTGCTCTACGGATGGAGTTATCTGTGCGTTGGATACGGCGCGATGCTGAAAAAAGACAGTTTCCCCGAAAGACGAAAGGTGGATTTTACGCAATCGGAGGATAAAAAGCACCCTGCGAAAGACGACCAGGATCTGCTTTTACAGGATACAATGACGGAACACATGCAGATGCTTTACGCGAAGTACAACCGGGCTGGATTTCCCTTCAAGGACGGCAACACTGTCCGCAGTTTCAAAGCGCATTGGGGTAGGTGTCCAAAGTTTTACGCACGTTAACAACGCCGTGTTCTGCCAGTCTAGAGAGGCACGCATACCTTGTTGTGTAAGTGTTGGTAATTATACACAGGATCTGGTAACGTCTCATGCATTGCTCAATTGGGATGATCCGCACATTACAAGTGCACTGAGGAGTGTGGCCACAGAAAGTGCGCGCAATATGCATATTAAAAACCAAAAAAAAAACGCATTTCAGGAGACACATGTTTATTATTATTCTGATTTAGGTATTAAAACAAAAACAAACAGCCACCAAAACCTGTTAAAACTGGAGGCATCCACGTGCTGGTTTACTGAGCTGAGACCGAGATACACCTGTTGATCCAGTCATGGAAATGTGATCAACCTGTTACCCATTCCCTGCGCCAGGAACACACACTCCGCATCACATCTCTGCATGCAAAATCGTTTCCCTCAGCATGCATTTTCTCACCTTCAGATTATATTGTCAGATATTCTAGATAGACCCCCCCGGACCAGCATCTGGCAGCGGCCCAGCCTGCCTGTATTGCGGCCGAATCGTGGAGCTTTCACCGCAGAGAGCTTCTGCATTCAAGATGCTTTTATTAGTGTTTTCTCCGGGAACTTTTCTAGTACCTTTTTAATATTACAAGCTCTAAATTGCTTTACAGGCCACGCTGAGTTATTGTCACTTGGACGTGTGCACTATTAAAGACGACCAGTTCCCATTTAGGGTCAAAGTTTGTTAGATTATACTGCCTCCTATCGCCTGGTAGCTGCATGTCATGGCAAATAAAGGCTCAGTTCACCCAAATTACAAATATATTGTCTCACCCCCAGTCGCAGTCTATCTAGCCATGCAGATAGTTTTGGTTTTATTTGCCAAGGTTTTGAGATAGTTTTACAATCCCACAACAACGGAGATGAGTAGAATGTCAGTAGCTTAAAGCATTGACATATTGTATTTTTTTAAAAGTCAGCGCAACACCTCTTTCCAGAAACACTATCCTGTTACTCTGGATGATCCACACATGGTTGTCAGTCAAACTACTATCCTTTGAAGAAAGGGTCCCTTTTTATCCAGAGTATTGAGGTGGAGGCAGAACATTTACAGACAGATTTCTTAACCAGCAGTATATCTGCATAATCTGCAAAATGTTGCATCGGGAAAAAGTAAATACAAACTGAGTTGCATTGTGTAAATAATATTTTCCGTTATATACACAGGTACGATAAACAACAAGCAGCTGCAGATCTTCAACCTCACCGCCCTCACCAAGTCAGAAGACGTTCTGTCTGCCACCCTGCATTATTACATTGGAGACCTTCAGAACAGAACCCAGGGCTGCTCCAGGTCCAAAAGCTGTGGTCGCCACGGCCCCCGGAGGCACAACCACATTCACATGGTCATCTGGAGTTTCGCCTCGGTGGATAACAAGATAAGGACTCTGGGACACTTTCGAATCAACGTGTCCACCCTCTACAGGGACTTCATATCTTGGCAGTGGAAGGACGTAACTCGTGTGGTCAACCAGGCCAAGCACCACGACGAGCTGCTCATTGGGATTGAAGTGGCTTCACAAGGGCCCCAGCCGTGGGAGAAGCTCCTGTCTGACCGCTCACCTTACATCCTGGTCTACGCCAATGACTCTGCCATTTCAGAACCTGAAAGCGTGGTAGCCACCCTGCAGAGACACCACTCGGTGGGAGGGGAGAGCTCCATTTCACAACTGGGACTGCGTGAGCGAAACAACACCGAGCAAGAACAGCCGCAGCCCAGGAACAAGCGCTCGGTGAACACCCTGCTCCCGTTGCAAAACAATGAACTTCCCGGGCCCGAGTATCCGTACGAGACGACCGGGTGGGATGAGACGAGTCCGTACGAACCTTTTGAAAACAAGCAGGCCCGGCGGCCACGTAAAAAGACGCGCAAGAATCAGCGGCACAAAATGCCCCTGCTGCAGTTCGACGAGCAGACGATTAAAAAGGCGCGAAAGAAGCAGTGGAACGAGCCCAGGAACTGCGCTCGGAGATACCTGAAAGTGGACTTCGCTGACATTGGATGGAGTGAATGGATTATATCACCCAAGTCGTTTGATGCCTACTACTGCTCAGGGTCCTGCCAGTTCCCCATGCCAAAGGTAAGAATCCTGTCATGCACTTCTGCAGTGGTTCCTAACCGCACGCAAAGCATTAATGCTACACAAAATGACATTTATTTTTCAAGTTGTAATTGTTTCTTCTCCTGGGAATTACTGGATCATTTCAAATGTTCAGGCCTCTTAACTTAATCTAAATAAAACAGGAGGGAAAAAAAGTACTCTTTGGTTGACCTGGTCGTAACCAATAGAGCCGACTCGTGGCAATGGGTTTACAAGTAGTAGTTTGCTTTAGGGGTCACGGGCCAAAAGGGGTTGGGAACCACAGCACTACTAGCTTATACTTCCCACACCTCTTGTAACCAAGTTCTGTTTCCTCTCAGCCAACAGATGTAGTCTTCTGGTCCAACATTGCAATTCCTTTTACCATTCTTAATCTGTTTTGTCAGCAGGTAAATGTATATAAAAGTGTTTTAGATGCTGATGCACGGACACATGATATGACACTAGAACTCAACATACAGTGCAGTCCTTTCTTTCAGCCAGTGTGGTGTATGTTATGTAAATAGAACTGTCTATGTTGGGCTATCAGTACATCTAGCCATTAAATGTTCAGTCCCTTCACTGTAGCTGTTACTGCTCTGGATTAAGTTCACTTGGATAACATTAACATCAGATGTCCCTGAAGCCTGTCTGTCTTATATTATAGATGATATTGCCAAAGAAGCTGAACGCCATCTGCTTTAATCTTCCACTTCCAGGATGAAATAGTTCCAGCTCGTGCTTTTATCTTCTACAGTATATGTTAGAAATTAAGGTCTTTAAATCTTTGAAAGTATGCATCAGAGCTAAATTCACATCATTTGAATATAAAAGGTTAGTCCAAAGCACAGTCTTACTTTCCTAAACATACACATACAGATGATGTAATCTAAATGGCTTGGTAACAAAAAGTGGAAAATAGTCCTGCTCAGAGGTACCTGAGGAGCGCGTGGCTGACCTCGACATCGGAAATCATTAAAACTTTATAACCACGCCAAAGGAAGACGAACAAGAACCTTTAGGGAAGCAACGCGGCTCTATGCCATTCTTGTTTCTCTTCAGTCGCGGGAAACAGAACATATGGTTTTACACATTTGGAAGAACTTACAAAAAAGCGAGAGAAAAAAGGAAACTTTTCTTCAACTGATGTGTAACATCAGCTCCCCCTCGTAGCTCGTGGCCCCGGTGACAAGATAACATCAGAGGTATTTTAAACATGGCCGGAATGCACGAGATCCATCCACTTAATTCATTACCTCGGAGTCGCCAGCCTTTGTAGTCAGACGTAATTAGTCCCAGAAGTAGGGCCCAGGGCCTCAGGCAACCTCCTCCCTCTCCTGTTGGTTTGCTGCCTGTGATCCTGTGATGTTGTTTCTCCGCTGTCAGGCTAAAGCTTTAGAAGCTGCTAAATAGCTACAATTAGAAGGTGCCCTGTCACTTATAGGATCCTGCTAAGACATGAAGCAGCTGATCAGATGTTGTGAACTGCCAGGGATACAGCCAGCACTCCGACTTTGATCTACCGGCAGCTGCTTGTATGATGCACTGATCAATATTCTGTTAATAAGATAGACGTGCTAACTTGACGAATTAGCTATGAATTGTGGTCGCTGCGTGATCCAAATGATAGATGCTGTAGTGCAACACAAAGAGATCTGTGAAAGATACTCTCAAGGACTCTTAATGGAAAATGCTGGTGTATTGTCACTTGGGTGGCGTTACCTCCACCATGGCGGTCATGTTTTTGGCTCGGTTTGTCCGTTTGTCTGTCAGCAGGATTACGGAAAAAACTATTGTAAATTGGTGAAAGAGTGTAGCATAGGCAAAGAAAGAACCTCTTTCAATTTTGGAGGGGATCCACATCAAGGGGCGGATACATGAACTAAGTTTCACTTTCGTTAGCGTTGCAAGAATAATCGGGAAACAATTAGTTCCCAACTGGGAAAATTCGAACTCTGGGAACTGGTACCGTCCGTGGAGCATGCGAATGGCAGAGGTCTGCGCTCTACGGGTGACACTGTAGTTTTCATAGGTTTGGCCATCTTTTTAATGGTTATTTAAGACTGTACTCACAAAGTAATTGCTGAGTCAACGTCACTACAACAAAGTCAGATGATCACACGGGTTGGAAACAAGTCAACAGTTTATTACCCAAACCACTTTATTTGGATCTGAAATGTTGGTAATAAATCCCTCATTACACAAGAAAACTATGTGGGCGCAACTATGGCAAGTATGGTGGGTTCATAGTTGAACCAGGAACTCGGTTTGTTAACTGTGGTAACAATGGACATTTTGGCTAATAACTATACCATTCACTCTCTTTTTCTCTTCCAAATGTGGCTAAAAAGAAATCTCTTAATTTATGTGTGTTCGCTAGTGGGACTTTTTCCATGATCTATTTATATCGTTACGGAGAGAAACGAGTTGTTAGAAACCATTTCTTCAAGTGCATCTGACAAGAAAGTTATGTAACAACATGCAAAGCAATCACATTCTTCAACAAAAGTGATCAGGAATAGCATCACAGGACAACTTTTGCTTTTAAAGCGATTGGTCTCGGTCGCGTAATTTAGCAATGCAACATTTCGTAGCATATTCTTTTCTGTTAAAATCTTCTTTGTCCCTTTTGCTTTAGGCTCTGAAGCCCTCTAACCATGCCACCATCCAGAGCATAGTGCGGGCAGTGGGCGTCGTCCCCGGCATCCCCGAGCCGTGCTGTGTCCCCGAGAAGATGTCTTCCCTCAGCATCCTCTTCTTCGACGAGGACAAGAACGTGGTGCTCAAAGTGTACCCGAACATGACTGTAGATTCGTGTGCCTGTCGATAGTTTTTTTTTTTTTTTTTCTCCTAAAAACGCCCGTTCATATAAAACTCATGTCATACAGAAAAGAAAAAAAAAAGAAAAAATCCACACATGCAGCCAAAAACTCTCTCCTCCTGTTCATTTAGTCTCACGCCCATTCATTACAAACACCCATCGAACGCAACTTCCCTTTTGCACTGGAGGAGGGTGCTGCCTGTTGTTCCGGGTGAAGAGGAGACTGGTCTGTTCGCGGGAAGGAGCGGATCGTGTAAAGTTATCCTCGCAACTGGATAACGGGAATGGAAAGTCAAGTCTCCGTGCGTCCGATTTCCCCACCGGCACCACTTTACCATCGCTGCTCAGTTATCCGTTAGGCGATAGCGAGGTGAATGAATCACAAACTCAATACCAACAAATACAAACACCGATCGAGGCATAAGAGAGACAAGAACTGAGGGAAAAGTCACTTTTCAGGAAAAAATGATCTCAGTTTGACCTAATGCCTCTGAGGGGGATCCTCCTCATCTCTCTCTCCTTCACAGCTCGAAGTTGTCTTTGGTCGTTACCACCAAGTCTATGCTCGCACTTGCATGGTTTTTTTTGTTACTATTTGTATGTATTTATGTCTGTACTATCACTGTGTTATTCACTATATGAGAAGTTATTGTATGATTATTGGCTTGGCTGCTATAGAGAGATATATTAGATTCCAAAGCCAGAATTGTGACGTAGACGGTACAGTAGATAGCCGTACATATTTGTGTTTAGATCACTGCTCCGTTGTTGTACAGAACCCACATTTTAAGAGTTTATTATATGCGGAAGTGTAAGCTACTTTTCACTTGTGGTCTTCGTTAACAGTTGGAATTGGGAGTTTTGGAGCAGACCCAACTTCAGATTTCATTTTGAGATAGAAAGGGATACGGCATGTCATGGGGAGAGACATCGAACAAGGGCTGTCACCGTGTGTTTACAGCGAGTGTAAAACCACAGGACTCTAAAAGCCAGTTGATGCTCGAGTGTAATTTTGAAACCCTTATTGGACCTGATGAGCTCAGAAGGAAAAGAAAATAAGGGACGTGAGACTCGGCAGGCACAAAAGATTAATACTTATGGTTTCAATAACCCTGATGTCAGGCTGAACCTGACATTGTTTCATTTCAGAACATTTTGCCATTACATTCTGTTTAAAATCACATATCGTATTTACAGCATAGAATTACATTTATGAAGAAAACTCTTATAAACGGCCAGAAGGCTTCGAGAAAACTGTTTTTTTTATCAACTATAATATCAAAAAAGTCATTATCAAGTCATTATACACTGCTGGTCTGGAATCAGTTTTACTTTACATATCTTTAAGGCTTATCATAACATTTTTTAGAAAGAAACCTAAATTGGTTTGAGCGTTGAGATGGTTCGGAAACGTTATTGTGTTTTCAGCTCCAAGAAGAAAAAAGAAACGTGTGGTTTACAGTGAACACAAGGCCGGCTCAGAAAAATATTTTTGCTAATAAGAAGTGAAGAAGACAAAAGAGAGAGAGAAAAATAAGCTGTGCATTATGCGCCAGTGTCCCTCGAAAGTCATTAAAACTTGTGCTTGTGTAATTTTATTATCCAGTTTTCACCCAGATTTTCAAATTCTCATTATTTTAAAAATAAAAAACAAAAATGATGAGCAAAACCTATAATATATCGAATAATCAGGGAGATCTCATCTGTTTTCCTGCCTTTAAGCCTTTAATATTACTGTATGAGTGGATTTTACATACATACATCATTATGGGGTGTGTTATTTGATCACAGCATCAGGTCAACATTGAACAACAGGAAGAGAAGTTAACGTGTCGTAATGTTGCCCCGGGTGCATTACTGTCAGAGTTCATAAAACCAAATATTTATTCAGAGCAAATAGACTGAAATATAGCAGCAAACCTTTTTTTTCTATAGACTTGTACATTGTTTTTGTATATAGCTCACTCTATGTTGACGATATTCTAATGTCTCTTTGAGATAGAAGTGCCTTTTGAATGGGTGGATTTCTGCTTTTCAAAAAGTTTGATTTGATTCATGTCCTGTTCAGAGACCGGAGCTCAGTCTGCAATGAAGCTGAAGTCAAAACAAGCAGCTGGGAATCGTTTTTTTTTCTCGTTTTTTTTTCATGGTACAAAATAGTCTCCAATGAGTGAACATAGTGCATATTCTTTTTTTTTTATAAGAATTTACTCTAAAAATGTATTTCAAATAATTCCCTATTTTGATATTTCAGAGACATTTATCTTGTGTCGATAGCTAAGGGCAGATTTTTTTAACTTTATATATTTTGTACGGACACTTTTTCCAGTTTGTGCTTCCTCATCTTGCGCCAATACAGATGTTATCAGTGCTGGGATGGGATTGGCTGCTTGTGCTAGAACAACATTGCAGACATGACAACTGCTGACGAGTCGTTTTCGGGGCCTTTCTTTTTGACGCATTTGAGACTCAACCCGTTTTTTGTTTTTTTTAAACTTCACAAATGTGTTATGGAGTGCAAATATCGAAGACCCTTATATACAGTACAGTATATCAGCAGTTTATAAAAGCTTACTCTCCTTCACCGTTCAACCCTATCTTGTAAATGTTATGCTGTAGGTAAAAAAAGAAATGCTTGTACAATAAGCTTCATAAAATATATTTGTATATGGAAATGACCTTTAACATGCATCTATTTATTTTCTGTATGTTGCATATCTTGTACAGGTGTGGTCTAGGAAAGGGAGGGGGGGGGGGTCAAAGCTCCGCTATGTCGATGGTCTTTATATCTGTCGTGGACATTTGTCACTACTGATGTGAAAGTGCTTAAAGCCCCCCCCCCCCCCCCCCCTCTCCTCTGCGCTCTGACCATCCTTACAAAGCATTCAAAGAAATGAATAAAAGTATGCAAGACTCAGATCTATCAAGGATCTTTTTTTGAGCCAGAAGGTTTTGAGTGGCACACAAAAAGCAAATGACCACGCATATCTCTAATATAGCATATGATATATATACCATAGTGTATAGCAGTGTATAACATTTAAATAAAGGTCACTATATACTTTGTAGGTAGTAGATAGTACAGTATGCATGTTAGCCTAAAATGTGTGCATAAATCTATAGTTTCTTTTCTTCCTTTTGAAATGATGCAAATACATTTTTTTATCCCCAGTGTAATGTATAGTTATATTATATATTAATATATATATATATAGGCTTAGAGACCTTTGATATCTCCAAGAGCTCACAATGTGCGGCGAGCACGAGGTCTAAATGTATGTCGACGCTTCCAACAGCTCCGCTGCAATTCTGTTTTTGTAAAACTTTATTTTCAGGTGCATTTCAGTCATGAGTCCACACAAATTAAGCAGCAAGCCTTTCTGCCGGCCGACATTTTGACATTGCAGTAAAGTAAGTGTAATGACAGTATGGATGGGTGCTTTATTTAGGGGCCAGCGTGTTCAATGACACTCGTGGCGAACCATGTTGCAGACCTCTGAGTAGCTGCCCAAATCCCCGATGTATTTTTGCGGTTCAAGTAGAACAGGCGTTTGCTCATTGGTGGCTGTTTCTCTGGTTGAAGAAACAATCAGCCAATTAGAGCCTCGTAGGAAGGTGGACATCTTTTTTTTTTTTTTCTTTTTTTTTACAGCTACCCAGCTAGCTACATTCATGAAAATATCAACAACAAAAAATGGCCACACAAAAATGTAAAGTATGAATCACAGCTGTATCGAATAGCTTGAAGCTTCATTCCTAACGTTGACATTCAAATTCTAAACGAACATTCGAAAGATGCACATTGTTGTTTTGCATGTGTAGTCATACACGGTTTAAAAGCCGGTATTTCTGCACAGTCGCAGATCAACACTAGGCCACAGCAACATTATTAGTATTTTACCCTCTGTAGAATTAGATTCCAGTGGTGGCTGCGAAGGATTGTTTCGTACTCGTCAACAATAATTGTAAACAGATGTAATAATTTCCAAAATTCACGGAATATTCTGCTTCAATCCAATTTCTTTCGCTTGCCACGCAGAAAGGGAGGCACGCATTTTATCCAATGATTCTCTGAATTCGAATTGGAAATTTGTTTGAGAATAACAAATTTAAAATTCAGAGCTTCCTTCCAAAACCTCAATAGAATCTTTACATTAAAAATAAAAAAAGACGTTTGTTACAGCCCTAGATGACCTTGACGCAGCTATACAGGTTGTTGTAAGTCTATTTAAAGAAGACCTAACCTCCTGCCAAACATAAATTGGCGAACATGCACATGATGTCAGGAGGGTCGCACGAAGCTGAAAAAGGTCAAAAATATCCACAGTGAGGAAGATCTGCAAATATTGGCAATAAAATAAAATATAATAATCTATTGTGGCATGAAATGAAATTTAAATGAACAACATTTGAACACTGACTCTAACTAAGAACAATGATTCGATTCAATTACAAAAAAGTCAAATAAAAAAAAAAAAACAACCAGAAACTCCATCTGAAATATTAACAAACACAGCTGTATCCTGAAATCAGTCGTCATTATCTTAAGGCCACAGCTTCTCCAAGAATGTCAGCTGCCTCCACACACGGACACTATCACACACTGTACACACACATTCGCCAGTCAATGTATACATATATATGTCATATTTACAAAATTCACTCACCCAGTTTTTAAGGTTTACATAAAGGAACAAGTAGCTCGGATTGTGTAAATTGTGTATTTGTGATGCTTGTGCTTTACAGTATACTGTATATACATGGACACGTGGTACACAGTTGATTTACCGTAAACCTCAAGTGTTTAAAAATGGAAAATACCCATATTTCTAACCCTTAACTCCAGTTTGACCTCTGTGCCGCTCCTCCTCACATCATCGACGCCTCACACGGAGCAGAACTCCCCTCCTGCTTCAGAAGCTGGGAACCGCAGAGTTGACTCGGCTTCAAAAAGGTAAATATTTCTTCAGCTCGGGCTCCCTGCCGCGGGACGCTCACACTCCATAACTTAAGTGGGGAAGGTGTTCTTTTATGGCCGTCTACTTTGGGCAGTGGAGGAACTGTGAGCGCAACACTGTTGGCAGAAGGAGCTCTTGATGCTTCGTAGCACAAATGTTTCACGTGTGGGATAGTAAACTAGATGCCGTCAAGTAGGATCTCTTCCCCGGAGTTTGTTCTCGAGTTGCTCGCCGTTTCTTGGAGCGTCATCTCCACACATATCTTCTCCCCACACACCTCCGTTCCTCTCCAGCTGTACACAAACTGCACATGCGATCCCTTACTTAGCAGTAAGACATCAGGACAGTGCAGCTGCATCACACATTTACCTACCAACCACATCCGGAGCCATCATGAGGGCCCAGGTCAAAATGGTCTGAAAAGGATATTTTAGAGGCATCTGTAAAAGATTATTACAGGGGCGTAGCATCGATTTATTAAGGGATTGTGAAGAAAACAAAAGAATACTGTGACACGGTACACTGAGCTGTTTCACGACTCCCTCCACAGCAGTGTGAGATGAAGCCTGAGTAACTTAGCCTGCAGGCTAGCATAGCCAAGCTAAAGCTGTAATCAGTAACTCTACTACAAACTTTGAAACTACAGCGAACACAAAGCATCTCATGTCGCATTTTTGAAGTCCACTCTGTCATCGGTACGCTTATGTGGTGACAGTGATGTTGACATATTGCTCTCGCATTTAAGGGATTAAATTAGACAAACTTTTGACTTGCTTTCACAAGCCGCTTTTCCACTATCGCTCCGTTGCCATCTAGGGCTATCTTTGAGCCAGCCAGTGTTAATGGCACTGCTTGGCCTATGGGCAAAAAAAGCAAAAAAAAAAGCAGTTGTTTTCACGATTTCTAGGTTGTTCGAATTTTGGTGACCGGTTACAACGCAGAGCTCTTTCTCATTACCCAGCTTCTTAAGTAACGCACGCATGTGTTTTTGTTTTTTTTACCTATGCCAAGTGCCCCAACCGTCCAGAAACGTGCATTAACGCTAGTAACAAGGACTTAATCCCTCACTGGCTTCCCACCCACAAACACTGGCAGCTGTGCCAGCTCCACGGCAACACGTCGGAGCATCATCTCTCAGCGTCAGATCGTGGAGAACCTCGGCAGCGTTTCAGCACTACAGATTCTAGCTCGCTATGCTGACATGCCACTACTACTGTGCCACTATTAGCGCTACATTGTACCTGATTAACTGTGAGTGTCAGTCAAGATATATAAACCAAAAGGACAGTGAAGGTAACATAACAAGCTGTTTAACTTCCCAGTCCAACTCAAAGGAGAATGCTCCTCTAACTGTTAATTTGCGTTGAGAAGTTCATAAAGTAATCAGCTATTTGCGGCTACTGTCTGCGCAGAACCTGAGGACTTCCACCATGGCCGCTACACAGGTTACAGAGGTGACGTGAGCTCCCCTCTGCCCGTTACGTTTCGGTTGTTAGGGGTGTGCAAAGGAAGGAAAATAATGGAAATATGGAGCAGACGGTCTCAGAAGTCCATGTCCCAACCAGACAGCTCGTCAGGAGGACTGTCCTCATCTGGAGGGTAGATGTCAAAATAGCTGTGATCTGTTGGTCCTGTCAGCTGTTTTGGAAGAGAAGACAGTGAAGGAGGGAAAGTGTGAGAGACGGGTTTCTTAAGACGCCTCGTGAAGAACTAACAGCTTGGGATTCCAACAAAAATGGAAGACACATTGTTGGAGCGCCCGAATATAAAAAGAAAAGGCAATTTCTAAAGGTACATTCTTATGGCGCTCATTCTCGCAATCATAAGGTTATTGATGCTAAACTGATACAGTCCTTTGAGAAGCCTTGAGGAGCACTAGAAATCAACAATCACGGCTACAGCTGCTGCCCTTGTTGACCCATGCGAAGCAGAATTTAGCAGTAACATGAATGGGTTTTATTTTCACATGTTTCTTGTAAACCCACTAATACGTGAGTAGGGGTATAGCTGCAAACTACGAATGCAAAACGTCACAACTCGATACAATAATTGAATGACTGTATTTTTATGGTTAAACTCAGCAGTCAACAGGATTACAGAAGAAAAAATAAACTATTTTCATGAAACTTGGTCCAAGGAGGAACCCGGTAAGTTTTGACGCAAACACTTTTTGACTTTCACATTGCGAGATGGGGGATTTGTGCTGCATTCATGTGGTGTCGGAGTAATCGCATAAAACTGTTGTTCCAGACTGCCAACATTCACATGAACGCCCCCTCAAGTCCAACTCGAAAAGTAGATATCGACATGTTGTTTAAACGCATCTTTGTAGCGTCCACGTTGTTTTCAAATTCCAAAAAAAACACAAAGCTCACAAAGAACACACCGAAGTTGGAAGAACGACTTCACAAATTCAGGAAGGGGAAACATCCAAAGGCCAATCCGGTATCTGATCTGTACTACGACCGGCAAAGATTCCTAGGCTCACAAGTTGGATAAATATCTATACATACGTCTCTTTTCAGTGGAGAGGGTAAAGTCCTTGCCTTCAGTCCCTCCCAGTTGAAGCCATTAAACCACCTTCAGAGAGCAGAAAGACATCCGTGAGTAAATCTATACACATTTCTGTCTGGCGGTGTTGGGGTTGTCATGAATTTGACTCTGCCAGCACAAACACACACGAGATAATAAAAAAATCAAAGCTTGACACCACTGCTTGCCCTGAGCGATCTGCCCCTCGGATGTTACAGTGTTACGGAGGAACCTTTACGGACGTTTTGCCTTGAACTTGCCCCCTTTATTCCTGGGCATACGCTCGGCTTAAAGTAGGTCCAGTGTAAAGAGTAAAATAACACTTTTTAACCCCTGCGAGCCTGCTGTATATATACCTTCCTGCATTTCTCTCTCAGTCTTCATATTCTCTCAAAAAAGAAGGTTATGTGAATAAAGAGCAGTCCAATAAGTTAGTAAGCCTAAGAAGGGCCTAAAAACCTTTCTTTAACAAAAAAAAAAAAGCCTTTTCTTAAACCTTGTGTTTTTATTTTTGTGTCTTTTATGCCTTCTGTGTTGTTGTTGTGTTGTCTTCTGCTCTGTAGCACCTTGGGATTGCTTTTAGCCATGAAAGGCACTCTACAAGTAAAACGTATTGTTATTATTTTGAATGTGTTTGCATCGCTCGGCTCCAGTACACTGTGTCCAGTGATGATCTAATCGCTGAGGTCGTAAAGCACATCCATAATGTTCAATCAGCGCTAATAGCTCAGCTAATCTTCCCACTGAGATCAGCAACAAAAACGAGTCGGCCCCCTCTTACCTGTGCTTCTTGATATCAGTTATTCCGTTTTTGAGGTTGCCCAGTCGCTCTGAGGGATTTCGCCTGTAAAGGAGAGCAGGGTGGGAAATGACGTTTTTTTCTGTAACGGTGGTACGGCCGTGCCTGTATCTATGTTTGGAATGTACCGGTAGGCTACTCGAGATGGACAAGCCGTGCATAATATCAACAGTCTCACTTGTAACTGGCTATCTAGCTTGATATCATAAACAAACAAAGAACATGGGCATTCAATTTCGGACTAATCGTTTCGGTGGAGGAGAGGAAACCCCACCTTTTTCTTGGAAAGCTTTCTTCTCAATTATCGGCCCTTTCAATCCTTTCATTTCGATGTTCGTATTGTGAACATCTTATTTTCATTTTCTATCTTCATTTTCATTGCCATACAGACCTAACAACAGTCATTTTTGAATTAAGTAGAGGGTCTATGTCATCCTAATTGAGGATTCCTAATTTGGGACATCCCTGAATTAGGGCATTTTCGTAATCGCTCATTTCCTATTCTCAGATAAGACAGGATTTTTTTCCCCCCAAAATGCAGTTAGGAAACATGTTTCTGTCACACCAATGATTCTAAATGTCGTCGTAAAATAGGATTTCAGGCCCAATGTCTGGATTTGACTCCTCTACATAATTTGTTAGGTCATGGACCATCATCAGCTTCTGTTCTGAGTAGATGTGGTGGCTGAGTAAAAGTGGTAGATTGGAGGATCCTAGCTCCCTTCGTTTTGTTCGTCGCTCTGCCCGTGGGATCTTGTACCTGCACAGCTTTCGTATGAGGTCGTCGGGTCTCTTGGTGATCTTCTTGGGGAAGTCCATCTTCTCGATGCCTTTCAAGATGAAAGTGTACGTCATCATCTGGTCACTCCCTGAGAACGGAGGACTGCGGAGTGGAGGGAGGGGGGGCAGAGATTTAGTTTCTTCGATTTCGCCGAGGTCTGCTGGAGTGAAGCTTTTCTGCAGCACTCTGTTCAGGTCAGCAAACGGTAATTACCGCAAATCAGGAAGGAGATTGAAGTGATAACCGGAAGAAGGATGATTATATGGTATTTGACTCCAACAAAGCCTTGCTGCAGACTGGAAACAGAAATGACCGACCTGCCAGTGAGGAGCTCGAACACCAGGATGCCCAGAGACCAGAAGTCCACGCTGAAGTTGTGGCCTTTGTTGAGGATGATCTCAGGGGCCACGTACTCTGGGGTCCCGCAGAAGGTCCAGGTCTTTTGGCCGCATCTGATCTTCTTGGCAAAACCAAAGTCCACCTGGGGAAGGCAGAGTTGAGCCGTTAGTTCTGAAAAGTCCATTGCTGAACATTTGAAGTCGTTCCCAAAAACACACTTGCGCTACACTAACTTTAAGGAGCCTTTGAGGTCAGTCCGAGAGTAAGACTGAAGTTCTTATAGGCTTTCTTTAGATCTCATGAACCCCCCTGCTGAGTCCATGGCTTTATCTCCATCATCCAAAGAACGACTTTTCCTCGTTCTTTTTTTTTTGTACTTCTTCGTTCACCGTTGAGGCACGAGAGAACGGCAACGTTTTCTTCAAGCATTCAAGGCCAACACGGGGGGGGGGGGGAGTCATTTGGTATACACATGAGTAGTATTCCATTAAGACAGAATGTCTTCAATCGCTCACCAGTTTGATGTATCCCTCAGTATCCAGCATGAGATTCTCAGGCTTCAGGTCTCTGTAGAGGACACCCTTGCGATGGAGGTAATCGAAAGCCTCCGTGACGCAGCCGACGCAGAATTTGGCAGTGGGCTCATCAAAACTCCCCCTAAAGACGAGGGAAAGGCAAATCAAGTGGGGTCAGAATCCTATGCTGTTCGGGAGGCAGAGCAGCAGGAGAAGAGGTCTCATTACACAAACGCACCTGAACACAGGCTGCCCTTATTCAGTGATTTATGACGCCTGGACCTGAGATTCCAGATTCCAGGTGCCTCATTAGATGGTAACGCTAACAGTGAGCCCTCACTTCATGCAAGAAGCCAGACATAAAACGTCGATGCTGTAGAACGCATGGTATTTTCACAGGGAGCAAGTTAAATGTGGGGATTTTGTTAGGTTTTTGAAAAGCGTACCTGTCTCTGAGCAGACTCCAAATCTCTCCACCCAGACAGGCCTCCAGCAGCATGTACACATACTTGTTATCCTTAAACGTGCGATACAGTCTGCAGTAAGAGAAGCACGGACAAGTTAAACTTCAAAGCAAAAGGTTTGACCTTCATGCAGACAATGGCCATGGCAATGTATCATTTCTGACCGGCATTTCTCTTGCTACTGATATAGAATCGGTCTAACATCATACACTTTCCTGCTTGTAAAATATTAAGGGTGCAGGATTCTTTCTCTGATCTTTTTCTGTTTCATTTAACTACCACTGTGAAATTAGTAGAGAACAGTCACCTTAAATAATAACCCTAATATTCCACATTAGATTTCATTTGGTTAAAAAATCTAGCATCACCCAGGCTTGATTTTCCTACTATTAAACAGTTAACTGATAAACTACATGTGAAAATAGCAGTAGATAAAGGACTAATGATGCAAAACAGGTCATAAACAATAAGCAGGAAGTTTAAATGAATCAACGCGGCCCCAGTGGTTATTATTGCAATCTAGCATAATATGTTTGCTTTTTATTGTCAAACTTTTTAGCTGTTTCGGAGAGGATCCGAATCACAGGGCAGATGCACGACTGGTGTTTCATTTTCGGCAACGTTGCGAGACATTTGGGCGTTTGTGCTGCGTTCAGGTTGTGTCGGAAAAAAATTGTTTCAGTTGGGAAAAGACACGCGAACGGCCCCCTCAAGGTCGGAACAACAACTAGGAAACAAATGTCAACGTGTTGTTTGAACGCTCTGAGCAACACAATGCAGCACATCTTCTTTGTAGCGTCCGTGTAGTTTCTACATTACGACTTAAAGCTCTTAAACACACCGAAGTCAGTAGAACGACTTTCCCACCGCGGGGAAAAGGGAAACCTTGCCCCTTGACTGGACTTTCCAAGTGCCGTTCTAGTTCTAAATTAAATAAATTGTTGCTGCATGTGACTGTACTGCTTTCCTCCAGGCGTCCCTGTGAAGATAAGTTCCAAGAGCTTAACACCCTCATAGTCTGGGGATTGATGTTTTCAGCTCGTCATAAGACCTGAATGTCCCCCCTCTGAGCTTCAAACTTGACCGCCATTTGAATAAACTTCCAAAAATCTTTCCTGGGTATCTCATATTTAGACGTACTATATTATATTTAAAGAAAGTACCGCTCACATGATTTGTTAACTAATGTGATTTTAATTGACCCCGTTGTGGTAATGTTTTTCAGAGTAAATTGCCATCAGCAACCCGGGAGCATGTACAGATCTGGAGACAGCAGAGGGGATGTCAACCGCTGCGCACACACCGTCACCCGACATAGTCTTAAATCTTAGATCACCCTACAATCTTGAAAACAGATTAGAAATATGACGAGATAATAGTTAAAACATGTGGAAAAAAAGTGTGACATAAATACATGGCGTGTATGAAGAGGAGGTGAAGAGGAGGGGCGTCTCAGAAAGGTGAAGAATGGCTTTAATATCTGAGTCTGTTCCTCTGCGCACGGTGAAATTGGATCATCGTAATCTCACAAAAAGCCAAAGAAAAAGCTACTGCTGCAATATTTCATGACAAATAACTACGTTTTCGTAGCGGACGTCTTAATATCCCCTGCCATTCTACCCCCATGGAGAAGATGTAATCTGCTTGAGGCCTCAACTGTGATCTCATCAAAAACTAATAAGCGGTGCACTGTTTTCCCAGACTAATGGAGCAGAGCTTCATCATGTAGGATGAAAAATGGAAATGGGCTCGCAGGCTGAGCAGCGGGACTGACTTGACGACGAAAGGCGAGCGAGCCTCAGCGAGGATCTTCCTCTCCGAGTGGATGTGCTCCTCCTGCCTGTTGTCCACGACGTGCTTCTTCTTGATGACCTTGAGTGCGAAGGTGACGTCCTCGCCCTGCACTTTCACCTGCAGACCGAAAGCACAGGGTGGGATGTCACAAGGCCTTTTTCTTTTGCATGAAAGACTTTTTCACCTGGAAAAGCACAGCTGTAATAGATTATGTTTCAAGACTGTTTTAAAACAATAGTCCGGTTCCCATAGGGACAATAAAACGGCTTTTCTTGCTGTAATCATTCCTCCTGTTTATACTGGCTATTAAAAGATCACTTCCTAATGCACTTTTAATGTAAGTTATGACGAAGAAAATCTACAGTACTTGTTCTGTGTAAATATATCTACTAAAGTGTATCTGATGTCAATATGGGGCTTTGTACGGCAGCGTATTGGGACCACTGTAGGTAAAGATAAAATAAAATGACCGAGTCACGGAAAAGCTGTAAATTTACGTGGAAAAAACTCAAATAGAGACTCGGAATATGTGAGGTGCTATAAAAAGACATTGCATTTCTCGTAATTAATAAGGTAAAAATGCTTTGTGTCTGTATAGTCACAGTTGTCCCCGACCTAAATGTATCAGTCAATGTCAGGAATTATTTATAAAGAAATATATATATATTTTTTTAAAGAATAAAAACATCTGGGCATGTTTTCAGCTCATACAGTTAAATGTGTGACCTAAATCTTAGTGTGAGTTTTTCCTTGTAAATGTACCACTTTAATGTGAGAAAAACTCCAACATAAAAATCTTAATAATAATAATAATAATAATAATGTGTTGGCCAAGTGTCATTTTTTTTTAAAGACTAAATGAATAATCAATAACAATTCGTAGCTTCGGGTCTCACCAGTTCTACTCGTCCAAAGCCACCGACCCCGAGAGTAGCGACGACCTCCAGGTGGTCGAAGGGCCTGGACGGAGGAAACACCGACACCATGTCCTTCAGCTGGATGACGTCTGCCGACAGCGGCTGGCTCTGGTGCCGCGACACCGACCGTCTGGACGGAAACAGAGGAGGGGCCTCATTTAAGCCAACCAATGATAAGTGTAGATTTCCAAATATGAGAAAAACGGGGTATTTTTGTTGTTGTTAATATTTCCACTCTCAGTTTAAATTGTTTACGGTTTAAAATGCACCTACCTGGCATGTCTCTTCTTGTCGTCACGATCCAGTGTTGCCACGTAGCCGTGGAGGTACTTCTGCAGCTCGTTGAAGGTGCCCACTGTCTGATCAAATGTCCTAGAAAGAACCAGTGGAATGTTGGCTGATGGGCTTCATAACCCCAACTTTGATTTAACTGAAGTGTCCCACTGAGGTAAAGAACTGCATTTTATCAGGGCAAGAGAAATGTCTTTCTTTTTTTCAGACTGTTGACAGCAGCTGATACCACATCGGTATCTTTCCTCTATAAAATCTGATGGTGTTGTTTGTGACATTAGACTGCAGGGTAATAGGAGTACATATCAGAACTGGCATTTTCAAATCTGGTAATGGAAGAAAACTTGCCCAGCGTTTGCTTAATAGCGATAATTTATGTAGTAATTCATAAGATTAAAAAAAAATGTTTTAATGTTGTCAAAAAAAAAAAAAAATTCCTTTTTCCATCGTAATGTAATGAGAGGGCCAAACTGCTCTGGTCGTACTAATGACTGTAAATCTAAAGCTACTTGAGAACATTCTGTTACAGAAGGGGCAACATTTCTAGAAAATGACAGTTTGAATGTCACAATACTCACTCTCTATCGATGACCAGACACTCCACCCCGTTCTCATCGGCGATGATATTAGCTGACCTGACATCATCACTGAAAGAGACAGCAAGATGTACATCACACACACATGCACACACACAATTCTGACATCTGCCACTGTTTGATGATGATTTTAGGATTAGGAGGGAATGTTAAAATGCATCAAGGAAGGGCTGTGTTAAGACATTTACGGCTGTGACTCAATATTGGAAACATTTTGTATCTAAAAAAATATCCTACATTAAAATAGAATTTAACAGTAATGATTGATAATGAGCAGGTAGAGCAGCTCATTACAGCATATTACACATAATGGGCTACAGGTATGTAAATACAGTTCAACTGAAATTACAACATTCCTTATTTTGAAGTTTTGATAAAGGTTGCTTATCCAGCAGAAGCTTTTTTCAGCCCGGCGTCTCCCTGTCTTTAAAGGGGACATATCATGCTCATTTTCAGGTTCTAATACTGTCTGTTTGAATGTACCTGTATTCAGTCCTGTCTCTTTAAGACCCCCCCTCCCCCCTCCCGAAAAGCCCAGTCTGCCCTGATTGGCTAGCCAGAAAAATGAAAAATTGCAAAGGTAGTTTTCAAGCCGTGGGTGGAGATCCTCAGGCATATTCTAATGAGTCTGCATGTGACACAAGAAGTGGAGCCAAATGTGAACGGCTTGTTAAATCCCATGTTTTTCTGACCGAGGCAGTCTACAAAAAAACTGACTGACTTGCCGAAAGCGAGTAATGTAAGCGTAAGTTGTTGTTTTTTTCGTGGAGTTTTCTGAGTGTCCTATGTTGTTGAGGTTGTATAAAACCTATGAGACAAATTTGTGATTCCGGGCAGCATAAATAAACATGACCTGGCTTTTAGAACAGTATTTCATTCCGCCAACAAAAACCCAAGAGGCATGGTTAAAATGACAGTCGGTGGTGGTGTGTGATGTTTGTTTTGACCTTATAAGTGCTTTCTCTCCAAAGTAGTCCCCCTTCTGCAGCGTGTTGATGATCTGCGGGAACTTGTGGGCCTCGGTGGTCTGGGTCACCTTCACCTGCACAGCACATGTCAGCGGGATCTTTAAAGCACATTTCACTTCTTCACACTGCCGTCTCCAGTTCACTGCTGCAGCTTTTACAGGTGCTTTCAATTTTCTCCAAATATTTTTACATGCATTGTAAAAAGTTAGAATCCTAAGAAATTGCAATAATCGACATATTCAATTATAGTAATTGGAACATGATGGCTATGAGTGATTAAGTGGCGTTTATGTACTATATTTGAGGTGACACTCTGTCAAAATAGACACATTCATTGTGAGAGGCTTTCAATGAGCTGCCTCTGTTTGTTCTGCTGGCTCTTCCCCGGCCCATAGAGCAGCAGTTTTCAACAAAAGTGCTCCTGCAGCCTGGATGTTGTGAAACTTCTCCTTAATTTGTGAGGCTTTAAAAACCAGTGGCCCACCCCGGTCGAGGTCAAACATCCCACTCGTGGCACCATCCTGCCGAAAAAATGCCGCACTGACATAACAGCCGTAACGGCCGGGGTGTGTTTTAGCTAAGTGTTCCGTTTGACCTCGTGACCTTCACTTCCCCTGTTTTTCCTGGTGGCAAGCGCTCTCAGAGTTTATTCCCTCCCTGGTCAGGGGGTACGGGGAGGGGTAGGAGAGCCGTTTCCTGTATTAGCCCCCTTTCTCCCAAAACAACATGTGTTCCTCTCTGGTTTGGTTAGCTTAGCGCGGAGGAGCTGCTGTCCCACATCGCCTCATAATGGCATTTTGAAAGTCCCCTGTGCACAGCTCTGGCCCCTCTCCATCTCCCCTCGCTCCCCGGTGTCAGGTTGCTGACTTATCAGACAGACAGACGGGCGGGTGAGTCATAGTCCCACACGTCCCTGACTCACATACAGCTCTACCAGCATATTGTTTTGTTGGAGTATTGACCAAAACTGGTCTGAAGGAAAATACATTTATTTTGTGTGTATTTGAACTTGTCTTTTGGCCTTTATTTCTATTTATTAACCTTCAAGCATGATTCCAATAGTCAGGTTTACAATAATGTCCAATACAGTCGGATACAAGTTTCAAATAAAAAAGATATATATATCTTTTTAAATATTCTAAGCAATTAAGTCAATGAGTCAAGAGTTCAAAGTCTCCACAAGGAAATTCCTCTACGTTGAATTGCAGATTTGTTGCGGAATGACATGCGTACCTGCTATATTCATCGTCATTTGCAGTTCTGTTTGCAGTAATGTGGAAACCTAATTAAAGGAAGAATGAGAGCAGCAGCAAAAAGGGTTCCAGTGTCCTGCAAGATTTAGGGAGACTAGAGGCATTTCTGTAGCCTTTCAACACTCATGCTCACTGATAAGAAAAGACATTTCTGCTGGAGCAGCATCCTTATCAGTGCTATGGAGACGTCATACAGTATTGTCTAACTGAGGCATGAGAGGATTTATTGTATTGTTGTAAGGACAGGATTAAGGGCTTGTGTCTACGGCCCTAATGAGTGTCATTGTTGTAGAGCCTGAAAACGTCTCCGAAATCTCTGCAGCCCACGTGTAACATATTATCATACCCAATGGGAATAACAACAAAAAGGAAAATTTGAATAGCTGGATTTTCCTGTAAGTATTTGACATTTCTTTATGCTGTTGATTCTCCACTTAGTCAAGTTTCCTCTCTGCTGCAGTTATTTTTATTCACTCAACTGTACAATTATTGTTTATTTAGCCATGTGATATTATTGGACGTTTCTTTCTTTAGTGCCACTATCAGGTCAAAAATGCAACTTTGGTTTATGACCTAATACTGTCTAAATTAATGACTATACCATTAGCCTCAGCTGAGCTTTGTGTTTTGTGCTATTAAGCCAACCTTAGCATGCTAACATGTTAAACAAAAAAGTCAGAAACATGGAAAACGGTCTGCTTAAGGGGGCTGAATACGGAAAGAGGACATTGTCGGTTAGTCTAGTTTTAGTCAATGTTAGTACTTACGAATAAGCAAACAGTAAAAGCTGCAGTTTGAGGCTGAACGATGTGCTTCTGTGTTTGTTTGTCTTTCATGTTGTCTGTTACAGTGTGGAACTCACGTTACCTTTCCCTGTGCGATGATGTAGAAGGTGCTGCCCTCCTCTCCCTCCCGGATGACGTGCTCTCCCTTGTCATAGTATTCCTAATGGGAGAGAGGGGGGCAATAAGGGGGAGAACAACAGTCAGAGCTGAAGCATTACATTGATTTAACCATTGAACCGGCTGGTCTGATTCCTGGTAGCCAGTCCCCTGCGGGGTGAGAGCTGGAGTTCAGCCATCAATGATGCTTTGTCATTCAGAGCTGATCAGGAGGGGATTTTTTGGGGGCTCATGGGATTAATGAAACATGAAATGCAGCTCAATGGTATATGTTGATTATGATGTTTTTAGTGTCTGTCATGAGGGCCTTTCATGATCATGATCATAGGATTTGACAGTGGTTCATATTTAGCAGAAATAGCAAGAAAGAGTTTCACAAGAACAGATGGGCTCAGATAACATGGGTTTTAAAATTCAGCCCCTTTTGGTATCAGGTTGTCTTGTGCATATAAAGATAAATGTCACCGGTTATCTGCTCTCAAATCGTCGTGTATAGATAACAGCTACGTGATATTATTAAAGCTGGGGTAGGCAGTATGTTTTCGGCACCATTAGGCAAAAATTCCATATTCCAGAGAGAGAGAGAGAGAGAGAGAGAGAGAGAGAGAGAGAGAGAGAGAGAGAGAGAGAGAGAGAGAGAGAGAGAGAGAGAGAGAGTTCCTATTGGCTGTTCTACAAATGCGCGAGCACGTCCCTTCGGTGAAAGTCTGTAAAGCAACCTAAAAAAGAAAGAAAGACGATTTCTCAATAAGTCTGACAATGTCGTGTTGTCAATGTTTTCAGAGATGAATTGAAAATATTGATAATAGTTTGGCCTTCTGCTAACCACTGCGGCTAGCGCCATTTGCCATTGTCGGACACGATAGCTATGGCAGTAGCGAAGGGCAAGCAACATTTTGTCTCCATTTCTCTAAAAGTTTAGCCTTCTGCGTGAGCTCACCGCTGCGGCACAGCCTCGAAGCTTATGTTACAGTTAGCCGAAAGCTCAAATCACTAGCAACCTTTTCTCACCATCTCTGAAACGCTCCAACGACATTGTAGCAAGCTAGAGGCTCAAATCCCAGTATGTAATCTCAGAGTCACATGAATGTATGAAACACGTGCATGTGCCCTTGTTCTTATGCTGAGAAGAGCTTAGGACAGAGAGGGGAGACGTGAAGGATGAGGGCTGTATCTTCAAATTCTAGTTTGTTTTTTTTTTGTTTTTTTTGCTGTTTTCCAAAAAACTGCCTACCCTGGGGTATTACTTGAATTGACTCGACTTATATGATGGATTTCTTTTGCCCAATAATACCAAAACTAAACTGCCTCTCAAAAACTTTAATTTTCTCTCTATCTTGAAGTGTGGCATTCATTTAGTGAACCAATGGCTGCATCAGAGATGTCCGGTTGTACTGTCCGCCACAAAAAAATGAATGCCAGGCAATACGACTCGAGAATCCCCAGTGGCCATAGCGTAAAAAGAGGTATCCTGATATATCAAGTCCTGAAATGATGTGAAGTGAAGACCATTGCATTGCAAAGTTGCAACCAAGTCCCCTATTTTATATACAGTATATCAGGTCACCTATCGGGAGTGTATTATCGTCTTTTTACTGCAGACACTTATCACAGGCAAAACTGAAATGTATGTTTAACCCATTGTTATTGTCGTTCCTTTCGCCTGTAGGACTTAAATGGTAACATAGCCTTAAGTATGGTTACTTGCAGAATATAGCCTTTGCACTGATTCAGAACGGTGTTTCAAGAGTCTTGTTTTATAGCTGACACCTGTCAGCTGATCATGCACAAGCAGTTCCTTTGGCCACGGTATAAGCTCACACTCTAGTTGATCACACTTGACCAAGAAAGTTTGTTTCAATGTTTAGTTCCGTCTTACGAGCATCATAAAACTGAAGGACTCCTTGAACTATTCTTGCGCTAAGCACTGAGGTACACGGTGTTCTCTCAGTCCACTCGCACAGATTCCTCCACTTCATGCCGTCAGCCATTCCAAACCTAACACATCCATCCACCGCACTAAAGCAATCCTGCTGAATCAGCGAGCTGCCAGATCGCCTGGCGTTTTAAAGCTTTTAGGTGAAGGAGGGGACGTGCAAAGAATGAAGGTGACCAGGATAAAAATGTTCTCTTGGACTGATGCCAAATTCCCACAGCTGAGACAACAGCTGTAATCTGTTTGACTAGAGAGGACTTTGGCCAAAAGTGAACAAACAAATCAGAGCGACCATGCGTAAACATTCCCTGGTGTTTACTGTCAAAACTCTTGACACAAGTGGCATTTTCCTTGAGGGTCCAAGCTTGTTTACGTCACATTTACGCTTCAGGAGAGCCTAGTTTAACACCCGTCCGTGACAGCGGAGACAACATGCCAAGTTTTTGTTTATAAAGACTGTCTGGATGATACAGCGACTGTGCAGGGGAGCGACACCATTTGAATTGTGTGTCGGGTTTGTTATGCCAGGCTGCTGGGCTTGAATCATGAACTTGAGCCAAACATTTACCTTTTCAGGAAGGAAAGAGGACATTTTCACTAAAAAGCCTAAAAGCACGCCTCGTCATGAGCTGCTTCAAGTACCCTGACCCCCAACAATCACATGCATAACCTTGTGCCTTATCTTTACCATCGACTTGCTCTGATTCGGGTTGCTCACGTAGAGAAAGCCACTTATGCTCAGCTGTGTGTGTGTGTGTGTGTGTGTGTTGGGTTTGACTGCAGTCGTCCTATTTTTGGCGACAGTCAAATCGACCAGTCACAGCACATATTCAACTCTCTGCTCTCTCTGCTTCCAGGGACAGAAACACTAAAACCAGGAAAAGGACTAAACCTGTTTTCTAAGACCACCGCAGTCTTCAGCAGCCCCCATGTGGACTGGTTGTCCTGTGCTGTCACTGAAAGCATCTCACTGCCTTCAAGGAGCTGTTAAAATAGCATTCGGCACACATGAATGATTTAGAAAGGGGACAGTGAAAGTTCACGGGGAAGTGATATTTACGCTTTTTCAAAAAGTTAAAGGTGTCGCAAAGGTTGCTTCCAGGTAAAGCATTCGTTCTGCACAAGTTCAGCCCACCATTGCTAGGATGCAGCTCTCTTGGTAAGTTTGTTCGTTTTTTTTTGGACGACTCTACAAGATGTTTCCAAACCATGAGTGAATGAAAAGAGCCTTCTTTTTTTTAAATTTCTATTTAATGTTTTTGCTTTCAACAGAACTCATTTGCCATTGAAGCTGTCCAGTTCAAATTCCGAACAGCAAATCAGACTGAAAACCTGACGGAGAACCCTAAAACAAGGTACCACACACACACACACACACACACACACACACACAAAGAGACTAACTACACAGACAAAAACACACACACATCAACATATCAAAATCCATTCTCCCACTGTTTGACAAGAAGCTTCAATATTATCTGGCGGATTCTCGACGAACATCTGCACCACTATTAGGTTACAGCCCCCCCCCCCCCCCCCCCCCCCCAGACAGGCAACAGAATTAGCTCCATCAGAAATGACTGAATAAGGAAATTTTCCCCGAAGTGGAAAGTAGTGGGACGACCGACGATTGGAAGGAACGTCCTTGAAGTTTTCATTGTGAAAAGGCGCTGAGAAAGGCTGTTTTCGACCCGAAGCTGACAAGCCGCGCTCCGCTTTCTCCTTCACCGTTGAAATACAATGCTTATGGAGGAGAACAAGGGCGAGCCGTTCTCCAGCATGTTTCAACACACACACACACACACACACACACACACACACACACACACACACACGTATGTTCTCACACCAAAAGCCTGTCACCCGCACATCTTTAAGAAATCACTCGTCCCCCATTTGAATAAACACTTTCTGGGGCCTTGGTCAAATAATTATGGTAACAATATACAGCGCCCGGCGATGACAGGAATAATATCGGCTCTGTTCATCAACAAGGTAATTTGTGAGTTCTTGCCGACTGGAGGTAAAAAGAAAATGCTGACACGCAGTAATGGTATATGGCCAAATGGTAATGATATTTTGACAGCAGCTATCTGCAATGCCGGGGCTCCCATGAGCTTTTAGAGGGTTGTGCAACACTAAGGCAATGCAGTAGAAATATAGATAGTTTGACAGAATAACTTACCACCTCGAGGCAGTCCACTATTTTGCTTAGCTTGTCTTCTGGTAGATTAGCCAAGAGGGAAACGCTGACAGAAAGGACAAAACACAGGTGATGAGCATTCATTTCTGCATGTACGTTATAATACAAATGACTACACATGATGCCAGGGACCGTTCATGTACAACTATATTTCCTGTAATCAAGTATTGCACCAGGACAAGAACATTACACGATCTAGACTTGATGTTTGTTAAGTTAGGTTTTCTATGATATTACTCATATTAGCTATGCTTTGATACACCTAAGGCCTCTAAGAATGTTTTCTCGATCTTACATCTGCTGTCCCAACCCTGGAGCTCTTTGCAGCTTTTAACCTTTTTTAGCCTCTTGTTTTTGTTCTGAGAGCACCAAGCTCACAGTGTAGACTAGAGGGCTACCTGGCCGGCACTGCACAGCAGACAGCCGAATTAAAGGAGGTGCTAATGTACAAAGTTGAACATCGAGGTAAAGATGAATATGTTTAGCTCAGGAGATGGTGGAAACCTTCCAAACCAGACTAAACCACAGCTAAAAAGTTAAGTAAATGTTGGATTTATCGTTCACAAACCAAACAAGACAGCTTGATAACCAATGGTGTGTCAAGGATCTGCGGGTAGGAGTTTGTTTTGGAATCTTTCTGCCCTGCAGTGGTCCAAAATAGCTTGAAGCCTTTTTTAAATATAGGTATAAGGTTGAATGTCCACATAGAGTTTTTTTCTTCAGTTTTTTGTGGACATGCATCAAAGGTCGTATTCGGACCTGGGCTGCCTTAAGGGCTGAGCCTTAGTACATGGGGTGCCTGTTCTACCAGGCCCCATCAGCCTCGTTTTCCACCTGTTCCCAATGAGTAGAGAGCGTAAACAGTTTTTCAGAGCGCTCAGACTGTTCTGCGCGGCTGCTCCGAGCTCTTCTAGTTGAAAATCTCCCGAACGTCACAGAAAGGCGGCGGTGCCGTCAGTGTTGTTTTTGATTAATCGATGAGATGCCAGAGAAAAACTCTATATGGACACGCGCCCTGAGGGACTTTTTTTTTGCTACGGTGAGAAAAGCAACCTAGTCAATCAGTTCATCCAGTTTGTCAATCAGATAAAAACATTTAGATTTGTCCAAAATCAACTAGGCGCTTAAAGATGCACTCCTTTGTTTTTGTCATCGTGCCCCACAGTGCCCATAAGTCCCAATTCCTTAAGCTATTTTTCTGTTTTTGGTCAGTCATCAAGAATTTGACCTTTACTATTCAATTATATATTATCAGTCAGATATATTTGTATAGTGATGAACTGACAAAGTGACTTGTTGACTCGCCAAACCCGATAGTACTAGTATTGGGCTCAAAGCAGGTGGTCATTTTGTTCCTTAACCATCAGGTAGTGTGATGTAGATGTTCGGTTCCCATATTTCTATTATGTCCTTTTTAGGTACTTTCAAATCAGAGAAAAACAACACATTTGTTGTGTGTTCTCGCCAACAAGGACCATAACAGAAAGGCGACGCTAGCTGTTTGGCTACAGCTTGGGACAAACCTTCGGAGGAAGTTGCGGTACTGTTCATGTCGCGTCTCAGCCGTCCTCCTCATGATGTTCTGAAACACCTCCCGGTCCAAAGCCCACGCCCTCACTTTGTTCACCGCTGTAAATGCAACATCACATCCATCAGAAGTGGGACATGGTCCAGGTTCTGACCTCAACGAAAATCTAGTTAACCTGTGCCCCGGATCAGTAAATACTAAAGGAGCCACAGCTGTTTTCAATAGCAGAGAGTCTAGGAAAACTTGTAGTGTGACAACCATGATGAAATTGTGAGTGACAACCAAATAACTTACATTTTATTTCCCCCTACCTTATCTTTTTTCCTATCTTCTTAATTTAAACCCTGTATCACGACAAAGAAATGACATATTGTTTAATTTTTTTTTTGTCAAATTGACAAAGGCGGCGAGAAAAACATTGTAATCTGTTCTCCATCTTAATCGCGAGTCACGTCTACAGAAACTCTGAGGCAGGCTTCTGAGGAAGTAGCGGTGAAAGTTTGACATGAACCAGTAGCGAAGAAAGAGTTCCCCTTTATCCACTTCATCTGTTATCATGTAAAACCCACTCAGAGAGACTCGTCAAACCGTCATAGTTTTCCAGTTCACCCTGAATATTGAGGTCAAAGCGGTGTCCCTCCCCCAAGGACAACCAGTCAATTACTTGGTTAAATATACAAACCCGGACAAAGAGCACTCACATAGTACATGGTATTCGCTTTCCAAACGCCAAGGAGGTGAAAACCAATCGGAACGCAAAGCTGTGGATATCATGGAAAGCCTTTGTCAACACACCCAAAGCAAAAGCTTGTTTACTTGGGTCTAACGACTTATCTGATTCTCCTGCTCTCACTATCAGTTGATTCATTCATTTTAAGAAGTCACTGCAACTCAGATGAAGGTCAGACGGAGTGTCAGATTACGTTCAGGAGTCAGGAGTGCGTTGGGAGGATATAAGAGAATATGATGCTAAAGGGTTCTGGACAGGATGGGAAACAAATGCTCATTGATCACCGTGGCTGGTAACATAAAAAGGGTACTTTTACTCCTCAGCTGAAGTTAAAAATCTGCAGGTGCTCGCTGTTGCTAATTATCCTTGTGTGAAAATCCACAACATCTATGGAATTTCTACATTTTGTTCTTGTCTTTCATAGAATCATTTTATATATATATATTATTATTTTTCTTTGTTTCTTAGTTCTCGTCCTTTATTTGGCAACTGTAGGACAGGAACCCCCCGATGGCTTCCCACCAATGCTGTTTATCTTTTCTTTTATCCGCAAAGAATTATGCGAAGCCCCAAAAGTGAGTTAACAAACAACTTAAAGTAATCAACACTTTTGGGAAACACACTTCTGAGAATGTATGAGAAGATCTACACAGCTCTCGTGTCTTTGAGTAGCGTATGAAAAAAAAAGTCAGGACATGATTAGCCTAGCTTAGCATAAATACTGAAAAAGGGTTTTTTGAACTGTTCTTTTTACTCACAGTTCTTGGCTTGTCTTCTTCTCTAAAGGAGGATCATTGCCACTGTGTTCTTTTGTATTAGAATACATAATTGACAAAGATCTTTATTTGTCTTTTATAGTTAAAGGGTGACTCTAGATGTTGTAAAAATTCAGCTCTGCTCAAACCTACGGGGGTCCGTGGGTCTCCTCGACCGGGGAGATTTTTCCCAATTATGGCAGTTATAAGCTCTATTTTTCAAGCCATTTGATAATAGAATGACTTAAAATCTGTATATCATTTGGGGAAAACATGATAGTTGCCAAGGAAAATAATCGTCCTACGTCGAGCCTACATCCGACTTGGTAAGTGGCCCCTGATAGACCACCACACACTCACCAATTAATTTGCCCTTAATTAAATTCTCCACTTAATTTTAGTGTCCACTTATTTTATTGCACTCTTTTTACCTTTCTGCTGTGACCATGTAAATTTCCCCGCTGTGGGACTAATAAAGGATTTCTGATTCTGATCTAATTGTTCTCCAAGTGTAACAAAGCAAATGTTGAGGATGACTCATTTTCACTTCTGCCACCTAATGTGATCTGATGTTACTATTTTTAAGTTACATAACTCGGGTAAGAATTTGTCGTAAACAGCATTACTAATCTTGAAATCTGCTTTTGTTGCTATGCTGGAGTGAGTTCGCAGAGAGAATGTTTCAATGACAAATCTGCTACATTATAATTCAACGCCATAATAACCTGGGCAGCTCTGGAACAAACCGAGGATCCCCAAAAATCCCAAGTAAATGTGGTCTTCAATACTCTGAATTGTATAATAGGCCAACAGAAGAACATTTACTCAATTATATTAGGTGGATGGATAGATGGATAGATGATGGATAGATGATCGATGGATAGAGGGATGGATGGATAGATGATGGATAGATGATGGATGGATAGATGATGGATGGATAGATAGATAGATGGATGGATAGATGGATAGATAGATGGATGGATAGATGATGGATGGATAGATAGATAGATAGATAGATGGATGGATAGATGATGGATGGATGGATAGATGATGGATAGAAAGATGGATGGATGGATAGATAGATGGATGGATGGCTAGATGATGGATAGATAGATAGATGGATGGATTGATGGATAGATAGATGGATGGATGGATAGATGATGGATGGATGGATAGATGGATGGATAGATGATGGATGGATGGATGGATGATGGATGGATGGATGGATAGATGATGGATGGATAGAGGGATGGATGGATGGATGGATGGATGGATGGATGGATACTTTATTGATCCCAAGGGAAATTTAGGCATTCAGTATCTTAAAAGATATGACATTACATATCACATATCTGCCCCCCCCCCCATTGAAAGTAAGAAAAAATAATAAAATGAAGAGACAAAATATAAAACAATATATACAAAGGCTGTAAAATTAGAAATAAAAAAAAAACTTAACTAAAGCGCTAAAACAACACGAAACACACGGCGCTACTGGAGAGGCTGCCACTCGTGGCTGCGCCAAAATTAGAGAGAGAATAGCATTGTAGTCGTTGGCATAGTAGCTCATCTGAAAAACAATCGGATCAGGAGAACTAGAGTTCTGATGTAAGTTCAGTCTTAACTGCATGTTAAAATCTTTACCTCGCACTGATGCCGTCCGTGTGCAGTTGTACAGAATGGCTAATTCTCCAAACGTGGTCCACACCGTTATCGACGTGAGCAGTTTGTTATGTTGAAACACATCCAGCTTCCCATCTGCAAATATGAAAGAAGAAGAATCAATAGTTTTTTATTTTTTTTAAAAACCCATATCTAGGACACAGGAGACCGACACGTGCTACAGGCAGAACATAATGGCATTTCAATCGCATTCGAGTCACAACACAGAAATTCTCCGGAAGCTTTTCATGATTTCACCAGCTGGGAGATGTGGATAGAGAAAGAATCCCTGCAGCAGGAGTATGGTATCTGTTACAGAGATTCCTGTGATTTTACCATTTCAAGAGCCCCTACGACATCAATCCTGGAATGTATCACAAATAAAACAATAATTCTTCCTTTTTTTTCCCCCTTCTGTCCACCTACTGTTAGCACAGCTTAATGCGTGATATATATTTTAGGCTCCTGCTCCACCAGTGACCCTGAAATGAGATTATTTTCTGTGGGAATTAAGACTAATATTAAAGACTTAATTTTTAAGATTACAATCACTGGCTCCTGATGCCTGTTGAGCAAACTTCTCCAGAGAGAGGCCTATTGGATACACCACTTACAGACTGAGCATCCTGGGGGCCTATATATATATTTTTTCTTTTTCTTATTAATATAAATGGGTATTAATGATGCACATGTAGTCATATTTTTCTATGGAGGTTCTGCACATAATGAGCTTACATATGCATACATACATGCATGTTGTATTGATGTAAATCAATTGGACAGAACTGAATATGACTTTAATGTTCTTCTTACTATTGTTCTCACTGGAATCAGGTTTGTTCTCTGTATCAGCTGGTTGGTAATCACCGGCAGCTTCCTGGCTGCTGTTTAAAAGGGGCTGCACACCCACACGTCTCAGAAACGCTGAGGAAAGCCGAGGGCTGAAACGCGTCCGTTTTCTCTGCTGCTGCGCACTATTGAAAAGCATTAAATACTCATTTGCAAGCGCCGACCGCGTCATTCGCGACTGTGACATATCTGATTGTGTCGGGATTAAATGTGTTCCAGTTAGAGACTACATTACGCTGCATATTCCTGTCCAGGGTGAGACATCTCTGTAACCACGGACAGCAGAACAAATACAAGGACATCTTGTCTGCGAATGGCAAATTTCCTCACCAAACCACACTGGCAGAGGACCAATCGTTGTTTAGAGGCCATGTGGTCATCTAAAACACTTACTGTAGTTGCCTAGTTACTTGCCAGTGAAGTTTGGGACCTACCAGTCACTGTGGATGAAAAGGTTAGAGGCTACATCAACTACAAAGCAACCAACAAGGCGTTAATTCTCATTTATCACTAATTTATTCAAGTAAATAAACAAGTACGTGAATTAGTAAATGACTAAGGAAGTAATTAGGCAGGTGGAAAAAGATGTTCGGGTTATGCTGCATTTCAGTATGTGCGTCATACGCACTGTGGCTGGACTGGATGAATACATTAGTGTCCAAAATTAAGGGTTTTGCTCCCCTGCTAAGAGTTGATAATAGGAATAGGAATGTATGCACCTGCCAAGAATACTTTTCACTGGCCAAAATAATTATAATTTGTATTTTTCGAAGAATAACTTTAGGCTACTTAATGTCTCAAACTGGCACAATAGGTTAGCAAATGTTTAGATGCCATAAATCTATGTAGAGCGCTGGAGCCAATCAAGAGCTTGCTCGATGCAGAGCTGCTACTTTACTTTGATTTGATTGGCTCGTGGTCAGAGAGGCTGTACGGAAGCCAGTAAGGGCAACGTTTGAGAACATGCAAAGACCAAAATAGTCATAAAACCGTCTGAAAGAAGCTACATGCCGATGTGGCAGGTGACTCGGTTTCTCCTGCCAGATTCATTCCTTTTTTCTGTTCATTTCAGACCCTCTATCCCTGCAGTCAGCACTATTTCAACTCGATAATTGGGCACTTAAAACATAGTTAAATGTAACATAATACACTGATTGGGAAGGACACACATGGAGAAAGAGACGAAAAATAAATTCTCAGATTGAATCACAATTTTCTGTATTTTCTTTCATGGATTTTTTTAGGAACAAAAGGCCCCGATTTTGAGAATATGTGACGTTAACCGCTCTTGTATGCTCCAACATGCTGGTGTTTACACAGAAAATACTGTAACAAAAAAGGTCGTCACTCAAGACAGCAAAAAGACAAACTTCTTCTTCAACATAGTGCATCAAATAACACGTTTACACCTGCAATCATTTAGAAGTGATACAGAAAACTGAATATAAAATCGGCAAAGTCATTTAGGGTGTGTGTGTAATACTCGTCATGTACATCAGTTCGTAGATTTTTATCCACATCACATCTGGTGTAATATCCTCTCTCACCAGACAGCTTGGATACAATGATTTGTGTAACAACAAATCCAACCTCCGTATAACTACAGTGAATGTGACCATTTAAGTTTGTAATTGATTACTTCGAAAGAAATGTAATCTCTGATCGATGAAGACAGACACTGTAACACTGTTGGACGACTTCTCCTTCCACAGATTCTCCACTTTACATTATAACACACCTACATCACAGTTTCCTTTCCTTCCTTCTTTGCTTCTATTTTATTTTTCAGGTAACCGACACCGTGTTTGTTTTGTTTTTTTTTACTTCAGACTGATTTTGGAGTCAGGTTGTTTGTATGTTTCACACAGTGAATGAGCCAATGTGACAGAAACACATTTTTTTTTCACTGGAAACAAGATTGAGAATATTGCGAGGTGTCTCTCAGGAGGAATCTGCAAAAAAAGTGTGAAAAGTAAAGAGCACTGCGTGAAGAAAATCGGATACCATTAAAAGTTTAGGCGAGACACTACAGGCACTTTCATGCACTGGTCAATTTTTTTAAGTTTGGGCTACTTTGCTTCCATAACGTGTCTCAGACTAGTGGAAAAGAAACATCCAAACTACACATTTAGGTGTTTATGTCCCTACACGTTGTCTATTTGTGTCTGTAGATTTCTCCTAAATTTACCAAAAGTTAGCATTAGATAATGCCTCATTTTCATAGGTAAACACAACATTTCAGAAAACAAAAATGAAATGTCTTAATGTAAGTAATCCACTGGGGAGGTTTCTTGTTTATAACTATTAGTTAAAATGTTTACCCTATACACCTGTAGCGTCTTGCGAAATGTGATTTTACAATACATATTTTTAAGTATAATATTTTACAGTTTTGTCCAGATTTTTTTCCTCATACTCTGAGCCAGAAATCTCCACTTCAATAGCTCTTACATACTGTACACCAAACGTCCCAGTTTCATTCCTCTATAATCTGAATGTTTTTACAGAGAGGTTTGTTCATATTTCATTCATAGCCTGATTTATAAAAAAAAAGAAAGAAATGTTTTTCCTAAAAACACAAAAAAATAGATGTTTAATTTATGGCTGTTGAGAGTATTTTCTGATGGAGTGATACGAAGAGATGTCTAAAAGTCCTTCTATAAAAACCTCTGACTCTAATAAGTCAACAAAATGACTGGCTTCATCATGTTCAGAGTTCTGTTCTGCAAAAGTATGCAAATGACCACATATTTAATGCCTAATTTGCATATTTAAAGACAACATTTCAAAAAGACGTATAATACAAAAAAAATGTGTCTTAATGTAAGTAATTAACCGGGGAAGTTTTTACCCTCCAGTGAACTAACCACAGCGACTCGGGGGGTTCAGCCCCTGGTATTGAACTCACAACCCTCTGATGGTGGTGTTTGGACGGTAATCTGAAGTGTGCCAGCAGCGGACAGAAAAAGTTGATTATCTTATTTTATATCCAGACTAGGAAGAAAGAGATGAAACGGGGGTGGACGTACCTGCCAGGACAAACAGATGGTTCCCAGGCTCTCCCTGCTTGATGACGTACTCTCCCTGCTGGTAGGTGCGCTCATACATGCACTCCACCATGTCTTTGATCTGCTGCAGCTCCAGCCTCTTCAGGTACTGGTTCTTGTTCAGGGCGTCTGTCAGCACCCTCTTTACACTGTCACCGACGACAACAGAGGAACAGTTAGAAATGTGACCTCTACTGTGGAAAAAAAGAGTGAAATGTTGCTGGGGGGGGGGTTAGTTATCATATGAATAAAATGGACAGGGGTGCTCTTGGGTTGGTCACATGTTTTTAGGTATCATTTTTGTGTTTAAGCATGTTTGCGACTCCACTGGAATTTATTTTAAACATTGTAATTCATAAAACGGCAACTTCTTATTTAACAAAACAAAATAAATAGTCATCAATCATTGTGGAAACCATATCGATAGCAGAGGGAAGTATTAATTCCTCGGCTATAGTGTGCGGCTTTTTACACTGAGCAGCTCTGTAGGCAACTTTATATGAGAAGAGTTGAGCATCTGAAGCCACAGATGCAGCTTTAGTGAAGTGACTCTGCTGTGCGCGACAGTTTATGAGTTTTTTACTGAAGAAATCAACCGGTTTGTCTTTGTGCTCCAGATGTGTTGTCTCCAAGTGGCGTCTTAACTTGTTCGGTTTCAAAGCGTCACAAGCTAGTTCTCAGAGACACACTGTGCTCACTCCTCGTTACCCACCGTTGTACTGGTGAAGCCGAAGGCGACATATGCCTCATCATATGGCACATTTGGTGAAGATTCCTCCTCTGCTTTGCGTTTAGCTGGGAGCCATGTCACAAACTTGTCCCTGTTAGGCTAGCAGGGCTCAAGCATGCCTCATTAATTTGCCTTGCCACCCCCCTGCAATAGCTCTGTGCCCCCCCTAGGGGGCCCGCCCCCCACTTTGGGAACCACTGCATTACAATATGGCAATTACAGTGTATTTACCATAAAATCCAATCTGTTCTGGGACAAAAAATAAACTTTAAAAAAAGGAAACAATTTCCACACAACTTTATATATTTAAATATCTAACATGACCTCATAAGACAAAAAATTATTAATTCATTAATTAATAATAAATAAATAAAAAAATAAAATAAAAATGATATATATATATATATTCCATTTATATATATATATATATATATATATATATTCCATTTATATATATATATATATATAAACAAACAGTATTTTGATGGTACGTGAATTGATGCTCTATAGGAGATATTGATATTATAGCTGTTGGATCCGTTTTGAGGGAACATGGTTTGAAGTGCAGTGCTTCATTTTGCCAGAGATTTGTGGAGTTTTGATAACCTTTTTTTTTTGTTTTGAGAAATTGAGCTATAGCTTGAGGAAACGTGTTCAAACGATCGAGAAACAAAGCTGTAAGTAAAGAATACTTCTCCCAGCGCTGACTGCAGCTATGTGGTGCGTTCCTGGGCCCACTGAGCCACCAGGACACCCACATCCACATTACTCACCACGTTTTTAGTCTGTGTGATAAATACTTTGTCTCCTGTGAACAGATGACTATTCGCAGCCTCTGGGCTCCTTCCGACAATGAATCAAGTAAAACAGCGAAAACATAAAATCATCATGAGCTGTCAAAGTTCACCGTTGTGCATTTTAACAGCTGCAGCAAGAGGCGGCGAGAAGAAGACATCGCTTCCTTCGGGGAGTTGTAACCCGAAAAGGTTAAGAGCCTCGGTTGAATGCAAACTATAGATCATGAGAACGGGTCGCTGCAGGAGGTGGGTGGTCTGTTTATCCACCTTATCGTGTGTAATAAATTATCACTTTAGGCTTCATAAAAGCAGAGCAGATGACATCAGTCCTTACTTTCCAACCCACATCCCCTCCTCCCACCTAACTGTCATTAATCTGCCAGAGTCTGCAACGCGTTACATTATCATTCAAAGAAGATGAGTATTCTGCTTCAAAGGGCCGGGCTGCATGAGGGCACCAGACCTGCCTCATTTACATTAGTTTTGGTTGTATAATACATGCTGGCTTATTAGCGACACATGTTTTAAACATGAGGATCAGGTTGAGAGAGGGAGACTCTGCCTGCTCACGTTTAGTCACTGCAGAGCGCTGTTTTCATGTTGTACAATATGAACAACACTGTGACAAAAGGCAATTTGACTTTCATGTCGGAAAATCGAACAAGACTCACTGCTCTCATGAAATAACCTTTTGTGTTGTTTTTTTTTTTTTGTCTCGCTGAGCGCGTTGTGTGCACCAGGGCTGCAACTAAAGATTCTTCTCATTATCGATTAATCTGCCAATTTATTGTCAGGATTAATCAATGGGTCTGTAAAATGTCAGAATATAGTGATGAATGTCCGAGGTGACACCTTTTTAAATGTCTTATTTTGTCAGTCCAAAACTCAAAGATGTTCACTTTAATATGATATATAACCCGAGAAAAGCAGGACGTCTCCACATTTGAAAGGCTGAAAAGAGTCATTTTTGCATGAAGAAATGACTAACGATTAATTGATTATCAAAAAAGTTGGCGATTCTTTTTCTGTCAATCGACTTATCGATTGGTGGACTAAGCGTTGCAGTGCACAGCGTTGCAGCTCCAGTGTGCACAGTAACTGATCTGACGTGATGGGGTCACAAATTAAAGATCCTTCAGTTGAATTTAATCTAAATTGATTACTCTACACACGTTGTTAGATCGTCAAAACAAACGTAAAAAAAATACCAGACTCTTTGCTCTGCCCTGCTGTGTTAAAAGGACAAATAAGTTCAGCTCTCGGCACTCATTTAGGCTGTGGAAGCAACACAAGCTGCTGAAACAGAATCAGAGGCGGGAGTCGCAGAGGAGACGTGCACAGCATGTGTTGACTGGAGTGTTAAAGGCAGATTTCAACGTAAAAGCCACGGCGACGTTGTGTTTGTCCTGTGATCCCGGAGAAAGCTTTATTGGCTATTGCTGATCCAATAGAGGAGATTTTGATCAAGATTTCCCAACCCTGTCACTGACAGCTGAGTCTGAACTCCATTCAGATCCAGTCTTTATTTTAACATTGTCGCCACGTTGAAAATGGAGGGTTTTGTATGTCGTGCGGACTGTAAAGCCCCTTCAGGCAAATTTGTTATTTTGAGCTGCATAAATAAAATTGACTTGACCTGTAAAATCAGTCAAAGAGGGTTTACTGAAACCTTTTCAAACACTGTCGACACCAAACAGGAAGTCCAGTTGTCTTTACTTGCAGATCGGCTCAGGCCTCTGGACATACAGTATACGTCCACCTACGCTGCTTCAGCTATCCAGCTCTGTAACACTCCCTGATGCTGAGCTTGTTTTGTCACACCTTGTATGTGAGAACAGAACAAAATGGGCAGGAAAGTTTAAAGGGACAGTTTGACATATTCACAAGGGGGGGGGGCAGCTAGCCTGGCTCTCTAACAAATCCCACCTACAGCGCCAGCACTGCTCACCTATTAACACATTACATCTTGTTTGTTGCATCTGGGGGTAACGTGTCGGACTATATTCCTTGGCCGCGACCAGTAACACCCTGGAATCACAGCTGGTTGCCTGGCAACTGCTGAGCCAAGGAAAAGACATCTCAAGAGTATCTCGAAATGCACGGTCCAATTTCCTGATTTTGTCAGGTTGGCAGAGTGGTCTCTTACCTCCCAAGTTTCAACACAACTCAACTCTTCTCCAACATATGTGCAGCTATCTTGCCTTCACCAGAATGGCGTCTGCAAATCTTATATATTTTTTATTATTATCCTTGAACAGATGCAAGTGTCTCCTAATACTTTTTTTGTTTTTTTAGAGCCCAAGCTGAAGATGGAAGGCACACTTTTGTTAAATGTACAATACAATGTACATTTCCCCAAATTCCCCAGGACGGTTGGGTCAGTTGGGACAACTTGTTTGGGCAAAAATTTTATAAAATTGAATCATTTAAATTGAAAATAATTTTATTCTAAATTTGAACACCTTATATTAACAATGTCACAAAAGGGGCTTTCTGACTGGCTGCCACTTGAGTAAACATCCTCTCTGTGACTTCACAGTGGGACTTATTCAATTAGATTGTATTGATTTGTTACTATAAACAACACTGTCCCATCCCAGGGAAACAAATCAAACAGCTAGCATCAACTGAAAATGAGCCTCCAAACAATATCTATTTAGTTGTGGCATAAACAATAAAAAAAAAAAGAAAAGTAGATTAAAAAAAAAATACACTTTTAGTTTGAAAGTGAGGAGGCTGTGTATAAGCATGGTGCTAAAAAGGCCCTGTCCCAAGCGACCCCGCTCTCCCCTATATCTATTAGTCATGTGACGTATAAATCGTCATACATACTAGACATACAAACCAACATGTTTGTTTTTATAAAATACAATATTTACTCTCAATGGAAAAAGGTTTAAAAGAAAGGCCAGGACCACAAAGTCCTCTGCTGGAGGTTCTGGCCGTAGTTCAGCAGTGTTACAGTCGGACTCATCTCTCTTCCTGCCCACAGCCACCAGGCGGCTCGTCATACACGAGCTTAATATTTAACATCTTAGTTCTCCAGAGTGCTCTGATGGTTTCAAATATTTGCTTCTTCGTTTTTTTTTTACTTGTTGCCATTATTCTTCGTCTAAATGATCCTAAATGTCCTTTTTTTTTTTCCCAGGCTTGAAGCCTTACAGTCCCCAGAGACAGCGTTTTGAGATCAACTTACTTCCTTAATTTGATATACTTCCTGTCAGGATGGGACACACTGTAACACAGACGGTTGGTAAATCAATGAAATAACAGCTGAGAGACAGGTAATTGTTTTTCACAGGACGGGCAGAGCTCTGGTTTTATTGGGAAGACATTTAGATGTGTAACTGTTTATACCTGCTGCTACGCGATAGTCACTGGTTTATTAGATAATAAATGACGTCAAAAACTGCACTTTTGCCAATAATAAAAGTAAATGATTACAACATTTCTTTATAGTCATCGTCACGGTGAAACAGGAAAGGGGAAAACACACAAACTGTCTCAAAGTAATATCAGTTTATCTGAAATATCACTGTATACCGTGGCATAACGTTTCCCTTTATTGGAACGAAAGAGCCCAAACCGTTTTGAGATCAACTTACTTCCTTCATTTGATATTAACTTCCCATGTTTCCGGATACATCCAAAGACAAAGACGTTAACAGAGTAACTTGGAGCATGGTGAAGGACAACCTTAAAATAACGCATCTAAATTTTAATTCGGACAATCAGCTTTCTCCACAAAGGCCTGGCAACTCTGGAACACATTACCAGCTGAAATCTAATTAAATTCCAGATATAAAATTCTTCACAGCAAAGGTTAAGTGCTGGCTAAAAGCAAACCAGAGCTGTATCCATTTTTTAAACCAATTTACTGCAAATGACCAAGGTGTATTGGTGTATGTGTATTTCCATATTTGTAGTGTATTGTGGTTTTATGATTTTTAAAAGCTGTAGTTTCCGACTACGCTGTAAATGTAAGAGCCCAACATGGGACAGAAGTTGATAATGAACAATAGCTATAAACTCTGCAGCAATTCAGATTCATGCTCTGCATTTGAACTATGTTCATGTGCATCATCTCTATCAAATAAGAAAAAATCATAAAGAAATTGGTTGCCCACATATGTATTTGGCCATGTCACTATTTAGAGCCAGTCAAATATTTACCACATGAAGAAATGGATTCCCCCCGGATATAAAGTTTATTATATATCAAATATTGTTTTGATTTTTCTTCAACAGTCGTGGCTTAAATTCACTGACCAGCAGCTAAAAAAATAATAATCTTGGTCTGAACACTGAATAGTGTTGTTTCTTACAAAAACTGTCCACCCCGTCATCACACTAAACTCTCAGCGTCTTGCCCACCTCCGTCTACCACCCACTCCTTCCCTTTCTAACACTCCTCCACCAGGCTGAGACTGAGCCTGAAGGTGTCATGAACCTTTCATTTCCCTCCTCCTCCTTTTGTGCTTTGAACCTTCCTGAACACTAACATCTCACCTTGCATCCTTCGATACCCTGGCCTTTTCGAAAGAGAACTTTGGCAGGCTGCTGGAGTCGTAGGTCCTGGATGTGGGTTCGGCCGACACCCCGGCTTTGGCCCCTTTCCTTCTATTGAGGGTTTCCTTGATGCGAACACTGAGGTTGGGGCTGTTCTTGCAGCCAGCTTTGATGGACGGGGGCCTAGATGTCAGAGTTCCAGAGGCCCCGCTCTGGTTCTTCATCACATCCTGCAGCTTGTTGAGCTGGATGCACTTGTTCTGCAGCTCCTCGCTCAGCTCGGCCAGAGCTTGTGTCTGTTTGGCCAGCTGCTCCTGGAGACCTTTGATCTGCTGCTCTTTGGCACAAAGCTCCTCATCCCTCCTCTTGCCCTCTCGCTCCAGCTCGTCCACGCGGACCCTCAGGGAGTCCAGGGACGAGTTTTTGAACCCATGATCTTTGAGGGCTCGGCTGTTGGAGGCAGCGGCAGAGCCGTCCGCCTGTTTGTAACGCTTTGATTTCATTGAACCATTCCCCATCCTGTCATCTGAAGAGACAAAAGAGAGAGTCAATATTTGCTGAAACGATTGGAAAGTACATCCAAGAGAGTTGATTCTTTCCCCGACAGTACAGTGACATTTAGCACGACAAGGTCTGTTCGAGGAGGCTGGGAGTGAGGTTTCAAGCAAAAGAGCTGACGCTGTGAGGAGAGAAAACCGGAGAAAGACGGAAAGCGAGAGGAGAGAGAGAGCAAATCAGTGTATAATGGTCAATGAGTGTCTTCTCCATTTATTATTCAGAAGGCAGGAAGTATTACATTACATCAACGGTCACTCCCTATGTGCGCAGACACTGGCAGTGAGGGAGATGCTGTTCAGGAAGCTGATTAAAAATGAGAATTTAGCAAAAAATAAGAATAAAGACTTTCTTTCAAAGGTCTTTTTTATTGATTGTCTATAATGAATAAAAGAAGAAAGTGTACTGGGAAAGGATTTTTTTCGTTTTTCTGAACAACATTAGCCCAAAAACAAAACAAACACAGGCAACCACAGCTGAACACAGAAGATATATTCTAAGTGATGGATAACTAAAGCTTGAATTATAGGCAACAACATAGACGTCTATGTGTTGCAGAGAAATCTACTGATGCTAACAGCTAGCTGCTCTGTCCAGGCTGTAATACCACGTGTTCCTCTAGAGGTGATAGTGAGTCACTGTATCTCCAGTCTGTCTCAGTACAGAGAGAGAAGTACAGCTGCCTGACTCGCTATATATTTAAATATAGCTAAATATTACAGCCATGTTCATGTTTTATAATTTGTTTATTGGATTACGTTCAAAGTGGCAGAAACGGGACAACGACTTGAACACTTCCGTCACCGGGAAGACGAGACAAATAGCTTTCTAGTTTCTGCCACTTTGGATTTAGTCCAATAAACAAACTAACGAAACGTTACCCGGACTACAGCCAAATTACTACAGATAAAATATGAACATTAGAGATTGTATGGACCCAGTTTAGAGGTGAAATACTGCCCACTACTCTTTGGCGCAGGTGGTTCGGAGTTACCTTTTAATAGTAACAAAAAAAAGTAAGCCTAGAAATAGAAATAGAAAATGAATAACTAGGATAGGAAATAAAATAAATAAAATTATATATATATATATATATATATATATATATATGAAAAATAAAAATAGCTACTCAGAGATTACTGTAAAAGATGGTACCACACTTTGTAAAATGTACTCTTTGTTCCCCAGGTAGTATAACAGATTTTCTCTGGATCCATGTAGGATATAATATCTCTAATCCCGTGCGAGATATAATTACATTTTAAAGTGGTCTTTAAAGCATGTTTCTCTAGTAAGAGTGTGCCTGGGAAAAAAATGTCCGAGAACAATCCTGTTCTTGTTGTGTGGGACTGTCGCCCACTCTCACATACAGTACACTTCATTCATGACATTCCTGCTCGGATACAGTGAGTGGATGATCAGATCAAAATGTTCTCAAACACTATTCTGACACTGAAAATGACTGGCATCATGTATAAACCTATACAAAAAGATTTCCACTGAAATCTCCTTCTTTTTCTTTTTTTTTTAAATCTTTTTTTTTTTTTCCATCCAACTCTTTGACTGGCACATCACATCTTTCCGGTAACAGCTTTACTGACGTTTCATATCATACGAATATTCACCCAACTATTTTTGCGAGCAGGTAATTGAAAAACCAATTGTGTGAAGTTGACGACCTCTCCTCAGAGCATCGTGCACCTGCACCTCGCGATGCCTCGTCATTCTTCTCCTGAGATAAATCAGTCCGCGCTTAGGTCACAGGAGACCTCGCTACTCACCTGATTTACTTTGCAGCCTTCAAACGAGCCTGGGAGACGATTTAAAAGAACAAAATGATGTAGTCGCACACGCGAGCGTGGAGAGACGGTTTAAATCTGCAACACTGCTCGCATCCTCTCCTCTCCTCTCTCTCTCTCTCTCTCTCCTCTCGCGCTCTGTTTCCTCCTAGGCTGTGCGCGTTCCCGCGTGCGCGGCAACCGGTATGATTGGCAGGTCAGGTGTGAGCAGTGAAGTCCCCGGTTTTTTTTTGTGGGTTTTTTTCTACTTAACAATTATGTAGTAACGTCAACTGAAAAACCTAAACGTAAATGAAATAAGTGGAATTTAAGTTACTGGTCCGGATGAACTTTTAACATTTAAACAACATTTTTTTTTTGTTGTTCACTTTTTATTTAACCAGGAAAGTCTCCATTTAGATTAGTTGTTCTGGTGGAGGCACAGAGATAAAAACATAAAAGTATGCCACAAAATTAGCATTACACAGAAATGTGATGATACAATCATCAATAGCAAGTACAATCATTTCATCCAAAAAACAAAATAAAAGGTACCCTAAAACAACCCAAAATGAATAACTAGGATAGGAAATATATATAATAATAATAAAAATAAAAATAGCTACTCTGCAGGTTCTCTGCTTGTGCTCCTATTAGACTCTGTTTCTGGATTTAGCATTATCCTGTAATTCTAGATTTTGGCCACAATTGACCCTTTGCTAAGTCCTGCTTATCGAGCGCAGACTGGCCAATCATAGCGGAGCATCAGCCCTCCAATGACACTTTGGACCCCTGTGCCTGTTGGGACCGTTCAGTAACCCCATGGTCAAAACAGTTACGTTTTGGACCGGAAACTGAAAACAATGAGCTGAAAGATGCCAAAATGCCCCATAAAGCTGGGGCGGATGTGCAGAGTTTGCCGATAACTCACTGTGGGGTAATTGCTCCGAGTGACACGTCTCACATTACACATAGTCTCTTAACATACACATATTCATTAGAGCAGCTTTTAATATATTTTAATATGATAATTTTCCTCTCTTGGGCTCCACGTTTTCACATTATGCATTTAACTTTTTTGGACAAGCTAAAGTCTAGACCCAAAGCTGCAGTATTTCATATCCAGAAATGATTAATTGGTTTTCCCAGTGCGTTTGTCTGAGTAGCCTGGCCTGCAGCAGGTTTTATTGACACAGAACAGTAATGGCAGGCGGCCAAAGCTGATTCATCTGCAGTACTCACAGCACAACAAAGTATTAATCCAGGTCACTGACTCCCAACCTGAATCTGAGCGCAATCTGAGATGCTGGCAAATGATCTGAGGACATCCTCTGAATGAGCAAACATGTTCACACTCAAGGCATTCAGCTGACTCTGTAATACATTCTTCCAGTGGCTGAGTTGGGCTGCAGTAACTTGCAAAAGGGCACTCTGAGGCAGCATGCTGCCACAACAGTCAATTCTTCCGATATGAACGTGTGTCAGTTTTTAACCCCGCCACCTCGAAGTCTGGGTTTAAACCCGCCAGCTGCCTTCGTGTTTGTATTATTGCACGCTCTCCTCGTGTTTACCTGCGTTTCCTCTTGTTGTTTACAGCGTTTACAATCTCACAGTGCTGGTTAGCTGGACAGGATGTTCCAGTACAGTATATGGTTTATTTACAGGATGACATTATCTAGACCCAAAATCAGTCTTAATTAACGATGAAATTCTTGTGCATTTTGTAAAAAAAAAAACATGAAATTGTTCACAGTGCAGTCTGTTGCTCAATAGTTTTCGACCGCCACTTGCCACAACATAACATATGTAGTTTTCCCATGTAAAACGTCTCTAAATGTTATAGCATGGCATCATTGAAAGCTCATAGTTTAGTGCAGAGGTTAATGACCTATTTGGCTTCGTTCCCTCTCAAACAAATCGAAGTCGTTCCCTTGGTTGGAAACCACTGGTTTAGAGTGATTTGTTGGCATTAAACAGACTCGTAGTTCTTTACCATATTAAAGTACTGCATGGATTTACTGTCATATTTTCTTGCCACACAACAGTGATAGGTTCATTTGTACATTCATGAAGTGTTTTCTAAAGGTTAATGTTCACTGTACAGACTTGCATAGTAAGAGGTAAAATTGAGGATCTTTATAAAATGGATGCCTTTCTTACATTTTATAAACAACCTGACTGTAGATGACTGTAATCAGACGCTACCAATGTCACTCACAGATAGTTTGTAGTTACTAACTACAGCTAGAGTAATATTGTTAATAATAGGAAGAGAGAATAGGATGGTTTTAACTAATTAACTATAATTTCTATTATTTTTGTTATGTATGTATACATGTATGTATCATAGACTTCTATACAATCTGACTTCTTTTTGCAACCAGTGGAGTCGCCCCCTGCTGGTTATTAGAGAGAATGCACATTTCACTTCCGCATTGGCTTCACTTTTCAAGCCCAAAAGTTCTCGCTTGGTATGTATACCATGTATGTATGAATCTGTGTACGTGTAGGGGTATATGAGGATGTGTATATTTCTGTATCTTTATGTGTGCAGATGTGCACACACACACACATATTAGATTATTATTCTCATTTAAATATGTATAATTTATTTTATTTCTTGTATATATGATCATCTGTATGGGTGTGTTGTTTATATTGTTTACTTCCCCTTATCTATAATTACTTGCATTATTTGTGCCTATATTTTATATATATATTGTTATCTTTGTTAAGTTACTCGTTTAACCGAGAATGTTGTGTTTTTGGGGATGGGAGGGTGGATGTACTATTATAGTTCAGCTCTATGTTATCTTAATAGTATTAATACGGGTTTTTCAATGTCACAATAAGTAAGAAGTTTGGTTTTAGCATTATGTCACATGATGATGTTCTTGACCAATGTTGTTTAGGATGATGATGCAAAAACATCACACTGTGTTGCCATTTTGTGAAGACCACAGAATTGTAAATTGTAAATATGATGTATTTCATACACTTAGTACGATATTGTGCCTACTTTAGTTTGGATACAGTATTGTAGAATAACCCGTTTTGATGCCAATATTATGTCATTTTTAGTGCCATACAATAATTGTTTGAATCACTGACATTTAAAAAAAGTTTTTGACATTTTATGGTTTTTCCAAGCTATTTTTAAACATATGTGATTTATCTTGAGCATAGTAGTAGGAGTTAAATCCAGGGCAATATTAATGTTGAATGCTGTCAGGTAGGACAATTTGTCCTTCTGTGTCCAAGCTCACACATCATCAGAGAAAAAGACAGTTACATGCTGTTATTTTCTCATGGAGGTGTCAGTTTCAGCACATATGGTAACAAACCACAGGCACGTAATCCAGGAGTGAACCCTGTCTGTTGCATTAACTTCCTTTGGTCACTTGGTGGAGCCAAATATACATTTTTATTTCCTGCCTCCGAGCAGAAAATTCTGCCACTACATCCGCAGAAAACATGATCACATTACTTCAGCCTCACTGACTTTATTAAATATTGACAAAGTGTTTTATCTCACACAGCATTTCATAACGCTGTCCCTCCATACATTTCTTATTTACCTTCAGGAAAGTTCTGTAAATTATTTTAAGAAAACTATAAGTGCCTTTTTATTGCTTCCCAGTATTAGATTTGTTTTCTTCTTCTCTGTTTTAGCGGGACAGAACTTGTGTACGTTCAATAAGTCTGTTTCACTTACTAGGTTTGTTTTCCAGGTCCCTGATTCGTACCAAATTATGTCTGCATGTTACTTTGTGTTCCATTACACGATATGCTATTTATGATTCAGGTGCATGATGATAAAAGGTGAGGGACAAACGTTTGCTTCAGACTTTATCTCAGCAATAGGCAATCACTTAAAGCCACACTGAATCCAGATCTTTAATGCACATTACAAACTGGGACAACTTCTACCTCACCAGTATGTCATTAGAAATCATAAAGAATCCATAAAAAAGTAAAAGTATACTATGTCATAAAAATATCATAATTAAGTTAAATTAGTGTCGTAAAAGTTTCGTTAAAAGTCATAGCATAGTATGTCATAAATAAAGTCACAGTATAGTATGTCATAAAAAATATCATTAAAAAAAGTCATAGTATAGCTTTGCATGAAAATATCCTAAAAATGTGGATTTTTTTTATTAAAAAGTATTGTATGTCTTAAAAGTCATAGTATTGAGCGCCTGATGTTCTGAGCTGCATGTCGCCCCCTCTTTCTCACCCTTTCCTGACCATCATTTTTTACTACTCTCTGTAGTTTCCATCATTCTGTGTCCCCCATAGTGTCCCCCACCCCTCTTCTCTTTCTTGTTTTCCTCATGTCTCCCACCATATCTCTGGTTTTGTTTGTCTCCTCTCCCTTACAATGTCCTACTGGTTTTTTTTTATCTCTTGTATTTTGTAAGGTGTCCTTGGGTGTCTTGAAATTATCAGCTGCACTATAAAAAAAAAAGCCAGAAAAATAATCATTGTCCAGTATGTCATAAAAAACATCATACTATAAATAATAGAAACTAAATTGTATTTGAACCTTATATAATTCAGCTGTTCATTCTGCAGCTTTTATAACATTTATCTTGAATTTCTTCCCTTAGGTCACATGACACCTGAGCCAGATCCGCAGCTTGAAGGAATCTGAGATGCAGCAGTAGAACGCTTAAAATGTACAATGTAAAATGTGCATGAAACAAACTCAGAGTCACTTGATACTTTTAAACATTCTTTTATTAACTTTCTCTTTTAAACACTACTAATTCATTTATAAACAGATCCTCTATTCCATTTCAACAGTCCAATTACAAATGAATGAACACAGGGAGGAAAGAAAAAAGAAAGAAAACACAGTATGTACACAACAAACCACAACAGCACTCTGTGTTGAGGGAGGCGCGGTCAAGGCAAAGCAGACATCAGTCATTGTACGTCATACTCTGAGCTAGTACCTTGAAAAATAAGTGTCTCATACAAACTTGTATATAAAAATAATAATAGTTAAGCCAATATCTGAGGACTACTTAAGCATGTTATGTACCTAGTACAAAAATTAAATAACAATAAAATAATAGTAAATATTGGCATGAGGACATCGTGTGACTACACACAGACTTATAAATAAAAACAAATATGGAAGAAACTGTACTTTTTAACAGTATGAAAAATAAAATAGAAAAGGATACCATTTAGCATGAGTGGGGTTTAAAACAGAAATCCTCAGTTCACATTATTCGACCACACAAAGAAAATCCATTCACTTTTCGGCCTGAACCAACAGGGGGCAGCGCAAGCACACTCATTTTCTACATTAGAGCAGGAACAAGAAAGGTATGAATGGTAGCATTTACCCCAGCTTATCTTCTCAGCAGCAGTGGGGGCCATCTTTACACTGATCATCAGGAACAACAGGAAACACACCTTCCATTTAAGCTCACTGCTAAAGGCCTCGGTATGCTTCAAATGAAGTGCTTGTCTGCAACCCCCCCCCCCAATTCCTAGGGGGAGGAGGGCTTTTAGAAACACGTATGGTTGAAGTTTACCGACGCCTTCACTGTGTCAAACACAAGAATCACAAAACTTTGTACAACAAAACAGGAAAAACCTCAGTTACATCTTTAAAATGCAACCAGCGCACTTGTTCTTACACATCACAATAAACAAACTCTTCAGAAACAGGAAGTGAGAGATACTCAGGTATCGTACAAAAAGGAAAGTGACGAAACGAAACTACAAATAATAGCTAGCATAATGATAAACAGTGTTGCGGGCAAGTTTTGAGTTTTCCGTACAAAGGATGCTGGCTTATAGAACCAGCGCGAGTAGTGTTTCTGTTTAGTTAGCCAACCAGCGGCTAACTTTGTAGCTTCAGTGGAAAAAAAGCACGTTGAAAACGAGCGGGGGAAACAAACAACCCCAACGACTCCATTTTCACTCATAGAAGGTTCATCAGGGCGAAATGCTTTAGACAAGAAACCTCGGGGACCCCTTGGCTTTTACTGTGAAGGTTTGTAGCATTTCTCTTTTTAAAAAAAAGACTACAAAGTCATACAAAGAGAGGAAAAAACAGCTGTCCTGAAATATACAGCACAAAGAGCGAGAGGGTAAGGAAAAGCAGAGCTTAATAGAAATCTGAAGCTGGGGGGGGACACAAAAAGATCCTTTGCCAGCCAAAGTAGAGATTGTCGTTTCCCTTCCAACAGAGGGATACTTCGTTTAGACAACGGCGGCGGCGCCAGGGCATGGCTCGCTTGTCAGGGGTTTGTCTTCGTTCTGGTTTCTTCAGTAGAAGTTTAGACCCTGCTTAGCAGAGTGGATCTGTGGAGACACAAAAAGAAACAGCGGTTGGTCTCAGGCTTATCTTGTGATGCTAATGGAAAGAGTTCTCTCCACCTCCGCAGCACAATACAGAATTTTTTTTATCAATTATTTTGATACGTTTTAAGACTCCTTCGCGTTGTTAGACATTGTGCACCGTAAAATAATGTTGAGGGAGCTTTTCAAACTTTCAACTGCAACGTACTTTGGTTGTGAGTTTTAAGCCCAACGTTAACGATATCTCACAAATGTTTGTAATTTAAAAAATGTTATCTGAATCTGCATTGATCCATGAGAAATTTTCTAAAATATCCAAAAACGTAAAAGAAAAAAAAAAAAAAAAGTTATTTCATGGTAACACACTTCACTAATTCTTCGATTTTAGAGCAAAACTACAAATATTTTGCCAACAAATAATCTTCAGCCTGATAATGCTCAGATTGCACTGACGCGTTGAGTCAGAAAAGCGAACAATTGATTAATGTAATATTTTAAATAGAGACCTGCTTTACGACACACTTTGTTTTGTTTTTACCGCAAATGAACATCAACACATTTTATCGAGCTTTGTTTGCTGCTCTATAAAAGTACTTAAGATGTTGTAGATCAAAGAAGTTGTTGAAGTTGGGTTTTGAAACTAGTAAGTTTACTAAATTGCCTTAAATGCTTTAGTTCTCAACTTTTACATTTTATTTACAGTGTACCCAATGTTACAAATCTTCTCACTTTTTCACCTCCATCAACGATGATATTATTATTTTTTTTAGTGGGTGCGGTTAAAAAGCAGCATCTGAGCATCGGTTTTTCTGTAGTGGATTTCCAGGAGGATTTGTGTGTAGAGAGACTGTGATGCTGCACGTTCTGCTGACGCAGCTCGGCTAGAGGAAAGTGACAGGTCGTGTCGCAGCGGAGGCAAAGCTCAGAGGGGAGGGAGGGTTGGCAGGCGATCAAGAAACGTGACCACACGCACGCACGCACGCGCACGCGCACGCGCACACGCACACACACACACGTCCGTTTTTCTGGCAATCTGAAGCGCGACTTGTCAGCTTTGAATCACGTGTTCACTGTTCATACTTGCTTTATTGTTTACATGTCTGTCTCATGTATTTCAAGTTTGCATGGTTTGCTTTTTCCTTTGTAAGATTGAGGTCTTTCTAAAAAATAAAACATTTTTAAATAAAAATGTGTATAAAGTCTGTTCTGTAAATAGAGCTCTGGGGAAACTTTAAAACAATTACAAACATCTTTTCTCACAGGACACTTGTTATAGAAGTAGGCTGAATATATACTTTTTTTTTAAAATTACTATCCTTAAATATTTATATTTTCAACATGCAGTCATACATTTGTGATCACAAGGGAGCAGAAGAATGCTGAGAAACACACAGCCCTGCGTAGCTAACTTGTTAAAGCTAACTTTGCAAACGTTGCCTTTTTACACATCCTACAAGCACAAAGCAACATGAGCATTCAACTGGAGCTGCGTTTTTGTCCAACTGATGAATTCAAGTCCACTTTTCACTCTTTTGAACTGGCTATTTGGGGGAAATATCTGACTCTTACATACACGTTTCTGTAGGGTTGTCTTTGTTCAGCAAGTTTTTATTAGCCAATAACGTTCGTCTTTTTAGGGCTATAAGGTTCATTTAATTCAATTTCAATTACGATTTTGTCTCCCACTGAATACGAAAAGGAGATTAAGGAAATTGTTAACATTAGTGTGCCGCTCTCGTTTTTTTTGTTGCGTTATAAAAATCGCTTTTTGTCACTGCAGCAAAAAGAAAAGCAAAATGTCGCAGACTCCGTTTGGTGTCAATTAAACATCAGCGTGTGATGCTGAAGCGAGAGGAAATATCCCTCCGTCAGCTCTCCGGGGCTTTTCTTCGACGAGTTAAGAGACGACTTAACAAAGCTGATTTTCTCTCATCCATCTTCAACAAACACACACATGTCCAGAGTGCTGTGTGATATGGGGGTATGGTGTACGGTGTGTGTGTGCGTGCATAGGATGTAATTGTGTGAAAATGACTGATGTCCTTTGCATGCGTCTATGCAAGCGATGGTGTGACAAAAGAAGAATGATGAGCACCTGTGTGTGTGTGTGTGTGTATGTGTGTGTGTGTAATGCATTTATTGAATAGCATGCAGGTCAGCATCAGTGTGACCTACATTCCTCTGGGTGTGCCTGGTCAGCGGAGAGGCAGGAGGGGATGTGGGGTGACAGGCGTGATTGAAAGACTCCAAAGCCCTGAGGGCAAGTGTGAGTTAGTGTGTGTGTTTGTGTGTGTGTGAAGAGGGAGACGGGTTGGGGGGGGGGGCTCATACACACCTCAGAGACTTCCATCTGTCCTTCTCCATGTTGTTCTCAGGACCTTCGCTCTCGTACGATGCCAGATACAACGCTGCAACGAGAAAAAAAATCAAGGCAACGTTATCGTTTCTGAAATGACTTTTTGATGTTGAGGCTCATAATATTCAGGACTTTTTTCCGGATGAATGGTGTGTTTTTGCGAAAGAAAAGACACTTTTTAAACTGTTCTCATCCTCTTCTTTTTTTTTTTTTTTTTTGGTTATTTTTCAAAGGAAATCTGTAGAAACTGAAAACTTAGTTTATGCAAGAGCCATACAAACAGAGGCAATATTTAAGATATAATCCTTTAAAATACTATGCTATTGTCAGTAGTAGGGGTCGCAATATATACACACTGGTATTGACGACAATCTTGATATTCAATCTAATTCTTAAATGTTCTACTTTTTTATTGTGCATTTTGTCTCTTTAAAAAAAAAAAAAAAAATTGATCACATTGATAATACACATATAATATTGTGTAAATAATCCAGCACCTCTTAAATCATTTCCGTTCGCTTTTGTGTAATTAATTTGCTCAATTTTTTTTTTTTTTTTTTTATTTTTTTTTTTTTAAAAGAGACTAAATGCACAATAAAAAAGTAGAACATTTAAGAATTAGATTGATAGCATTATTATTTTTATTTGTCAAATTTTCCATAGATATCGCGATAATAATCGTCTTGAATCATCGAGTAGTGAAAATCTAATATGGTGACCTCGTGGTCAAATGCCCTTAGTCTGAAGGGAGGAGCTTTTTGACCGAGATGATGGAACTTGCTAGATAACATATTTCACTCTTTATTGTAAATCTTTCAAATGGGGTTCATGGTTTCTTGCATGCAGCGGTGACAGGTAAACATTCACGTCTTGCACACTCTTGATTCTCCGTTTAGATGCACAAGTTGCTGGACTGGAGGATGTTCACCGTCACCAACACTGTCACCCATGGATGACAGTGTTGGCTGTGGAGGAGAAGAGCGCTCGCAGCCGATTGGTCAGTTTGGTCAGTACACTTCAATGTCAGGAGGATTTTTACAGAACTCCCTGTCTGTCTCTGATAAGCCGGTGATAAGAGCCGGAGCCAGTGACACGCGACTATGATGTGGATTAAAAGGAGAACCAAACTATCAGCGCTGCTCGAGTACGAGATGTGATAAGGTGGGTGGTTGTGTGTGTGTGTGTGTGTGTGTGTGTGTGTGCGTGTGTGTGCGTGTGTGTGTGTGTGCGTGTGTGGATTTAAGGCTTAGCAGGAAAGAGTCATTCTGCCGTCTGTGGCCTACAAGATTTGTGTGTATATACTATATATATTTTTTTTTGTTTTTTTTGTTAGAGTTATTCATTTTGATCAAAAACACTGTCCACCAAGTCCACACCTATACTATTGATGCAGGAGTTGCCCCTTATTTATTTATTTTTTTTAAATGAAAATGTATTAAATGGATTTATTGACAAAAAGTCACAATAACATTATAACAAGAATGTTTATCTCATGCATTCAAGCAAAAAACAAACCCAAAAAAAACATTTGCAACTCCTGCGGGAAAATGTGTTACATATTGCGTTTAAGGCGTTTACTACAAAATACGAATGCTATAACACAATGAAGTGAACATGTGTTACATTTTGTCGCGATGTCTTTGGTACTGTACGCATGAGAAGAAATAGCTAGCCTGGATTTGTCCACAGGTTAAATTATATATTAAATAATACACATGAATATGACATGTGACTTAGTGATCATTAGAGGTGCTTCTCAGGCGAAGTCAAACGAACAGTTTTCCTTCACTTCCAGTCTGATGTCTGTAAGTTCTTTACCAAACACACATTAGTGTGGTAGCAATCTGCACATCCAACCATGGGCCAGAAACTGTAAGCAGCGATTTTCCAAAATGTCAAACTATTTCTTGAAAAGTCCCCGGATAATTCATTCATTCATTGCTGAACGTACCATCCTCAGTGAATACTGGAGCAGTCAGCAGGTAATGCAGGATCTTGCGATCCTTCTCAAACGGACACTCCACTTTCTTCCAGGCCATGAACTCGCTCACTTGTTTGGCGAGTTCCCAGAATTTCTGGAATAAAAAAAACAAAAAAAACAAAAAACACAGACGGTACGGGTTAATATTCAGAGGGAACCAACATGTTTATGGCTCTACGTTACACAGTATACGTATAGTTGACTTGACTATTACTGACCAAGGTATATAGCCTTGTAGGGCTCCACCTAACGCACTGTGGTTAAGGTCAGCAGTGCTGAAGTGTTATTGCACTGTAACAAGGAATCAGCACTTTCCCAGGATAGAACGAATCCCTAAAATAGTGCCTGATGGGTGTAGGTGTGACGGAAGACCAGTGGAAATACTTGTGAGTCTTTTGGTCACTGCTCAGTGTTTGTTCCATGGAAACAAAGCTGGACTTTACACACTCAGGCTTACTTCTTCATTCTCTAACACTCTTTGGGGAAGTGGTAATACAAGAAATCCATCACCATGTGTAGTAAACAGTGACATTTTATGACTGAGAAGTCAGCTGTGGGAAAAAAACTAAATAAAGAAAATCTGCTCTCGGGGGGAAACTCCCTCTGGGGAGTTTTTAGAATTTTTTAAAATTCAGTTTACCTCGAAATTGATGTGTCCGCTCTGCAGCCTGTTGGCACATCCCTCGTTGAGGAAGTACAGGTCTTTGATGAGCAGGCTGAAGAAAGGGATGACAATCTGCAAGACAACAGAAAGAGAAAGGGATTTAAATTTCACTGAGAAGATGCGAGGGGGGGATTTCCACCCGACTCACAGGTGTGTCATCAAAGAGGAGCACAATAGACAAAAGGGGATCTCTTACAATGTTCAATTTCCAGAAAAGAAACAAACCTTCTCCTCCAAAAAAACCCACACTAGCTTTCCCGTCTCACAGGCCTGAAGCAGCGTGTACAAGAAACGAACTTTAACAAACAAAATAAATTACCCACGACAAAGTGAGACTAGAGTCAAGGGGACATTTTCCAGAAGAATTCCCCAATAAAGTCCCTTAAATAATTCATCGCCACCCTCATACAATGATTCAGGTCACTGCGTGTCTGGGCGCAAACATTGAAGTCGATGGAGAGCGAGGTGAGGAAGACGCACCAGACTATTCAAATATTAATTTTTTTTTTTTTTTTAAGTTAAAATACCAGAGGGAGAGCGGCAGAATTAATAATACACAGAACGCAACACAAATGTGCATTTGATCAATTCTGATTGCGTCACAGGTTGCGCCACACACCCTGCATAAACCACACACACCCTTTCCTCATTAGTTCTTTCCAGAAGCCATGAAATCCTTCTCATGAGGTTTTTCTTTAACCGTGTTTTTCTTTGTTAAATTGCATTGGTAGCTCGTTTCTGTGAAATTGTGCCTCCGCAACATGCTTGGAAGGAATACTTCGCCCACAGAATGACCATGTATGGTGACTCGCACCGTGTCACCTTGAATTCTTGAAGAAAACTTTGTTTTTCTCGCACCCTCCCCCCCCCCATTTACTTCAATTCATCAAAACTTCTCTCTTTCGATCCTTCGTTCACCGTGGAGGCATGAGAGAAAAACAAAAAGATTTTCATTCAAGAATTCCAGGTAACGCGAGGGGGAATAACGTATATACAAGTGATCATTTTGCGGGTGAAGTATTCATTCAAACAGAATGTGGGTGCAGCCAAAAGAACTAGTTCACCCCATGTCAGTGAAGTCAGAGAGTCTGCACAGTCGTGTGCTCCGAGGGCTCTGTCGAGGCAGGATGCTGTTTACAAGGGCTTGTATGCATGATCTGAAGACTGTTGACACACACACACACACACACACACACACACACACACACACACACACACACACACACACACACACACACACACACACACACACACACACACACACACACACCCACACACACACACACACCCACACACACACACACACACACACACACAC
>CALSCE010010657.1:3928900-3956972 GCA_943593645.1 Bovichtus variegatus | reverse complement strand
CACACACACACACACACACACACACACACACACACACACACACGTTCTACTTTTAGAGGAAAATTGTGCCCAGCAGGAGCAGAGGGGAAGTCGTTGTCACAGCTGGACACACAGGGGGTGTTGAGGGTCTGGAGCCAGAAGGGCGCCAGGAGTGGATCGGTGGCAAAAATAAGATCTACTATAGAGGACGTGTCTATTAAAAGCTGTTGAAATTCACTATTTCGATCACTATTCACTAGTAATTCTTTGTGTTTGTAGATGGTTCAACAGATGAACAGCTGATGAAGTATTCTTTCCTTCTTTAGGGTAAATATTATTATTATTTATTTTTATTTTTTTTTAGGTTTTCTGGTAAAGCTGAAACTGGTATTCAAACAATTAAAATCAAATCAGCAGCAATGTCAATAGATAATTTAAGCCAAAACGCTTGGATTTTTGAAAGGTTAGTCGGACAAAAAGAGGAACGTGAAGAAATCACCTGGCGCTCTGGCGGACTTGTGATGAGCAGTTTTAATCATCTTTTTGTAGATTTTTTAACTAAACTGATAATCAAAAAAAAAAAAAAGGTTAATTAATAATGAAAATATTCATTAGATACAATTTTTTTTTTAATTCATTAGCTAATTTTCCTCGTTTTATTCTTGTTACTTGATAATAATCTTCACTGTTTTCATACACTTTTTGTTGCCTTTTGTAAAGCTCCTCACCGGTTATGTCAAGTGCCACACAAGTTAAAGTTATTATTAATAAAACTGAGAAAAGCATATCCATATTTAAGAGGCTGAAAACAGCATTTTCTGACATTTTTTAATAAAAAATTACTTAAAAATGAATTAAGCAAATATCAAAATAGTCAATCTATTAATCGATTAGTCGACTAATTGTCTAATTGGGTGTAAATTGGAATATTTTCTACATTCTTCTTTCCAAAATGTCTTTGTGAGCTGTTGCTGCACAAACAGATACAGAGTCTGCTGTCAGATCAGCACTTTGTTAAAATGTTATTCCAAGCAAATGAATCAACGCAGCAAACAACTGACGGATTCCTTTCTGTCCTCATAGAAAACAACGGCAAAACAGGCTGATTGGAGCAAAAATTCTGGCTTGTTGTTCCTCTGACAAAGTGTACGGCACAGTGGATGCCTGTAAGAGGTCTTAAACACCGCCCCCCCCCCCCTCCCTTAAAGAAGAGGTCACAAGGGCAAGAACATGCCAGAATTCTTGGGAACTTTCCATTTCCCGACCCCGACCTCTTGTCCGGGTATGTTTGCATTTCTGAGCTCCAAAATAACATCCCTCACAAACCTCCGGGAGCCAGATCCATGATGACGGTACACTGCGTCTCTGTGGAAACGCACAGATTCAACAAACCATGTACGAGGGGAGACTAACCGCTAACGTCTGGCAGCCCACGAGCTCTTAGCCGGTTCAAATGCGGTCAGGGAGGGCAACTTAAGAAGCAGCAGAGAACACTATGTGATCTGGCGGGCGCCCCGTGTGTTCTTTTCCCTCCCTCTTTGGGGAGAACACAACATGTTTGATGAGGAGGAAACCAAGACCTTCCTCATATCTTGACCCACTTATAGAAACGCACCCTCCGCGTCCCCTCTGAGCTACACTGTTATGCAACCACTGTCCCACCGAACAAAGTCCACTACAGCGGCTGCTGATGGCGTAAACACGACGGGAACGCAGCTCCCAGATGATAACAAGGCACAACGAAGGGAACAGCGCTACGGTTCGTTTCCCTGCCTTCCTTTCCTTCAAGAGCAAGAAAAATGAAGGCCGTTTGATAACCATCTCAACTTCTTGCGCAACTGTAAAATCGTTCTTATTCGGAAACCGAGAGGTCCCTTTAGACTCCTCCGGCTGCTGTCAAGTGCTCTTTAGCGAGACACAAAACCGCTCCATTATTCACTGCGAGTGGCTCTGGATGTTGAAATGTAAACTATAGTCTGGAGTGCAGATGTTCAAACTTTTGGGGGCTTGTGTAAACGCAGGCCACTGGATGCGTCCGCACAAAAGAAAGGTTTGCCGGCTTTTTGGCATGTTGGACTCCATTGGGTGCCATTGACCTGAGCAGACGGAGGCTTCGACCATCACTTGTGCCGATTTCCCAGTGGCGGTGGCGGCGGTGGTGGTTTTGCTAGAATTTCCACCTTTATCCAAATGTCAGCATGTACATTTTAATTTGCACTCCTCAGTTCTGCCCAGCATTCAGATGGGAGCTGAACGACTTAATTGAAAAGTTCTGTCTATATCATTATAATATTCCAAAAATAAATGAATAAATAAATAAAAAGTACAGTTGGGTTAATATCAAATATACTCGACGTATTGCAGTTTGTTCTACGTGACATTTAGTAAATAACTATATCGCAACATTGAAGTACAAAATATTCACGTTTTTTTTTTTTTTTTTGAAAAAGCAAGTTAGGGAAAGTGCTGAAGCGAGTTTACACGTGTTGAACCGGTAAGGGAAGATGACACCCTACACCTTGGAAGAGAAGAAAAATAAATAAATAGCCTCCACGTTGTTTCCCGAAACGTGTATATTCAGGAAAATCGGGTCAAAACTTACTTCAAAAACAAAAGTGACCTCCCGGTGAACGTGAATCAATTTCACATTCTTTAAATAAATCAGTCCGTCAGTAATAAATAAATAAAACTAAACAAATTAATGATTTTTGATTTTCCTTTACTACCGCCTTCAAACTGTATTTTAGAGAATTTTTTTATTTAATTTGTACGATTAATTAGTCATATTTAAATCATAAAAAATACATTTTCCAGAGACCAATCTGACTTCAAAATGACAGTAAACCTCAGGAGTTTACTAGAATGATCACACTGGTGATGTTCAGGCCTCACCTTCTCTCTGCTGCTGTTGGCGGTGATCGACCTCTGCGTGGCTCCTCTCAGCGCGGTTCTGTAGTTGTAGAAATTGCTTGAAGGATCCATCTGGTGCTGTGGAGGGAAGAAGACGAGGTCAGTTGGAGCACAAGCTAACTTAGGAGAACTCTTGGCCTCAGAGCTTCAAATTTGCATTTTTTTCACAATGTTTAAACATTTTCTTACAATAAATGATTAATTCAAAAGTTAGGGATTTCCAGTCCTTAATTGCGTAAATGTCTTAAAATGTGTCACTTCATAAAGTGAAATACCTCCACCCAGTACACATTAATTAAGTAACTCAAGCACTCGGTGTTGAGTCAGAAGCCGGTCTGACTTATGTGACGCAGGAACCAGGAGAACGATGATCCCAGCGGGTCTGTGACCTCTAAACAAACCGAGGAGCACGTTACCTCCACGCGCCCATCACAGAAAACTATGACTCCCGTGGGGCAGAGCGTTCAGGATTCACCTCAAATAAAGGCTCCCAGGGACAAAACGGGAGGATAAAAGGAAATCATCAAACGAGTAAAGAGACGAGGAGGCGTGTGACTGACGGCAGAAGAGAGACGGAGAAGAACTCCGGGGAGACATGAACCTAAAGAGTCTTCGCGAGCTTTTTAAGTCCCAGCCTGACTCGTCTCCACCTCAGATCTGCTCTTTCAAAAAAAAAAAGGAAGAAAGGGGGCCGACTGATGGCCTGTCGGGCTCAGAGAGCATCTTCACTGCAGTATCTGGAGTTTCCCCAGGTACCAACCTCTATGTGAAGACGGGGGGAGGGAAGGGGATATAGTGCTTTTTTTTTTTAATAATAAAAAAAAATGTAAAAAATAGAAAACTCAATAAAACTTTTCCTCACAAAAAAGATGAAAGATTGTCTCAGTAGTTTTGGTGCCGTTTTTTGTAACATTGTTACATATGAGATCAACTTATGTCTGATATAAATGTGATTTTTAAAAGAGCAATCAAGTAGGAGAAAGCTAATCCCATTCACCATACCTTTCCTGTTAGGGATGCAGCTGCTTCTCATGGCTGATACCGATGACATAACCAATAATTTCACCTTTTTTTCTTTTTTTAGATAAAAGAAGTTCATAAACTGTATAGTTTTTGCACAACTGAGGGTAAGAAAGGCTAAAAATGTAGTGAGCAAAGACGGATGATTTAATATTCCATAGCTCTGACCAAACCAAATCTATTGTCAACACAACAAAAAGAACAGTTCTGACTTTGCATTTATTCTTGTATTGCAAATTGCAAATCACATTGGTCTCCTCTGAAAAATGTCCACACCGGTGATGTTCTTCTTCTGATTATTGGCAAATTGCAAGCCAACGTTAAAAAGGTGCATACCGCCCCACAGTACGAGTGTGTAGACGCTGCGCTTGTTAGAACAATGAAAGCAATTTGGCTTTGTATTATCACGCTAATTCTAACTGTGTTTATCCATCTATGTGAGTCACAGTCGAGTCTAGACGGATCCATGTTCGCCACAGGTCTCAGCACCGTGTTTCTCTGTCTTTGTCATTGCACTTAACCAAACAATTCACTGACTAAAAGAAGAAGAAGAAGAAGAAGAAGAAGAAGCTCCCCCACACGCCCACCACGCCGTTAGTCATCAGTGTCGAACACAACACAAAACCACAGAGCTGCGTGGGCGCGTGGGAAAACACACACCAAGTGCGAGGGTCGCACGATTCAAACTGAAGAGAAGACGACAGAAAATGCGGAAAAATGCCCATTTCACGTAGGTTTCTCCTCGGCCGATGGATCCAATGTGTTCATAAATGTTTAACATAAAAAGGACCTCGTGTCTTTTAAGTGCTGCAGAACAAAATCCCATGCACATTTTATAAAACATTTTTTTGAGCTTCTCAGCTGCGTGTTATTTTGATCTTTTCAGGCAAAACTTACTTCTAAGATGTCAAACTTGGCCGTCTTGACTTTACTCCAGGTCTTCTTGAGACGAGACACAGGACTCATGTTCATCCCAGCTGCAAGGCGAAGAAAAAAGAAGAAGAAAAAAAAGACAATGAGAGAGATATCACACATCCAAGAAAACACCCAAACATGTTCGCATTAACACATTTAACACATGGCATTTTCCCCATTCAGCCAGACGCGCACCCCACCCCCCCTTTTCTTTCTTTCTACTGTTGTTTCTTCTGTTGTGGCGAGGCAAAGGCTGCAGGAACAATGGAGTTAACACACGCCTCGTTTCCCCTCCAGCACTCTGCTTCCCATATGGTAATCCTCTGTGTGTGTGTGTGTGTGTGTGTTGCAGGTTCAGGCACTGAGGGTCACCGTCACAACAACACAGAACAACCCCTCGAATACACAAAAGAAGTCCCATCTACACACAGAAATATAAAACTCTCAACCGCTAACCCTCATTAAACCTCACTCCACTTCCCAGGAGACAGTTTGAATCTGACATCACACTCCGGCGCCAAAGTGAACGAACGTCCGACGACAGCGACATGCGAAGGTGTGCGTCAGATCTGGTATTGCCTGGGAAACGGCGTCGTCTACTAACAGAGACACCCGTGTGTGTGCGTCTGTCTGCGAGGACAGGTGTCGGCTGTGGTAGCCGCCCCACTGGGACACACACTCCCCCTTTATGAGAACATTGATGCAGCGTTGATGTCTTCTCCTTTTCAGCACCGACACAATGTCAATGTCACACAATTTCTTCTTCTTCTTTCTTTTTCTCTTTTCTTTTCACCTACATTTCACCAATATCGCTCCAAAAGTTTATTTCTGTTCGGGCATGTAATACACTATTATATATTTCTCCTTTTTCCTATATATTTATCTATATTTTAGTTTTTGTGAGAACAGTTTTTTTTCGGGAAGAGTCATCTGACTTTAAATACACATCTTGGCATTATTTTGGCACACCTGTAGAATTGTTTTTTGGATGTGCTTTACCCTACGATCTTCAGTTCACCCAAATTCTCATTTACTTCTAGCCATGCAGATATTTTTGGGTTTCATTTGCCCGAGTGTTGAGATACCTGTCAAAAAGGGTCTTTACTGATCCGGGACACGAGTTGGGCCAGGTCCAAATTATATTCAGTCTAATTTACAGAAGGTAGGGTTCTGTTCTTTGTGGTCTGTCAATTGTGTTTAACACCCTGGTCCAAGCTGACTGGACCATCCAAGAACCAAAACTCTGTCACACACACACACACACACACACACACACACACACACACACACACACACACACACACACACACACACACACACACACACACACACACACACACACACACACACACACACACACACACACACACACACACAGCTAAATAAGAACATTTGCTTTCATAATTTGGGTGAGCTAACCCTTTAATGAGATTCCAAATACATTGTCTAACCCTGGTGGTTCCCTGGAGGCGGGATTTGCCTGTGGCGTTCCCTCTCTCCTTCTCCCCTGAGAGAGAGGACAGCTGGCACTCAAATACCCCCCCCCCCCCCCTCCCATCCTCCCTCTCAGCCTCTCCCTCCTCCCTCGTGGGCTCCTCTCACTCTCTCTGGTCAGTGCTGACCATCTGCCTGGATGGTTTGTTCTGCGTCCTCTTCCAGCTGCCCCCCCCCCCCCCTTCTCCCCTCCACCCACGACCCCCCCCCCTCAGGCCTGTGAGGATGACCAGATGCCCTCTCCTTTAAACCCTGGTACATCTCTGGGATCCCCGGAGCCCATCAGCTGGACCTCCAGCGAGGTCCCTAAACTGTCTGAGTCTAAATAATTTAACCCGGGTAGCTCTGCTTAGAATAATGTCATCTTTTTTTTTTTTTTTTTTGCAACACGTTTACACACAGTCACACCTGAACGCTGCTTAGTACAACTAGAGTCTAAAAAGCGTTTCCACCGAGAGCACAAGGTAGCACGGGTTGAGTAGTTGATATACAAATGGTCATCTTGAAGTATTCCTGTAGGTGGCTTTGGTAAGGGTGAAATGAGTAAAATGAGTCTATTACTCAGACCACCATCGCTGCTGCCCATCCAACTAAACTCTGATATTTTGGAACTAGATTTTATACTTTTGAGGGGTCACCTCTCCCACATCCAAAGTAGGCCAAAAAATGAAAACAAAATAAGAAGGCTGTGCACACTTGGGTGCAACTCAAGCATTTAACGGTCTAATATTTGGGTCACTTGATGTTCCCACAGTACCCATGATTCTCAGCTGCTGTGCGAGTGTATGTGCGTTTCGGCAAATACAAGCAGTCAAATGCCGACGCCAGAAGGCCACGGGGAGAAAAAAAACCAGACAATTATCTGCATGAACTGCCACCCTGTTCCCTCTGCTGCCGAGTCTCACCGATATCATTAGACTCAAGTGAATTACGTGCGCTGGGAATGAACTGGGACAAAGTCATGAGAGGTTACTGCTACAGGGGGAGAATACGTCGCTGCAAGAAATTCTCACTGGGCAACAAATTGCATTTATTAGGCTGCTCGGATTTACTGATGACCGAAAGAAGAAGATGCAGGAGCGCGGGGGACAAGTGCAGAGGGCAGGTCCAAATGAGACATTATTATAAAAAATAATAATAATAATGTGACACCAAATCATTCCTTGGCTGTTAAATATGTACTTAGAGGGAAGAAAGAAGAACACAACTCACATATGATGGCCATGAGGGAGTTAAAGTTGCCGATGTTGAAGCACTCACGCGCCACGTCGATGAAGAACTCGATGACTCGAGCTCGGTGCTTCTTCTTCACAGGCTGTTGAGAAAAATGGAATCGGAGAACATTAAAGCTTTTTGGTTTTTGGTTTGTTCGAAATCAGGTGGTTTACTAGAAGGGTATCATCATTAAAGTACTACGTAGCAAGTACTGAAGTTTGAGACATTTCAGTGTTTTTTTTTTTTGTTTGAAAGAGTATTTGGGAAGTATTTTAGTTTTTATTACACATTAGATGCTGGTAGTGATCATTTATCAAACAACAATAATTAATCGCTCCCCACTTCTCTAATGTACTGTTCTTGTTATGTAATTGTACAGACAAAATAAGCAATAAAATTATTTAAAATAATAATAATAATTTGCACTAATTTTCATGTAAATGGGCGTGACGCTGACTTTGCGTCCTGCTGCAGCAGGATTAGGTGCTGAAATGACGAGTTGATCGCTTAAATCAATTACCGTAATTTCCGGACTATAAGCCGCTACTTTTTTCCCACACTTTGAACCTCGCGGTTTATACAATGACGCGGCTAATTTATGGATTTTTCCCGCTTTCACAAGCTTCATGTCGCCAAAAAACTGAGCACCGTCGCATAATGTGACGTAAATCGAGCGCGCACAAACTTCCCATTCATTACGGTAATTAACTTTTTTACGAAATTTCTCGGTGTTTCATTCAGTGTACCAAATGAACCTCTAAAAACATTATGCCAACCTTCAATTGCATTATTAGTTCTTGGAATGTCTTCAGCAGCGGACATTATGAACAGCGGACATTTTAAACAGTGGACATTATGAATGGTGATTCTGATTACGGTCATTTTTGGGGGTTGGAGTGCGGTCTGTCAGATTGTCGACGGGCGTTGCGCGGTGCTCGGATCGTTACATTACGTTAATGTGTTTCCTCCTTATCTGCTATCTGCTTGACAACTTATTACAGAGCTGGGGACAAGCTTTTTCATTCAATAAATGCGTTTTTTTTTTTATTTTCAGTTCAGTCTGGAGTTTTATTTTGTGCGCAGTGTAGATTTTCTGTGCGCGGAGACCGTGTCAGCAGTGCGCAATTGCGCAGCCGCGCAGCTTAGAGGGAACAGTGCCGGTAGGCACCTGCGGCTTATAGACATGTGCGGCTTATTTATGTACAAAATACATATTTTTTAAAAATTTAGTGGGTGCGGCTTACATTCAGATGCGCTGAATAGTCCGGAAATTACGGTAAGCATTCAAGTTGTCAAGCAAGCAATGCCAAACATTTGTTGTTTTGAGCTTTTAAAATGTGTGGATTTGCCGTTTTTCTTTTCTTTTCTGTTTTTTTTTTTTTTTAAATGGAATGGTTGGGTTTTCAGACTTTGATTATGGGACAAAACAAGCTTTTTTTTTGTTTTTCTTAAATTAGTAATAGTAATAACAGCCCAGTCTTCCTTTTTTTTGTCCTCATGCATACCACTAAGGTTTCTTATTGGAGTGAACTTGGCCTCATGTTCATTACTTACCATACAGATTTCTGTAGCCACCAGATAACTGAGCCTGTTGAACCATTCCACATAAGCTTCCAGGTTGCTGGCCTTCTTGTGATCACTGAAGCAGCTCTGCAACAACAACGACAACAACGACAGACTTTCAATTAGCATTTCAGCTAATTGCAAAAGCAAAAATAATGCTGAACTGGAAGAATAAAGCTGATATTTGCTTTTTTTTTTTTTTTTTCCTCTCTCCCTTTTCTCAGTCAATGCATCACTGAGCATAAAACATAAACTCTTTGCTAAGAGGACCTGTAGCCAATCGTGCTCAACTTCACTCGGCTTCCATACGCACAATAGTAGCCAATGTTATTCACATTATGCATGCTGGTCCTTTGTGTGGATTCCTCTTGATCTAATTCCACACATTCCTTTGGCCTTACGCCACTCGCCCCCATGTAGTGTTTCCCGCCAGTGGACACGTCGCTTTTTAACATGCAAACTCACACACACACACACACACACATACACACACAGTTATTCCCGTCTTTTCCAAGTGGCTCGTTGGAATACGAGGCCGGCTTGCCCGAGGCACAAAAGGCAGCCTTAACCCCCCCCCCCCCACCCCCTCACTTCCAAAAAAAAAAAGGGGGGGTGGAGGGGGCTGTTGCCTAGCAGCCGAATGCCAGACAAGAGAACCCACCGCCAGACCCACACACACACATTCTCAAACTCACACACCCCTTCCCAAAACAAACCCATGGCAGTAGCAGTTGCTAGGAGATGAGGCGCATGCATGCACATCTCATCCAGACGCTGGGATGATCTAAGGAAATTGTCAGTGAGGTGTGTCCGAGTGTAGATTTCTGAAAGTGTGTGCGAGTGCATGTGTGCGTGAAGAGCGGATATCTGGTCTGCTGCTACAGTCTGGAAATCAGTTGCCCTCACGTTGACCTGTGCAGTGGCCAGTCTCCTCCGCGTGTTGTGTAAACTTAACATCCGTCTGGAAGAGAAACTAGGCCGTCTCACTTCTAACCCACACCACGCGGAGATCAGGTCTGCACTGCACGCAGGATTTCAGCCAAAAAAAAAAAAGATTGCATAACTACTGTTCTGTATATGCGTCTGTTTTTCTGGCGATTTATTCTTAGAAAAGCATGCAGTTACGTTACCTTATCGTTGTCCAGAGGGTCTTTCTGGACGAAGGCCTGGACGAATTCTTCAGGTCCGATGTAACTCAGTCTCTCCTGAGAAGGAAAAGGAGACATCAACCATCTTTAGTTTGGTCAATGCTAGCGCTGGACGATACAGCCAAAATCTTCCATCTCGATTAAGGTCCAGTCATATGTCGATAATGAGATACATGTTATGATATAGCATGTTTTCTGGTAATTCAATGAAAGAAGTAACGAATGTTGGTGCAAAATGCACATAAAATGTTCAAGTGACATTCTAGACTGTGTGACTCTTCTTTACTTGTAGTATACTACATTTTAGCATTTTTTATTATCCTTCAATTAGAACTTAGATATGCTTGCTTTAATCAATTAGGGCTGATGGAAATGAATGGGTCCTTTCTATGGTAATACCTTATGGGTGATGGGTGCTTTCGCAGGAAACAAAAAAAATATTTATATTTTAACATTTATACTAAAATGTGCATAAAAAGCGTGCAAATGGAAGTTTTCCTTTTGCATCTATGAAGAAACCCTTGATTTTTCAGGTTGACTGATTTGTTTTTTTTCTCCTCAATGATTCTCCACCACACTGATTTATAATCCATCATACGTGTCAGCCCTCCCCTCGTTCACATGTTCTCCTCTCCCGCATTGATTTGGTTTATTCTCTTTGGCCCACGTGCCAATATGAGAGTGAGTCATTGGCAGGATTTCTGATTATTCTTTGGAAGATAACATTTCCATCTTACTTTGGTTCGACACGTCGCAAGAAATGGCTGATATGATGTAACAATTTAAATAGATTTTTAAGATGAAACAGATGATTTGCCCATTGGGCCAAGTCTGGCTCAATTACAGGTTTCTGTAGCTCAAATCGGAACTGCCCTTGACAAAAAAAAATAAAAAATAGTAGATCGAAATAAAAAATAAACAGAAATATACTGAATAGTACAACTTCTGGGTTGCTCTCACCAGTTCTATGTGTGTGAGCTGTTGGGCAACGGTGAATGGGTCGTTGCAGATGGACAGCATGTCTCTCTGGGTGGCCGCCTGGGGCTTCGCCTTAAGAGCCGTCAGTCGCTCGGCCGCCGTGGCGTTGATCTTGACCAGCGCCTCCTCGTACTGGCTGAGCACCGTCAACCTCCTGATCAGACCCTGGCTCATCTGACCGACCGCCTTCCTGTAAACCTGATGGATGGATGGAGGAAGGGACAGAGCAAGGGAAGTGGAAAGTGGAAAGAAGAGAACCAATAAGTAAGAAATCAATGTTAAGGATTTAAAAAAAAAAAAAAAAAGTAGTGTTATATTATTTACTATTTAATCCAGCATATTGCTCGATGAGCACATTCAGAAATGGTTGATGGTTTTTCCACAAAACTCAAGCATATGAAAGTTCATTCACATGAAAAACTCACTTTAGATCATTGAGGAACCCTAAATAACCCCCAACTTTTTACCTCAAGCTATGGCTTGGTTTGAAACGCAATGAAGACACTGCTGTTAGACACAGTATCATCACTAAGAGCATAAGGACCACTATCTCAGAAATAACAAGAATGGTACTCAGAGAGAGCAGAGCTCCACCAAAGGCCAAAGATGCATTCATGTGCAACTCGAATGGTCCCATTTCCTGAGTTAGGGATACATTCCGACTGCGGTGTCTTCATGGTCTTGAAGTCAAAATGTGGAAACAACACAGGCGCGACGAAGAAGATGTGTTGTAATTTATTGCGTTTAAAACAACACGCTTCCATCTGTTTCTGAATATAAACAGAAATGCCCTATCTCGCATGTTAATGAAACATAGCGTGTGTATCCGGCCCGTCAGTCGGATCTGCGGCAACATTTATTGTGTTCTTCCTCGGCCCATGCTAAGCCCTTCCACCCAGTGTCGTGAAAAATCAGGCCAGTAGTTTTTCCATAATCCTGTTGACAGACAGAGCCGAAAAAATGACCTCCTTGGCGGAGGTAAGTAGAACAAGAGAAACGAGTGTGATATAAATGCCACCAATCCCCCAGTAGCATGCATGCAGCCACTTTGTTTTTCTCAGCTGTAGGCATTTTAGGTTAATCCCCAACCACTCATCTGTGGCTGAGGGTGATAACAACCTCACTGGGATTTACGACGCACATGTTGACTATATGTCAGCAGAACTAACTGCAAACTGATGCAAGCTCTCGGCCCAAACCAGAGAACGACCCTCAGAATCCGACGCCTCCAGAATTTATTTAGCAGAAAAGCATCTTTTTGATCATGCACTTGGAGGGTCACTCGCAATGTTGTGCAAGCCGGCCTCATTAATGCCTCTCAGTCCAACAAGGGGACCTCTTAACCTCCTAGGTTTGAACTGTTCCCCTGGACTCCAAATGGGCCACGATTAGATAAGTGTTCCCTCACTGACACAGCTTAGCACAGAAGTTGCGAAGAGGGCCAATACCGGGAAGAAGGACATGCATGTTTGATTGTGTGCATGTGTGTTGTTGTACGCACGTGGAGGATCCTGTTCATGGCCTCTTACCATACCACCGGTATGAGCTGCTTTTCTCACAACCACAACCCTCCTCCCTAAACTTTCTGCCAATTCAGCCCTCAGAATATATAGGTTCTACGAACAAGACTCAAGTTTGACAGGGTGGGAAGAAACACAGCTCGCCTTATAATGGATGCCGAGGCCCGGTGCATAGACATCAATCAAGTGCGAGGATGAGGAGTCGGCGCAGCGCTCAGACACTTGGGGGAAAATGAGCGGACTCTCATCACACTGCTGGAAACAGCCAGGGCGGGACCCTTTCTGAAATTCACTTCCCAGGGCGTGACTAATGGATCTGTCTGTTGGTGATGTGGCTGTGATATGTGTGATGGCACATGAACAGACACATTCTCATGTCAGCCAATCAACTATGGCTCTGTGGATATTGCATTTTTGGCATGGGGTGATTGAAACGGCACTACACAGAGAAGAAAAATTAAGCTGTAGGGAAGAAAAACGAGGATTCAAATAGTAGTAGGGGTCAAGATGGACTGGAGATCAGAGAGAAAACTTAATCTCTGCTTCTTGTCCAGGTTTTTTTTTTTTTTTTTTAATGAATCGATTGTGTAGGAGTAAAAAAATTGGTAAAAATGGAGACTATCAAGGTGACGTCTTTAAATTGCTTGTTTTTGTTTGTCCAACTGTCTAAAATCCGAAGATATTCAATTTTCAATTAAATAAAACAGAGAAAAACTGAAAATCCTACTTGGAGAAGCTAGAACCAGAGAATGTTTTTGCTTGGAAAAAGTGAATTAAACAATCAACAGAGTATATTTTTGTTGAATAATCTTCCATCGATCATTTTTGCATCAGATGTTTCTCTCCCAACCAGTCCCGAGTCCCAGCCAATTCAGCACTACTTGCATGAAATTAATCTTGAAAACAAAAACAAACAGACTTCTTTCGATTCCTATAATCAATTACTTGTTGTCTACTATAAAGCCATTAATCAAAAAAAAAAAAAAACACGGAGCGATTAGAATATATTAAAAATAATCAATTGTTGCAGTTGCAGCCCTTCATGAAATACCTCCACTCAGCCATTGTAATATCATTTTAAATACTGCACACACACTCAGCGAATGCTTGACCACACTCTTGCACAGTGAGACAAGCCACCAGTGAAAATCGCTCCAGTTACCACATCAAAGTCCGCCATCTGCCGAAGCTTCTGTCCCCACCACAAACGGAGGACGGGCCAGGGTCGGATAAATATAGTCGCCGATCTTGGAGACACGGCTGACATTTCTAAGCAGAGGGATTCACATTTGCTCATCAAAACTATTGGCGTTGCGAATGAGGGGGCCTCGCAGGGGCGCGCTGTTCCCTACGCTTTCGACCCTGGCAGTGATCCGGAGGTGGCAGACGGCTGCTCAGTACAAGTCAACGCGACCGAGCGCGTGGTTGCTTCATGCCATCGTGTCACTGGAGGTCCTGTTTTCCTTGGCCGAGTGCGGTTAGTTCCTGTGGAGCACCATCTGACCCACACAAAAGGTCTGACTGTTTTTAGCAGGTTAGCCAAGCAGCACTAATGAACAGATAGTAAAAGGTGCACTGTGAAGGATTATTTTATCTACAAAACACTTCCATGTTGCCAAGTCACGATGGGGCAAAAATACCACCCAACCACCTACCAAAGATGCACTAGCATCTAGCATTCATTTGCTACAAGCCCAAGTCCTTTCTCGAGTCATTCCAGCCAAGTCAAGTCAACTGAAGTGTCATATGCAAGTCAACTGCAAGTCTTCTGTTGGTTGTGGCTCAGGAGAAAGAGTGGTCGTCCACCGGTTGGAGGGTCAGTGGTTCAAACAAGATACTGAACCCCAAATTGCTCCCAATGACATGGCCAACGGTGTGTGAATATTTATCTCTACTGATGAGCAGATGGCAGTTTGTATGTACAGTAGCCTCTGACTCTGTATGAATGTGTGTGTGACTGGGTGATTGCGGACATGTGTTGTAAAGCGCTTTGAGTGAAGATTGGAAAAGCGCTGTATACCGTAAATGCATGTCCGTTTACCATCTTTCTGGCCCCTGAATGCTAACCATTTAAAGTCAAGTCTCAAGTCCTTGGATTTATAATTTAAGTCCAACTTGAGAAACTCAAAACCCAAGTCTAGAGCTCTGGAAATTGACTTAAAGCATAAGAGAGGGATCTGCCTCTAATTTCTTTATTCAAAGTTCAATGAGCATTTTATCTCTAAAACGTACCTGCAACAACTGCTCTGATAGTACTTTATGGTTAAAGTTTTTGTTTTATTTATCTATATTTTACAGTGCCCTGGTCTGCTTTGATGGTACCAGTTGTACCAAACCAGACAAAAGACAAGTGTTTAAGTTCATATTTCCAACAGTTACTTAAAACATACAGTGCAGCGACACCTGCCATGAAAGGGTACTGTGCATGCACTGTTTGGATTAAAAACAGTAATGTTTTTCCAAAGATCTGCCTTGCATCAAAGGTTCCAGGCACCCACACAAAAATTAAAAAAAAGAAAAAAAAAAAAAAAAAAGAGCTTAGAGCAAAATAAAGACTGCACATTTTGAGGGAAGGCAAAAACGCGGTACCATCAAATGAGGTCAGATCACGATCACAGCGCTTGTTTTCTTCTCGACTGCTGCTTCCCTATATATCCAACCACATCCATAATGACAGTCTTACTAGAGAGATCAAGGTCCTGGAATGTTTTGAGTGTGGTCTGGACACGACTCTGACCAGATGTTCGGAACATCTATTCTGGACTCGAACCCTTTCCCAGAGTGCTGCGGGCAACGCTCTGAAACTCTGTACTCAAGACCTGGTTATGGTTAGACATTTGCGTTTTGTTTTCAAAACATGATGATTTGGAGAATCTGTGAGAAACATGAATGCAAATGATTTCTGATCAAACCACAGCTGTTGGACTGCTTCTTTACACTTCAACAGCTGGACTTCTTCGCAGAAATATCCTGTGGCGTTCGCACGACCCAGAGCAAGGAATCGTTTGATTATCACAGGTTATCATCTATGGATATGTGAATAAACAATATCCCAACTTTACTTCCTCAACATTTGCTTGTGGGGATTTGTGAACCCGAGGCACCAAAGCTTCCTTAAGAACTGTTCATTAAAAAAATTTATTATAATAAATAAAACGTTCTCGGTCACAGAACATGCCTGTGGCTTACATGATATCACAGCACATCTGCAGGGTGTTGTAAAGTATTGTAGAAGGTTGCTTTGTCAACACAGTAAATACATCTAGTGTTGTAATGCGGAAACCTTTAACTTTTCATGAAAATAGCTTCTTTTTTTTTTCTATTAATGGCATATGTCAAAAGTTCTGTTTATACAGTGTCAATCAAAAGGTAGCATCACGCTCAGTAAGCTTTGCCCTCACACATTGTGTCCACGATTTTAATGAAAACCCATGGTATTTTTGAGAAGCCATTTATCAGTTATGATAACATTTTACAAACCACTTTTATTGCTGAAGTCTGAGGATGTTGTGACATGGCTAGCATCGTAGCCCAAAGGCATAGGAACTCGAGAAGTCACACAAATGGGCAGATTATTATTAGAAATTGTTTTTAAGAGAGAAATTGAAAGCAAAATTTAAAATGATTTCGCAATCGAACCAACGTTCTGTTTCAATTTTCTCCTACAACAGTTAAAAGAGTTGCTCTTACACACAGAAGTGCCATGTAATGTAATTATGATTATATCACATTCCAGTCAACCAACAACAAATGGGAGACAAGTTAAAAACTGAACCTGAATAAATGCGTGGAGAAACTAAACTACTGCTGATGCTTGCCAATACATTCTGAGGGGGCAATTTCCTGGCATAGTTTGGATCTACTTGTTCTTAAGGGTCACAGCAAATTAACATCTAAGGTGGTCCTCCTAAAATGATCACTCAGAATAATAAGAGACTTCATGTTGCCCCCCCCCCCATACTTTATACTCCATCTGCTTGTTTGTAGCAACGACGAGAGATTTCATGTGGTAAAAAGTAAAGAAAAAGGAAAAAAGAAGAAGAAGAAAAAAAAAGGTAGGACAACATTGATAAGCTAGAAATGCACCTGTGGCTTTCAATGATATGGATACTCTTAAATGACGCACATGTTATCTTATTTTGTTAAATGTACGCAGAATGATATCACCTCAAAAGAAAGTACCAGGGAATCTTGTGCTACATGGCTTTGTTTCCTCAAAGCCAGAATCGATTTTATCCATCTAAAGTGTCTTTGGAGGGGTGGTGTTGATGCCAACTGCAGCCAACCTACTGTGAAATCAATAGATGTTTGTGTGACCAGCAAAACATAGCATCTATGTCTATGAGCTTGACTGAGGGAGTGTGTATTACCGGTGGTCAGTTAAGACGCGTTTTATGCCCAGGGGGTTGAAGAGAGCAGACATGGGAGCTGTAAATGTGTCCATGTGTCACGTGAGAAACGTATTGATTTCTAGATTAAATTAAGATCAATACCCGTGCTTGTACTATTGATGAGTCATGTGAAACCTGCATTAAAAACAAGTCTGGATGGGTGGGTTGTGTTTTTCTTGCGTCGAGTTGTGAAGGAGGGACGTCTTCTATCAGGACAGATGGATATTTGTGTCCTCCATCACTGTCTGGTCCTAACAAGCCCCTGCTGACCCTGATTCATGGTGACTAACCCAATCATGTTTCTAGACTGGAGAACAGTGAAGTGGGAACGCTACCACTGGTGACGTGGAGGGGAAAGAACATTTGATATAAAGCCTATTAAACTTAATTGGAGAAGTAAAAGACGAAGACTGTTTGGGAAGACTCCCTGAGAAATAGCCTACTGAAAGGGAGACTACAACTAAAACGATGGTTTGACGGGTATATTTAGCATATCCTGGGCAGGGGTGAAAACAGTTAGCAAGAAATAGTTACTTCCTCTAAAACCACAAATGAACCTTTGTACATTTCTAGTTGTCACGTTACACAAATTATATACAACAGGCTAGCTGTTTTTCCCCCCTTGCTTCCAGTCTTTATGCTAAGCTAATCGCCACCCAATAATCCCCTCATTTATCGCTTAGCAAGAATGCTAATGAGCCGATTTCCCCAAAAATGTTTAGCTATTCCTTTGGAGGTGCACACGTGTAATTGCATTTATACGGTCACGTTGTCACGTTAGCATTTCCTTTCATGGCGCACAGAGCATGAGTCACTGCTTGTCAAAAGAACTTTTCTGAATCGAATTGTCCAACAGTGGAGGGTCTGCATGTGCGACAAAGATAACAGAGGGTGGGGCACAAAAACAGTTCTACCCCACTAAATAAACTTTGATCCAAACAGCGCATCAGAGGCTAGGGGCGCGCTAAGCCAGCAACATTCAGCTCTGCAGCAGTGAAACAATTCAAATGCTGCCTAGGAAGAAGCGCCAGAGATGACAAAAAGGCCACCTAGCTCATAAACAATGGGGCTTTTCTCTCAAATCAGCCAGCTTCAAATTTGCTTTGTTGCCAGAGATACCCCCCTCTACCGCTATCTGCAGTAATCTGCCTGTGCTTGTAGCTTTGCTGCACGTGCAGTCTACAACACGTCACCCCACGGCTTGTGATAACACTTGTACACATCATCTGATCAGCAGACAAGTCTTTTGTTACTTAACTCATTAATACGAATAACTGTTTTGTTGCATGTATTCGGTGAGCAGCATGAAAAAATAAAAGACTGACCTCGTCTCCACTGGCCAGCCGGTGGGTCAGCTCCTTCAGGCTCCGCATCATCCTCTCGTCCCTGAAGTCGTACGGGAACGTTTCCGTCCACTCGGTCAGCAGCTGGAGGATCTTGGGAGCAATCTTCCTGACTCTCATCTAAAACAATGCAGGATGAAGACATAAGTATTGAGTGAACAATGGGAGAACCACAACTAGGATGTGTAAATGTCTAGATTTTCTGAGTAGGTCCACAGCTAATATTCTACCGATTCCTAAAATTCATGAATAGGAATGAGAAATTTGATATAGCGTACCTTGTCAGCTTGGGGATCGCCGAGTCGCTGTTGCTCCATGCACAGGTGACACACCTTCGACATGAGTTCATACGGACGGACAAAAAGACGAGAGCTGAGCAGGAAGGTGAAGATGTACGTCCTCTGTGGGGAAAAAAGAAAATATGTTTACTACAAAACTAAATCACATTATGTCCAATTGATCATTTAAGTTTGAAAAAAAAGGCTTTCAAACCACATGAAATGAAAATTCACTAGGGGGAATTATACCTTAACAACAATATATATTGCAAGATATATATAAATAGCAAGTATGGGGAATTAAAACTTTGAATCTCTGATGTACTGAAAGAAAGCGAAACGCAAGAAAGAAAGACAATAGAGAGAGGAAGAAAGCCACTTTGGCACCATCAGGGTCCCAGAGCACCAGAGCTAGACAGATCAAAAAGAAAAATGCTTTTTCTCCTTACCTTGATGAAGCTACAAAAGAAGAAGAAACCACCAGGGACAAAGACAAAAAATGTAAACAAAACAATACTTACATCTGGATAATAGTCTAAGGTTGGGACCAAGTGGTGAATGAGGGCCTCCAGGGACCCGGACGCCAGGTTGTTGTCATGATAATAAAGGCCGGGGTAGCCTTCCTCCTTGGTCTGGTACAGGTTCTTGTTGTAGCTGCCGGTGTTCAGCTGCCCCGTGAACGGTGGTGTCTGAGGCATGTTGTCCTGCAAAGAGCAAGAGCAAAAACACCGGGACGGTCAGTCATCACTCTTGTTACTCCGTCTCAGATAGATATTTCACCGCAGACGCGGAGTCGGGGGGGCCGGGACAAAAGACAAATACATCTCAGACACAAAACAGACAGCAAAAGTTTGGACGCAGTCAGTCAACACCCTTCCTCCTCTGGATCCTTGCTGTTCATTTTGAGGTTTCTGGGTTTGGGTTTTAGTTTAGTTGGACGTACAAATGGTTGACTGAAAAAGCTGAAATGCAAACTGTGGTTGAGACACAAAAAGCACGAGAGAGAAAAAGCAAGTAGGGAAGTTCATGAGTCATCTGCATTACAATGAAAAACACTAGAATAGACAGCTCCGACGCTTTTAAATCAGTTTTGACCCCACTGAGCTTTACAGGGAATTGAACCCATAACCCTGGCAGTATAAGAGTCTTGCTCTACAGAATCAGTTACAGTCAAAACATAACTGCAGGTTAATAGTATCATCTCATAAGCAGCAACCTTGGAAATAACCAAATTCCCAGGAAACAAAACAGATGGAGGTTTCAGATTTCACACTTGGGCGGGTGTTTAACGGCAGACGCATAAAAGAAAGTGAAAAGGAAAGTAAACCAAAAAACGTGTGAGAGCTTGTGAGAGACTCAGGGTCAAACTGTAGCCCTGCAGGATGTCCTGACACTTGGTTTACCCTGAAAGCACTCTGTATGATCACATTGCCTGTTTACTTCCACTGCTACTACGTACAGTACGTGTGTGTGTGTGTGTGTGTGTGTGTGTGTGTGTGAAGGAGGCACAACAACTCATGACAAGTGGAGGAGCACGTGTGCAGTCTTGTGCTGGTGTCACGCTAACATTGATCAAGACATTGCCATAGAAACGTGTCAAACTACTCCTGCAGTGTAATCCACTTCTCATCGATCCGAATGTTCAAAACAATCAGTAACCGTCAGTAACTCACCGGATACGTTACTTCCAACGGAGGAGGAGTTGATGGCACAATACTAAACAAGCGATTTTTGGATGCGTTGTGGAGAAACTAGGGCTGAAAAATACGGGAAAACAGTACAGAAAGTTCCAATGTCTGGAATCATGTTACCTTGTCCTCTGATCAAATACATTGAGATTTTAATTTTAAATGGTTAAATAGCTCTTGTATGGCTCACAATGTCCTCACTTCGACTTCTACAACTCAAAACGGGTCCTCACAAAGATAGAAACACCAAGCTGTCACACACTTTCCTCTGACAGCCTCCTGACCTCTGAACCTGGCACTTCGGCTCAATCCCATGGCAGGCAGACTTATGGCTGGGGAAACACAAAGGGCCTTTTCACACTGGGAGGGGGGGGGGGTCGCATAGGGTGCAACAACCCCGCCCCCACACACCATCGCAATCCTCCACACCCCCCACCTACTAGACAATATGCTGCCCCATGGCTGCCTGCCGAGTCAGGAAGCCTTTACGGCTGCCAGGGACGGATGCGGGGATGCCAGGAGGTATACACTGCACCTGCCCACACACTGCCACACGGAGTTCAAATACATTAAGGGCTTCACTGTCCTATGATGTCATTCTGCTTTGCAGAGAAGGCTTACGTAAGAGAAGAAAAAAAAAGGGGGTAAACGTCTGCTGATCAGACCATTGAGGGGATTAACGGGTATTATCGTTATTAGCATTTAAGTCTTGAGCTTTGAAAAAAAATGTTTAAATGTTTAAATCACAAGACACAGTTCTGTTTGCTTTTTGCAGGAGCACTTGGCTAGATAAAAAAAAAAGGTTCCTAAACAACCTTCTGTTTATTCATAAGTTCACTCAAAGCCTTCACCCACACGAGACAAACTACCCACCCTTCCACTTTCACACACATGCCGGCCCATAATGCACGCGTGCACACACAGACCATCGCTATTATTCAGCCAGACAACCATGGCCATTTCCATGAGAAAGGCAAGTGTGAGGAGTCGGAGCACAGCAGCCTGAGCATCTGCTGCACCATGTGGCTTCCCCGCAGACGGGGAGAGACGGGGACATCACCAGTCTGACGGAGGGATATCCTGGTAAGAGTCAACTGCTTTTGGATCTTTGTTTACTCCACAGAGGGTTATTTTTATTTTTTCATTCCAAACTGAAGTGCTCTTTTCTTAGCAGTACTGTACCACACTTTTCTACTCGGCAGCATCAGAGTACAACCACAGACATCCACCGTCCGTGTGGAAGCTCCGAACACACCACGAAGAGCACATCAGCAGCAGCAGGTGATAGAGGACTGAGAACGTGACCCAGTCACTGTTCCCAGCTGGGATCTAAACCACCAACGCCCTTATCCCACGCTCGCATTCCGTCAAGGTGGGGGGGTTGTTTTGGTTGGACATGGAGCTTAAAGTTGAATTCTCCCTTAATTGTTTTAATCAATCTTACTTAAAACGATTGATTTCTTTTTAAAAGTCAATTGATACATTGATCAATAATAAAAAAATAAAACACTATTATATAATGAAAAATAATTCCAAAGCAGTGGAGTTTACTCGTTTTAAATATGGAGGGAAAAAAGGGAGAACGCTGGTATCGAATGGGGAATCTGCACCGTCCAGTCGCATTTGGTGCACTCCAAGTGTTGCAGTAGTTACCAGTCATATCAGCCCGTTTAGTTGGACTGGGATTAATCTCAAGATATCTTTGACCTTTCGAATTCGGTTGCAGATCTGTCGAGTCCAACCTTCGTCTACTAACCTGCTCGGGTGCACACGTGCACATCCTCTGAAGCAGATACGAACCTCCGATCACAGAACACATACGGGCGGAAATAAATTGGGATTCTTAAAATATAACAAGTTGTATTGAATCATCAGTATTGTGAAAATCGCTCTCCCTCTCTGATGTCTTTGAAAAGGCGAAACAGTTTGGATTAATCTCGTGCTGCCAGGGAGGGACAGGCGGGCTCCTTCGTAGATAAAAGCCGTGTTGCTAATACAAAAAATGGAATAAAATCTCTGATAGAAGATACTGTGAGATCAGATGTTGCATGTTAAAGCAGAGCAGAACCTTTGCCTGCCAGCAGATGCAGGTCAGTATTAAGTGTTTTAAATCCCATTTTTAAAGACATAGTTGGGCATTTTATTGATTGATGCTCTTGCTGGTCATGGTTCGTTTTTTAAGGATTTAAAAAAAAGCAAAAAAAAAAAACACTTGATTTTCGTTAGATTCATATACTATTTATTATGTACTTCCTCTATAAAGCAATTTTCAAACATGGGTTAGAAATTTCTTCACGGAAAGTCGAGGGAAAGACCGATGACTGAGACCCTATTCTTAAGCCCCCAAAAGAATGCTAATTAGTTTGGTTTGACATCAAGGAGACACCACTATCTCTGCACCGAAGCCAAGAGTGTCTGTTCTCCTCACACGCCAGCTGCAGCCTTCGCCATAATCCTGAAAACAAAGTGCAGGATGCTTACAAGCAGCAACAACTGAGACGCACAGATTTACATTTGGCTTCCAGGTGGCGTGTGTAGTAGTAGTAGTAGTGGTGGTGGTGGTGAAGGGTGTGTGTGTGTGGGGGGGGGGAACCACATGTCGAGTCCTCTGGCCTGACAAAATCAAACTCTTAGCACACTGCTATTGGTTTAGCGTGGCTGCTGGCTGGGTGGCAGTAGAAGGTAAACAAACAAAATGCCACAGCTTGCCTGGAAGAGGGGGAGGGGGTGTTATTTAGGTTGGATGGTTTTATTTATAGTCTTGCTGGCTGTGTGTGTAGCCATCTGCCCTTATGTGTGAAAAAGAAGAGTCTGGTTTGGACAATTGTTGCTTTTTGGGTGCAGATTTCTAGGAACAACATCAAAAACAAAATGACATGTCAGCATTTTCTTAGCCGTTATCTTTAAACCACGGTATTATTTAAGTACTCAGACGCGGACCTACTTTCACGCTCTTGAAGACACTCTTCCCTAGTAATTTTATTGGCTAAAGACTCAACCCGCTACATGGCACCGAGTCTCCGAGATGATTCAGGTACTTGTCTCGTGGTAGTCTTGAAGGGTGGAGACTTTCTTCCCTTCTTCCTCATATTTACACTCCGCTGACGCAGGAAACTGAAGAAACGAATCTAAAAAGACGTTATACTGATTGAAGCGTTCGGAGGTGAAATACTAGTTGAGGAGAACGGAAACAAGGAATTTCTAGTTTCAGGCAACGATTCACTGAAACGTTATAGAAATATCAAAAATGTTTCCCTTATTTTGCCCCCGTGGGGGAATTTCGAGAATGATGGGGCCCGGTCCCCTTGCTTGCTCAAAATACAAGTTATCAAAAGAGCCGACGGAGGTTGTTCCCGCCCCGCCTGCAGCGGTAACGGCCGCTCATGATGAGCGCCCTTCAGCAGTTCAGAGGCTGTAAAAAAGAAATTAGAAGCCTGAACACAGAAAATCGTTCCCGTGGGTCACGAGATGTACACAAGCAGCCAGACTCTCTTTACCGTTCCTAACACTTCCCTGGTGCCATTTCTCTGAGAAAAATTAGATTAGTGATGTAATAAAGCATCCTTTGCGGCATTAATATGTATATATCAGCAATGTGCTTGAGGAGTGGTTTCCACTAGGAGAAGAAAATAAAAAATGTAAGAAGGTGTTTTGCCTTTTACTTCATTGGGGCTGGAGAAGGAGGCTACAGCAGTAGGGGCGATGTGATGCAGGCACAAAGACACTTTGAGGGACCAACAGTAAATCAACAGCCCCCCCTTCTACTGCGTAAACACTTAAAGGCATGAGGAATCTCACTCATCCATGGCTTGAGGAAACGAGGGTGAGAGATAGCCGAGTGGCCGAGTAGTCTAAATAAAGTTTGAAGCTGGTGTACTAAGTACTTAAAACTAAACTAGACTGAAGAGTATTTTTGCCAAGACTGTCAAAAAAAACAGTTGGGGGGGGCTTTTAAAAAGAACTACTGCATAAAGTTGCCGTTTTTAAATGCGAAATGAGCCCAGATTAAAAAGGCATAAAGCAAAAGCTGCCTTTTGTGTGACGGTCCAGGGTGTGGGTCGCTTTCTTTGGTGACAAAGCTTTTTTCAGTGAGGTAATGGTCCATCGCAGCAGCCAACTTCACACCTGCAGGTGCCGGACTGCATGTCCCCGGCCTCTGCCAGGCATCGCAACAGCAGCGTAGTGTGAACAACAGCGCTGTTTGTGTGCGAGTGCGTGTTTACAGACTGAAATGGAAATTAAATGATGACTAATGCAGGATTAAGTTTGGTACATTTTTGCCCTTCCGCCACGTTTTTTTCTTCTCTGGACATTCTGAGGTTTATTGGGGCATTTTTTCCCTTTGCCCCGCTACATTTCTGACACTGGACTGGAAGGGTAATGTTTGCGGCTTCCATATCGGATTCTGTCACCTGCCGTCATCAGTCCTTGACGGACACATGAACCAACCCCCCCAACCACAGACACTAAAACATCCTGCCCAGAGGGGAGCCGTCGCAAAAACAACATCTTTATGGCTTTTACTTCAGATTCTTCGCATTAATCTGAAGAACTGAGTGAACTGCAGACTTCAACGACAAGTTAAAAGGTTGGGATTAGTTGAAACAGACACATTTCAACGTGGGTTTTGAGGTGGAACTTAGTGCATTGAGGCTTCAGTCTGGACTGGGAAATTCCTGACCTCAAAAAGACTGATTTTACAATTTGCAGTCCAGGCATCCATGTTCAAACTGAGCTAAATGTTGGTAGAAAAGTGGAAGGTTTCTTTTTTTTTTTTTTTTTTTACATCTGCATTATAAATCCATTGCTTCACCACATTTAAAAAGTCAGCATCTCAACGTGTGGTCAAGACCTGCTTCACAGTCATTTAAACACAGCGTTCACTTTTTTTTTTCTCTTTTTATCCAAATAGAGTACATAAAGAGCTCAAAAACCAAAAAAAACTCCATCTGCTAAATAAAACCGGTGCAGCACACTTTGCAGCCTTCACACCTTTTTAAATGTACAATTCCACCACAGCTTGCACCAAATCTCAGGCTCCTGTGACTTCAAAAAAAAAAAAAGACCCAAGGCCTCTTATTTGTCTGCATTTGTACAAACAAGGCACCACAACCACGACTACACAACGCCAGTGCACAGCAGCAATCATGTCATTATCCCCAGCAACAATAACTCATTCAAGGGTTTCCAGAGGAGACACCCTCGCACTGTCAGCCGCCTGCCAAATCACCAATAAACGGATTTAACTTGTCAGCACATTAAGGAAACCCAAATGCATTGCTTCTACTAAAGAGCAGTGGCACGGAAAGCCAAGGAGAATCGGCCAGAGTTCCTCAGGAGAGATGTGGGATTAACTTCACTGATCCCTCGCTGTCTTGCAGGAGGAGAGGCGGGAGGGGGGGGAATCCTCTTAACCACAAGGTAGTGGGTTAAAAATAGTCCGGCATTGACACTGATTAAAAACACCATTACTTCGGTACAATTTAGGAGTCACTTAGGGAACATGATAAGACAGACACAGCTACATAAACACTTAATGTGGGTGGATCGTTTCCCTGGTTTGTTTTGATTCTGGATGATGCGGATTTGGATAAATCAATAAAAGCGCACTGCTAATACTGCAATAAATGGGCAAGTTAAACACGAGCAACTCAAACCGCAATATTTACATTTGCAGTTAAGAAAGGGAAGAAGGGAAAAAAAGCCTTTAAAAATCAGCGGTGGTTTCTTTAGCTGGAACTAAAAGTGCGCTCTTTCGCCACCTGCGCGCATTGTGGACAAGCTGCTGCCGCGGCTCTCCAGAGGTCCACAAAAAAAAAAAAAAACAGAACATGCAAAGTAAATCCTCAAACACACAAATCTGCCCAACAATCACTCTGCTCACCTCCAACAGTCAGTAATCCAGGTGAGAATTCCCCCTCGTATCCTCTCCCAAGTGGTGCGAAACCGCCTTCAAGCAGCCGAGACTTTCTCCTTTTTCACATGCGCATAAACCGCGGCGGTGAAACCCAGCAGTGCCTGCCCGCTCCGCTCACTGCTGCATTATTCAGGTGGAAATGGAAAACAAAAAAACGTGTATTGTCGGTTTCAGAGCAGCGCGTCTGTTTGGAGAGGAACAATCCGCAGTGAGTGAATGACAGCTCCGGCTGTGTCGCTCCGCAGCCGCCTTCTCTTGTGTGTGTGAGAGCTGCGGAGCCGCGACCAGCCTCAAGACTTTATTGTGAGAGAGAGGAAGCAGCCAATCAGAGGAGAGAACTCCCTCCACCACACCCCCCTCTCTCCCTCTCATCCTCCCCCTCCTCTCTCGTTTTCAATTTCATTTCTCCATCAGTCTCTCTCTCTCTCTCTCTCTCTCTGACGTTTATTCCAACTGTATCTTTCCCACTATTCCTCTTTTTTGTTTCGATTCGCAGTTCAGTTTGCTTTATTTAGGCTACAGGAATGCCAGCTGACGTTTTGCCAAATAACCTAAAATTCAAAAAGGAAAATACATCAGCATGACAAACAAATCGAAACCTTTTCCTTTATTCTCAGGTCTAAGAATAGTTTCTGTTTGTATGTGTAATATGTAATATGTGATATGGGGTTCTTCACTTTCCTTGGTGGAGTTGTTTTTTTCCCCCTCTTGTCTTCTTTCAATTTTATAAGTTTGCATTTTTTATTTATGAAATTTTTTGGTATGCATTTTTAATATAAAGCACATATCGACCACTCACGTGTGCGCAGGCTTTGGCTGAGTGCAGGTAAACAAGCACGGTGCGGAGAGCAACAGAAGCGGAACGTATTGACCAAAAATACAATCTCGGATCCGATCAGTTCGCGGCTGACGACGACTTGGCATTTTATTGGCATACAATTAGCTTTTTTTTTCGAGCTACAGCTACGTGTGAAACGATCCGGTCGCAACTCAATTCTGCCGTCTCAAGTTGGCAATCGGACTGCAAACATTGAGTAGCGCACGGAATAGGAAGTCTTGATTGACAGGCGATGGGTTCCGAGATGGAGTTCACCATGTTAGCGCGATAACATTTGCTGACGGCAATGTCATTAGTGCATTATCGTAATTAAAAATGTGACCCGATGACGGCACTAGATGGTGAGGATCAACGAAAAAAACATTAGAATCAATCCTGAGGGGGACATGAATATCTGCACCAACTATGGTAACAATCCGTCCGATGGCTCTCAATACATTTCGCTACAAAACACAAAAAGCCAACGTCATGATGTGCAGGAGTGAGAGTCAGGGGATCACCGAAGTCAGTAGGATTCATCCTCTGGGGACCGTGAGCGTCGGCGCCAAACGTCACGGCGATCCATCCGATAGTTGATTCAGTCTGGACCAACGGACTGACACTGCCATCCCTAGACTATGACAACAATAACAAGAACTACGATGAAACGCGTCATCAATATTTCGTGTCCCGCTCTGTTTATTTATGTGCGTGTCGTGTGCATTCACTGTGACCTGCCGAGAGGAGCTACAGAGGGAAATTGGCTCCAAGCTAACAAGGTTACAATTTTCACACTTAGCCATAAATATTTCAAATTTATTCTCTTCACTTTTATCTCCATCCCTCCCCCTAGCCTCTCTCTCTCTCTCTCTCTCTCTCTCTCTCTCTCTCTCTCT
>CALSCE010010657.1:3883861-3928500 GCA_943593645.1 Bovichtus variegatus | reverse complement strand
CGAGCAGCCGAGTCTGTTTCTCTGTCCCCAAACTCAACAGAAATATCCCCCTTCAGTTCTTTGAACCAACAGGGATGTTCAATGTTTGTCCAAAATAACTTGAGGTGACAACTGTGTCTAAGTGGGCGACACATAAAAAGGAAGCGGCCTTTTGTAGAGGACATGAAAAAATGTTGCTTCACATTATGTGAAAGTGCAGCATGGGACTGAATCAATGGATTCCTACAACTAACCAAATTAAATAAATAAATGTGTGGAGATTAAACGAAATAAAACATACAAACCATAATCATATTCAAAAGCCAACTATATTAAATCCTTTGATGCAATGTTCTCTGGCCAACCCTAATCTTGGCAGTGTCACCGTGTTCTATCTGCAGAGTTATAAAGGGCCTTTGTGCGGTTTTTACTTCAGTCTTTTTTTTTACATTTATTTAGCATTTTACATTTTATTTATTTATATGTTCGTCTGTGCTGCTCATCCTTAAACAACAGAAAACAGAGCAAGACTACAGAATGTTTTCCTCTTGTTTAAGACAAAACTGCATTGTAGTTCAATTACTCTAAACAGTGAAGAAACGTGACTAATGCAGAGAATAACAAACCGCCAGTTTGTTTGGCCGTAGAATCGTTTGTGCTCGGCTGACTTTCTCCACAATTCCTGAGCGGAGTAATAAGCCATGGTAAAATAACAGCAAATCATCCCAAAATCTCGTCAACGTCCAGAGGTATTACGTAATCGGGTATTAAGGCAGATTTACGGATATGCACTAATCTAGCTTTTCTCTCACTTAAACGACAGCACGGAGTTTTGACGACAAACATCAGGATTGCGGTCATTATGTTGGACACAAACACAGTCCACGCATGCCGGCAGACACCACAAACAATGGTCGGGTCTGAAGCAGGAGTTCTTTTCTAGTGGAAATATCTGGGCAATCGGCTTCAAAGTTACGATTAGGGAGGATTGAGGAACCGCAAAATGCGTGCTTTTAGAAAAGGTTCGCAAGGAAATTGAACGAAATCTCTTAGCTAATTTCAGTTTGGGTCTTTTGGGAGGGTTTGATTCCCAAATGATTTGCATGAAAAGCAACAATGTATAGGAGAGCAAGGAAAGGAAGGCATCCTTCTATATATATATATATATATATATATATATATATATATTATTATCTTTTTAAAAAAGAATAACATTTTTGTCGATTTATCCCATGAAAAAAACTAAGGTTGTGTCAGTCTGTCCCTCAATATTTCCTGATTTCCCTACCCTGTCTGATACTGGGCCGACCATTTTTTCTTAACAACTTAACAATGAAAATGAATTACTTTACAATGGGATCTTTTAATTTACTTTTAATTTAATTTAAATAAGGTGCCAGGGGGGCAAAGAAAATTATCAAAAAATAGACTAATAGAGCTTGATTATAAAAACTGACCCCCTGGCCTCCTGTCTTTTTGCAGAAGTGGCCCCCCGACAAAGCAAAGTAAGCACCCCAGCCCTAGCCCATGTGTTCACACTAAAGATGTTAATCTTTAAAAACAGGTTTCCTAATACATCAGGGCACTGTAAATTTAAACGAGAAATGGGAAACGAGAGGAAAATCAATCGTGCATTTGTCGGGGACTATTTTCAGTGGCGGATTAATCCACTTCTGTTGTTCTGGAGAATTTGGAGCAGCAGGACGGTGCAAGTGGGATCGAGTAAAAATTAACTAGTGTGTGTGTGTGTGTTCAAGGTAATAAAGGAACTTGTCACCCAGTGTAACAGTGTGGCTCATTGTTGTGGGGGGTTTTTTCACAATGGAGCTCCATGGCACAGAGGAATCAGATATATCAGGTTCTGGATACACACACAATGCTTGTTAATGGGACACGTTTATTGTTGGTTTTGCTCTTTTCATGGGATTGGTTGACAATAAGAAAGCCATATCCTTTAAGTACTCCTGTGCCTGTAGAACAGAATACCAGACCGACCAGTGTTGATTACGATCGGGTTTCAGCATTTCAACAGCTAAAGAAAGCGGAGCTTTTCCAATCTAACTCGTTCACACTCCGTACCTTCAGGGGCAGCCTGCGTTGAAAGGCAGAGTGAGAGATTACCAGTTTGTCTATTCAGGTAACAATTCGCCTGAAGGTTGAATAAATAGGAGTGTAAAGCAGGGCGTTGCGGAAAGGATAAAAAATAAATTAAAAAAACCATCAAAAATACAGACAGGGCACTACTGTGTTAGAGCCATAACAGAGAAATTAGAAATCGCAAATCAGACCAGTGTCCACAGCTTCATTAACACGCTGTGTGACGGAAGACATCAGAGGTTTACTCTTATGGAGACGGAGCCTGACTAGAGTGTGCGAACTGTGCTAAAGGTCTCTTATGCAAGCGTGACATCCAGGCTGATGTGCTGGATTTGAAATGTTCCTGTAAGGGAAATAAATAAACACTGAATTTTTTTTTTTTTTTTGCGCTACATTCCCAATATAGTTTCAGCACGGAGCTGTGAAGATACACATCAGGAATTTACAGTAAGATGTTTACCCATTTGTGCCGCCCCTGTAGCAGCCACAGGTCAGTGTCTCGCTCATGGACGCTTGGACAAAACATCCCGAGTAATGATAAATGCTTCTTTTCTTCTTCTTTTTTTGACACCGAGGGAACAAGGCGTGTGAGATTTTTCTATCAAATCTGCACCGATTACAAAGCAATATATAATTTGTGAAGATATTTACATTTCGCTTCACTCCATTAGTGTCAGAACTGTGACAGAGCAACTCTCCATGCTACGGTTATATATTTCATGGGTCAGTATGTCTTCTTTTATGTAACAGAGATACATTAGTCATTATGTAAATCTAATATATTGACATCTTTATGTTCACCTCGACAACGGTGCATTAAAATCACCAAGATTTATGTAATAATAATTACCGACAACAACCACACCATATACCTACTGTATATGGTGTGGCTGTTAACTGCAATAAATAATCTAAAGTAAAAATATATTTAAAGAAAAGATTATGACAGCCGCAATGGTAACCGTCAAATTTATAGCTAGGACATCATTGGTTTCTCAAAAGGAAATTGTCCCCCATACGGTTCACTTGCACTATTCTGCTCATTTGCAGTGACACTAAAACCCTTTGTCCACCAAAATTAGCGCATACATGAGGTTTTTTTTTTTTTTTTTTTTTTTAAACGTGGGAAAACCTGCTAAAAATAGACTATAAATAGACTCCCTTCCCATTGCCACTAGACGAGTATGGCTTTCTGTTTTTCTTCTCTCAGACGTGTCACGTAGGACATACAGTACGAACATGCCGGAAAGCGAGTTCACTAAACAATGGCAATTACTGTCAGTGCCCGATAAATAGAGCCGATAAATACCGTGACGACTGCAGACATTTGTCCTGGGAACGAATGCCGATTGTAACCATCCCCACTGAAGACAAAAAGGCAGATGTTAGTGGGTGTTAAGTGGGTTTTCACGTCCAGTGGGAATGGGGCTTAACAGAAGTGATGAAGTCGTCACTTGGGTTGTTGAGACTTTAGCAACGTGTCCATATTGCCAACTACCAGCACAGATTAGGACGTTTCTATATTTCGAGGCAACAGGCAACAAAACAGATTCCAGTGGAAAACAGAAACCAGTTGAAAATATCAGGTGTTTTTTGTTTTTTTAATTTATAGAAAAGTGCATGAAACAGTTCCATTACATTCGGCGCAATCGCCTGACGCCTAAGAAATCCCTTCAAAGATGTTGTGACTGAGAACAGAGAGAAGAACCTCCTTCACATGTCAACTGCAGTTTTCTTCTTCTAAAGATTTCTGAGCACGACTGATCCACGGTGGTCAGTCAACAATCATCTTCTTAAAGTCACAGATTTTGAGGATCTCTTCTGGAATTTGGTTCAATTGAAATTTCAACCTGTACGCCGCAGAGCTAAGGCCTAAACTAAGCCGCCCTGAATGTGGCCGTTTCTGCATTACCTGAGCCGTTATTTGGCTCCACCCGAGGTTGACTACCATTCCACAGTTCGGGTCGACCATTGTAAAAGTCCTTGGTGTGAGCGCATCCTACTTTCCGCCTTTGTTCATGGTGTGATTCGGTGTCTCGGCTACCGTGTGGCCACAGTCACACCCGCGTTCTCTGGCTAGACTGGTGAGGAGCTCCAGGACTCTGATCTCATGCTCCATGCGAGCCTTCTCCCTCCTCTCGTCCCTCTCAGCCGTCTCCCTCTGCCGGCGCTCCTCCTTCTGCAGCCACTGGGCCAGGAGCTCCTGATGCCAGCGAGCCTGCTCCTGCCGCTGGCTCTCCAGCTGCACCAGCAGGCCCCGGGTCTCCGACACCAGCCGCTGGAAGCACTCGGACAGGTGCTTGACGCAGGAGGACTCAGGGGGATGATGGCCAGAGGTGGGGAAGGTGTTGGGGTGCGGGTCTGGGGGTGCGGGCAGAGGAGAAGCAGCGGATTGGGAGAGAGGGGGAGGAGGAGGAGCAGCTGGAGGAGCAGTAGGTGGAGGTGGTATCACATGTGAGGAAGGACTGCTCCAGCTGTTTTCCACTAGTGTACCTATCACAAAGGATGTAAAACAGTACAGATTATTACCGATGACAGGAATATCTTTGGAGCAGAAATGATACCTCAATTAATGGACTAGTTGCACGGCAGAAAATTTTTCTTTTTTAATAATTGATTAATTCAATCATTATTTCAAGCAAAAATGCCAAACTTTCTCTCTCTCGTATTTGTCAGTTGGTCAGACAAAACCAGCGATTAAAAGATGGTCACCACGGGCTTTCAGGTGCCTAAGGTGACAGAAATAGAAGGTCTGATAAACAGAGACAGGTCAGGAGCTTTGTTACACGCACAGGAAAAAAAGCTTCACTTCTAAAATTCTTCTTTCTTCTTCTAAAGTTTTTTTAGTGTGATGTCCAATGTAATACTAAAATACACAGACATTTGAACTGACCGCACAACTAAAATGCAGATAATAATAACTGCAATTTTTTTAGAATTTAAATGCTGAATTTAGAAAGAATTCTCTTTTTGGTGCTGTATAGAGTTGCTGATTTCAAACTTTTTTTTCTTTTATAAATTAAGATTATTATGGATATTAATACTTTTGATGCTCATTTAATATAAGACTACACTACACCAAAAATATTTTTACAATTGTATTAGAAAATATGAGTCAACCTAAGATAATCTTAATGATTGACAATTGACCAATTTCATAATTGAGAAAAAATGGTTGTGTGTGTCTCAGGTCCGGTTATAATGTAGTTGTCTACATATTTTATTCCAGCAATGCGTTTCCTGTTTTACAAAACTACTGTGATTATTTTCAGTTACCATGCACACGTACAAATAGTTGTTTGTAGTTTGTAATTCATCATAAGTAGCAACGCAACAAAATGATAGGACCATAAGAATCTAAAGAATTACCAGCAATGTGTCAGATGACAATGTGTCAAATCCAGGTTTTTATTTCTCATCTTTTTTTTTTTTTTTTTTTTTTTTAATCATCATTTAGCATTTGTTGGGGGTTCATTTTTAGCCTTTAATGGTTGATATAATAATCACAGTACGTACCGGTCATTTCCCGATGGATGGATGATTCCAGATACACTTCATGGTGTTGTTGTGGGAATCCCGTGTTGCTGAGCTCAAACTCATCTGTTGAATCTTCTCTTTCCTCCAACTTAACTTCAGAGTCGAGCTGCCAAGACTGACGGCCTTCCCTGTCGTCTAAAGACTTCAAACGTTGCCTTCCTGTCCTCCCCAAATGACCAAAATGGTGTCCACTAATTTCTGTGTTAGAATTCAAATCTGGCGGGACACTTCCTGTCCTGTCAATGGAGTCGAGGTGACGCTCTGCCATCCGTTCTGGAGAAACAAAATAAGGCCCTACTTCCCCTCCCGCTGACCTCCGGCCCAACACAGCATCCATCTCCGCGAAATATTTAAAAGTGCAAGGCTGCGCGCTGTCAACGCTCCTCTGTAGTTTGGCTCTCACATAGTTAGCCTTCAGAGTTTTGACACGAAGCCGGCACTGGTGTGGACTCCGAGACAAACCCATTTCACTCATGCGGACTGAGAGGTGCTTGAAGACATGCCGGTTGCGAAGGTTTTCCGCCAAACTCTTCTGGATGCGCTCGTCGCTCCATGCGCACAGCAGCACCTGAGTTTCCTCCACTGTCCAGTTAACCGAGCGCTCGGCTTCTCGCTTTCCTGAGCATACAGAAACACAGCTGAAAACAGTGAACAACTACACAGTTGATGCTGGTGGTCAGGGGTTGTGGTTCATAAACATGACAAAACATCACTAAAATCGACATGTGCTAGACTGACCCTTGATTTGACTTTGAGACGATCAGCCAAAATCCTCACTGATATAAAAAAGGGGTGAGAATATTAAAAACACCTTCAGTGAGATGCCTTACTAAAACACAATTCATTTTTGATAGATGGACCGACAGTGCGCATCACTGTCTGAACTGTACGGGAGTCTGCAGAGTACCTGCTATACGTACAACAGGCATAGGGCAGCATTCTCTACATCTTTCACTATGTGATCCTAAATTGAGTGAAATAACCAGAACATTAAAACCATGACTCGACTGATTTTGCTCGGCCTCACTCTAGAACCTTCTCATGGACAATTGTGTTCACCATATGGCACATGAGGGACCACTGGTCTTCCCTTAAATAATCTTTATTAATCATTTGAAACTAGAAGTCGGCAGGTGTTCTCTCATCTTACTAGTAAGAAAAGAAAAACCTAAAAAAGGGGAAATCAGCTGAGGTAAAGATTGATTGTGGGTCACAAATACACAATGGCACCTGAGTTTCAGGGGTGGACGTTTAAAAAAAATAAAAATAAATAAAAAGTTTATCTTCAGTATCCTCATCATGCAGTAAAATAAAAGGCTAACTAAAAGGTATTTATTTAATGTACATTCATAACAGTATATATATTATGTATGTACGTATTGCAGAAGTAAGGATCTAAACTTATTAACACTAACATACTAACATATGATAGCCATGGATTGTGCTGCTAAACCGGTAGATTGTACATTTTTAATGAATGTCCATCTTTAGCAGAGATCATATCCTCACATTACATATGCTTGCTAATAGCCAGATAGAAAGCTGTTAGCAGACTCTGTATGTTAACAGTTACAAGTCAGCTATCGGGTGAAAAGTTGAGGGTAAACCAGCAGGACAATTCAGACACATACGGAATAATACTAGCCTTATAACGATTCATAATTCAGGGAGTCGTTGCACAAGCAGAAACACATTAGCAACGAATGGTTCAGCAGCTTAATAACTGAGTGAAACCACAACTAGAAAGCTAGTTCTGCTCTCTGTAACAAACACAATTAATGTTAGCGGCTAACAGTTAGCTAACCTGGCTACATGACTGTTTGTCTTAACCCGACTGTCTGCTTCCTGTTAAACAACCCACTGAACGTGTCGGCTGCTTCAACGGTGCTTACTTTTGGTGGTTGAAACGGAGCTGGTCGAGTTTATCATCGGAGGATTCATTGTAACAGGCTGCAGAAAATGTAAACAATCCTCACAAGCGCCGACACTCCTCTCTTCCGGGTGACGTCGAGTCCAGCGCGTGACGTCGCGTGCGTGAAGCGTTGCCGAGTTGTGTGAAAATATCAAACACATTTATACTGGAAATTTAAAAAGAATGTATGATGACAGATATGGCAGATAAAACAAATAAACTAAATAATAATAATATTGTATTCTGTACCAATTTCTTCTCCGTCTCCCTCTACCACTATTGCACAACAATTTCCCTCAGGATAAATAAAGTTCTATCTATCTTATCTATCTTATCTTATCTTATCTATCTACATAATACTCATTTACATATTGTACTGAAAATGTGCCACATGCCCTATATATTTTATCTTTACATACCCTATAATTATTTATATCCCCTCAGGGATCGTTAGTTTTATGTTATTGTATCTGAGAAGGATACTATGAGTTTTTCATCACATATTCATTCCTTTTTAATATGCAGTATACACAGAACTGTGTGTTGTACAATATTTATTCAAACAAGTGCACCATGAGCTTTTGTTGATATACATATAATGTGCAACCGGGGACAAAGCTGTGGTAGTTTTATGTGATATAAACGCAGATCAGGCTTCGACAAACACTTTGCTGAGTGTCAACATAATCTTTGTAGCATCTAGATCCAATATGAAAGATGACGCAAAAGGAAAATTATAGTGATACCTTCCGATATTATTATTTTTTTTAAATCTGTTTGTTTCTGTTTGGGCAGTTTAGGTAAATGAACATATGAGGAATTATTCAAAACCATTAGGTGTCAAAATTATAATGAGACTGTAAAAAAAAAAAATGCCGTTATTCAATTACAATGAGTGAACAGAGCACAAGTTAGGATTCAAAACAGAAATGGCATACACACAGCAGCTGGATTTTGGCAGTGGGCCTTAAGGTCATATATGGTATATATTACCAAGTCTGTGTTCAGGTTCTCACATTCAAACAGAAATGCATGAACAAATGCAGCCACCTCATCCATTTCAAAGAGACAGCAGTTGGCACAGTGGAGTGCCAAGGCAGAGGCCCTAAGGCAAAAAAAACAAAAACAATGCAGTGTTGTAAAGCAAAAAAGATTAACCTGGTTCAGCCTTTGGCACGACACAGTCCCATGTCATCCGGCACGCAACACAATGCATAGTGCAAAGGAATACATCCAAGTGCACATTCCTTTGTAATGTGAATACTGTAATTATAGTGTTTACCTTTTAACCATACGTAGTATAACAAACGCTGTGTAGTGTATTGGCCCCCTTTATATTTTTTTACGCAGTGCTATTTTAGGTCTAAATGCCTGTTTAAGGTCCTGTTTAGACCATGTTTCTTGTATGCAGTTATATTGTCAAGACTCACATGGCATCTGAATGACTAAGAAATCGTCTTTCTGAAAAAAAAAAAACAACAACACCACAAACCGAGACTTTCGAATAAATGGAAAACTTGGCGCAGTCACACTTATATTTCAAGCTTTCCACATGCGATCAAGATTCATTTGAACCGCTAAGTGCGAACACGTCCCCAGAGGCCGCAAATTCACACCAACTTTGAATAATAAGTGGGAAACATTCGGAGGAAACGGCTCCTTAAGAGGCTGTGACGTGCTAATGGATCATCTTGTGCCTTCTCTGGATGTCTGCTGAGAGCATTAAGATCTCTGGTGTCCCTCCCTCTGTTTCACCTAGTTCACCTCTTCGCTCTTTCATCCACAAAACACAGCAATCAGCTGGGGGGAGTCCTAAAGTGCTGCTAATGCAAATTCAGTCTGCTTTCCTGCTGGGACATTTGCATTTTGAGCTTTCAGCCTTTGTTCTGTTATGGAGTGACTTGGAATGAGTTTAACAGTAATCCTACAAGAGAACGTCTGTGTCACTGACAGTTAGAGCCCACTCTCTTTATCTCCTTATTGTGTTGCACCCGCACGCCATATGCGATAGTTTGTTTAAAAGGATACTCATTTTTGGAGAACTCGCTTACTTTTGCGCCGTCTTACCGAGAGTTAGATAAGAAGATCCAATTTCATACATAGCTAGGTTAGCACAAAGACTGGAAGCAGCAGAAACTGCTGGCCTGGCTTTCTTGAAGTTGGTGTCCAGCAAATACAAAATGTCCATGTTAAATATGTGTTTTTCAAAACAGAAAATCAGATAATGTTTAATGGTTAAATACAGTAAGCAATTACTTTGTAAGTAGCTAGGCTTTCTGCACCGTTCTAACTCTGATACGCTGAGCTAAAAGCTGTTAATATATGTATGCGACTGGACTAAAAGTCAGTGGAACTTTGGGTGGAAACCCGGCTTTAGTTTTGGTTGACATGGTTCCTGCTTCCAGAAAGTCGTTTTAGCTGGGGTGGGACTTTCCAGTGGCCCAAAAAACTACCGGGGTGGAGTTAGTATTACAGGACGTTGCACTGGTTTTCCCTGGTATCGGTATTTGTACTTGAGAAAGGAATTACTTTCAATGTTATTGACATTCAAATCACCACTGCACAAGCAGTTCCCAATTTTTGTAAAAAAAAAAAAAAAAAGCCAGATAAAACGAGTACACAAGTGGAACTTCCAGTTTCTGATTACGTTCTTGACTTTAGTCCTTGAAGCTCCTTACATCTTGGGACTACCAAAAGGTAGGAAACAAATATGATTTAGAACCTCTAAATCTCTGGACAAGCAGGGATCAACAACCCTACTAACCCTACCAATATGTTGAGGTCATTTTGTAAAACTCTGATTTTGTAGTTCCAATCTTGAAACATATCTATAAACCCTGGAACTGCAGTCTGAGATAAAAAAATAAATACAAATTTTCTTTAGAGCACAATGCACAGCACTGACGGCTCTGGAGCACACACACACACACACGTACAAACGATGAGCCCGCCACAGCATAGGTAATTACAGAGGAAGAGCGGAGCTGAGACAGTCGACTGGACATTCATCTCATTACTCACGCATGCCTCTGGGCTGCTGAGGAGCATCACACACAGAGGATTCCAGGCATACACACACGCACACAAACACACACGCACAGACACAAAAAGCTATTAAATCCTTTCCAAAATACTCACGGCACACACCTGGACAGTCAGGGTCAAGAGCTTGTCACAGCCTCCCTTATTGCATCACTAACAAAAAGTGTATTAATATTCATGAATACTCGTTTGGTGGACATGTGGTACAGCGTGACAGGAAATGACATACAACTTAGACAATTAGCTGACCCTTTAGCATCCGACAAAGTGTGAGCAGGAAAAAACTTCTATGCTACAAGTTTCAAGCCTGTGATCTCTCTGGTATGGGAGAGGCTCTAATTATTAGCCTTTGTTCTCTCGGACTTCAGAGGATGGACAATTTACAGAAGGGTCTGTACACCGACGAAGAAGAAAGAACCAGGCTTCTAATATATGACCGCAATAAATAAATAAGTGCAGAGCTAGCACCTGTTCCCCTCTTCTGGATCGTCTTCTTTCCCGTCCTCGAACGGGAGAGACAGGCTGTAGATGTTCTCACAGTGGGATTTGTAGTGCAGAAAACCAGGTCAGCGAGCACACAGCGAGGTAAGGTGAGGTACAGACGGCTCACACGCTGGAGAGCGGTTACGTCAGCTGAGGCTGCAGCAGAACTGAGGTGTCCCACTGTGGAAGCTCAGAGTCTCTGCCTGCATGCTGCTCGTTGGCAGGGCTCCATTTTCCCCCTTTTCATGTCTCCTGACAACCAGCAGCAGTCGTGTTGTTTAGACCAGCGGTTCGCAAACTTTCACATCAGACACAAACAAAGACTCAACATGGGAGCAGTGCAGCAATTCGTGGAATCTGTGTTTTTTTTTGCTTGTGGCTCCCTAAGAATCAGAGCGATGTCAACTGGAGACCTTGCTGCAAGCCCTCATACTGACTGACAAACTCTGCAGTGAACTGTCAGATGTATTTCACTTTTTTTCTTTTCATTTACTTAAGTATTTATTAACAAAATTCTAACGTCCACATTCCACAAGTCAAAGCATCGACCGAGCTAATTGAAATATGAAGAGAAAAAAAACACGCTCGGTGCGCAGCTTGCCTTGTAGGTTTAACCCCTTTGACTTCTGTTGCCACCCTGTCCTATGTTTTCTTCTGCGTTGCGTTGCAGTGATGTGACCCGCCAATCACTATGCCTGCCGAAAGAAATGATATGTTGCGCTTGAAACTAAAGTGAAACCGAGCATCCGTTGAGTGCAGTTTGTGGTGCCTTTGAGCGGCAAACTTCTGCACATAGAGTAGGGATGATAAATATCAAAACATACATGTGTTAACATATGATAAGCTGACTCAAACTGGACATAAAGGATCATGTTTCATCTTCTCACCAGCATGTGTAGCAACAAGACCCCACAAATTAAGCATTTCAGCTATTTTCAGCCTGAATGCCCACTTTTATTAATTCATATTATTATATCAATATTCATATATCCCTCACTATCATGGTCCTTCTGGTGAGCAGAAGGCCTATTTCCAACCCTGCAGAGACAAAACCCCAAATGAGACCTTTGGTGTACTCTCATTTGCAGATCATTTCAAGGGGAAATCTCATGTCATTTTGGTGGTAATCATAAACTCATCATCGCCGTGCGGAAAATGTTCTCCTATAGCTGTGATTTGCAGCTGGGACGCACATGCCTCTTCAGCAGGGTGGGATGCTGAACCACAGACTTTTAAAACACACATGGAGGAACCACGGCAGGTCATTTATCAGCCATAAAACTGGGCTTCAGAACTGTTCTGATGTGGAGTTGCGAGCCCCTCTGTATTCAAAGCTTTACTCCAGTCTCTCAAATGAATCACAGAACTCTTGGTCCCATGCCTGGACACCCTCTAATTAGCTCGCATTTTTATAGTAGCCACCAATTTGCAGAGGCCACTTTGACCAACAGCGAACTTATGGCAGCGCATCTACGCTTCAAAACACTTCCTACGAGCACCAGATGCCTATATGAGAAAAAGATCACGGCCACTGTAATATATTCAACAACACAGATCAATCTGAGATTGAAGTGCAAGAGATCATCTGGAGAAGTGTGTGGTAAAGGTTTGTCTTTGGGAGAAGCCGAATGGGAACATTTCTTCAGAACTACACCGTAAAGGTCCAGTTCTACCACATACAGGTCCCAGGCATCAGTGCACCTTTCCGTTTTTCAGCATGTGAAGCTAAAATTATCTTCAGTCACACACCACACTTCCTGTACGCCTCATGTGAGTCACGGTCATCTGCACATCTGTAACTCTACGGGCATTTCCACCTTGAATTCCTTTTTCCTTTGTTCGCCTGGGCAGCAGCTTCAAACAGGAACTGACGAGCTTGAAGTGGAACAAAGAGTTAAAAGACTGAAACACCTCACGCTTTGTTGTTCCACATTTTTGTGCTCGTAGATAGCAACATCACATTCCACAAAGTTGTACTTTACCAAAAAAGGTAGGACATTCTTATGTAAGGGAGAGCGGTGTCAGTTATATCACAGGGCCGGTCGGAGTGACACTGTGCCACTGGACGGGGCAGACTCAGGAATTGAACATGTAAACAGCTGAATGAATGATTCCCTTGTCACGCTTCCATTCTGTCGACCTGCCGTGGTGGTCTGCAGCTGAGAAAGCACATCCTCTGGGGTTAATGATATCTGAAGTGTCCTGAATCAAAAACACAGAGGCCTGCAATTCCCTATGGACCCTCAATCATTGTGTATAATACTATGTTTGTAAGAATAGACTGTCTTAGCAATATCTAAATGAAAAAAAAACATCCAGACACTGTGGTTACCGCACTGTAACTTAAGCCAGGTTTCCACCGAATGGTACGTCTCTACTCGGCTCGACTCGGCTCAACTCGGCTCATACTTTTTTGGTTTTCAATTAGGGATAGTACCTGGAACCTGGTACTTTTTTTTCGTACCACCTCAGCCTAAGTTCCAAGCAAGCTCAGGCAATACTAAAAGGTAACGTTAAAACACTGTAGACCACTGATCTCTGGTCAGAGAGAATCGTCAATAGCGTGTCACGTGTCATTTGCTCAAGTACTATACGTCAGTACAAGTTTCCTTTTAATGCCACTTTATACATCTACTCAATCAATCAATCAGTCAATCAGTCATCATGATGCAGGCACAGAGTCTGTCCAGCCCATCCTCCTACGCCCACACATTGTGTCCAATTTCTTCCACTCTTGCCTCGCTGTCTCCTCCGATTTAGAGATGGTCCTACATGTCCATGTCTTGCTTGGGATCGTAGCTGGTGTTTATCCCCTCCACCTCTTCCTCTGCGTTAACTCCAATGTTTACATTCAAAAACCTCGAATGGCGTGGCAGAGTCGGCAGGAGGCGAGCCCACAAAGTCTTTACTTGGCGATCCTGACGAGCGACTCGTAGTCATATGCCCTCACTTTCCAATGTCAACCACAAAAAGTACAACTAATATGAGTAAAATAGACGAAAGAGCATAAATGTAACATACGAGGTGACTGGAGATGCCTGACCTTCTAGTCTCTAAATCTACTGCAGTTCCTTTTATTCATCTAAGCTGCTTTTATCTAATAGCTATAGTACCTTTACAGATGAGTATTTTCCATTAAAAACATATGACCAGCTTACAGTCCTTGTGGACATCAGCACATAACAACATTCTGTGACTTGGACCCTCATGAAACCTTGCGTCCAAGCTGATGTGAAAGTATAATTCAAAACTTCAAAAACGTTTGCTTAGTTTTAACAGCACGACACCTTTTGACCTGCCAATCACCAAATCAGATGTGGAAACCTCAAACTCCTTGATTTCAGTGCTCCAGATCCCAGCATCCGACCCCACCAGCATCCACCTCCCCCTGCTCCCCCCTGCTTTTGGATAACAGGTATTGCAAGGAATGCGTCCCACCTAAGTTACCGAGGCGACCCCCTTTTGGTGGCCGAGGAATGCCTGGCGTTTTCACATTTCTTCTGGTAAACTGATCCTGACCACACAAGAGGAGCGCCTCTCCTCCCCACCTCCCCCTACAGCCACCTCTCCCACATCTAACCCCCACTACTGTCAATCAACACCTAATACTCTGAGCACAGCTGATCGAAACCACTTGGAGGGACTGCTGGTTCCAATTGAACCAAGAATGTGCTTATATAGCAGTAAAATCTGGGCCACTTCAACCGCTGTGGGAGGGGTATTCCTATGGCGTTGAATGCATAAGATCGTTGAGTGCAGATCAAACACCAAGAAAAGACGGCAAAAGTTAACTGAAGGCATGAAGTAACATGAAGCATTAAGTAAAACCAAGTGCAACCCTTTGAAAACCCTGCCAACATTAACAAGCTGAATGTTAAACAGTACATGTGATGATATTTATCTTCCTCTTTGAGGCAGTTTTCTGGGGGCAGAGGGGGGACATTTGGATTTTTTACAAGACAAAAAATATTTGTCTGAAGATTTGCAAATAAGATCTGAATGTACATTTAAACGCCATAAATCATCTTAAAACCCCATGTGAATTTTCTGTGGGGGGGGGGGGTCTCAACCCCTGGACTAAGAATCACTAACCATTCTGTGACACTTCAGTGCTGAATTTGAGCGATGCACAAAAATGTACCTTCTGATTGGATATGTCATCTAACAATGTAGATGAGCTGAAAGATGGCATGGGGATGAAAAAAAATTTTTGATTTTGGGCAATCATATATATTTTTGGGTGAGATGGTGTGGGTTTAAGTCTAAGTTACTCAATAGAAACAACACAATGATAAACGCAGGCTCTGGTCCAGGCTCTTGTCATCTCACACCCTGACCACTGCAGCCCCCTCCTGTCTGGACTTCCTACATGAGCCATCCTGACCTCTACAGCTCATCCAGGATGCAGCAGCCCGACTGGTCTTTAACCTCTCCAAGTTCTCCCACGCTTCCAGACTCTGGTGCTGGCCTACCGTGCAGTGTATGGATCAGGCCCTTCCTACATCCAGGCAGTGGTCAAACCACACACCCCAGCTCGCTCACTTCGCTCTGAATTGGCCAATCGGCTCGCTGCTCCCTCACTGCGAGTGGGACCCAGATACCCCTCAAATAAAACTTGCCTGTTTGCCATCCTGGCTCCAAAATGGTGGAACGAGCTCCCCATTGATATCAGGTCAGCAGAAGGTCTTCAAACCTTCCGTCGCAGACTGAAAACCCACCTGTTTCAACAGCACCTTGGCCAATAATAAAAAAGGAAGACATTTTTTTCCTTATTCTGTATGTAGCACTTAAATTGGTTTGGCTTATTAGAAGCTAATGGCTGAGATTTTCTTCTATCATTTCTGTATGTAGCACTCACATTGGTTTGGCTTATTTGAAGCTATTGTACTGCACTTAAAATGATTTCACTGATTTGAAGCTAATGCACTTGCAAGATTCTTACTGTTCGGAGTTGTATCCTCATGATTGTTTGCACTTATCGTAAGTCGCTTTGGACGAAAGCGTCAGCTAAATGTAATGTAATAAATGTGGTTCAACAGCTCACTTTCAAAGCACAAAGATGCCTCAGACAGAATGTCTCTAAAATAAAATGACAAAAGCTTTGTTCACGGTTTAGTTGTCTTTAAATCTCACTTTGCAGTCCTTTAAAAAAGGGGCATCGTGTTGAAGTTTCACCAAAGCCTCCGGATTTTGGTGGTTTGGTGTTAATCAGCCTAAACTGATGTTCAAACGAGGCTTTATCTTTCCGGATCACTGGGTTAAATCTGATTGCTCTCCCCATGTTTCTCCATTTTCTCCAACAGTGCTATCTCAGATCAGAGCAGAGCAGAGCAAATCTATCTCAGACTGTCAGGGTGTTTGGTTAAATAACGCTCACAACAAACAGACTTCTACTTGCTCTTTATTACCCCCCTCTGCTAAGTTTCTGGCTCTGCTGCTCTCTTTGTGCCAACATTAGCATGTTAGAATGCCAACGACTAGCTTTCACATACATTTCTTTATGTCATTATGTGAAATAAGGGTGATTTCTTTCATGAAATCATTCCACATAAAATTCGCTTTGCATTCAGACTGAGGGAAAATCAAGCTTCCTTTTTTAAAATTTTCATTCATCTAACAATTTTGTCGTGTTTGAAAAAAGAAATGACACACACAAGTCTAATTGATACCTCTGTACTTGACAAAGTACTTTTTCTAGCGTAATAAAATACAATCTTTAAAGTTAGTGTTCTACAGTGAGGCACAAATGACAGGGTTGGACACCGACAGTCGGATTTGAAAGTAAACAACAATAATAGTATTAAAAAAATATCACAATGATTTATACAAATCAATTCCTCTAGACTTACAGACAGAAAGCTGATACTTTAGCAAAGCCTCTGTTATGTCAGAGGCTGAATGTGTCTTCATCCACTGACACAATGCACACTGCAGCGTTAACTGGAGCAGCGAGAGAGAGAGAAAGAGAGAGAGAGAGAGACACAGAGAGAGAGACAGAGAGAGACAGGGTGCAAGGGATAGCTGCTTCCGACTGAGTACGTGTAGATATTTGAGTTTACAGCAGCACTTCTTTATCTACACCTCAAAATGAGACCCACTCCCTTAAGTCAACATTGAAATCTTCAAAATACTATATTTTCTCATTCTAGTAGTCTGCAGAGGGACGTAGAAACTAAGTGATTAAAAAAAAATGAAGAGAAATAATCTGTAAAAAAAACAAATCTGTTTCCAAGCTGGCCTGTCTGCGTTTCTCCAGCTGTCCTCACCCCCGTCTGGACTCACACAAAGTGCCCAGACTGTCCCTGTAAACTGTCATAAACAGTGTCTATCCCACCCAGACACACTCGTTTGTACGGGTCAACCGCAGATTGTGTTCGAGGAGGAGGAGAGAAGAAGAAGAAGAAGTGGGAAATAGACTGCTTGGGCTATAAACTCTTTAATCTCTTCTTTAATTGGGTCCCTGTCAGTCGACACGTAAGCAACAACTACATATCCCGGGGGTCTCGCAAATCAGTTTGTCGTCAACAAATGTCAATACACATTTGTCGAGTTCTCGATCTGGATCAATGTATCCATTCAATGATCAACGGTCACAGAAACATTTGCACTTAAACATGAGATATGTGGCACTTTATAGTAAGGCTGAACGATTTGGAAAAAACATGCATTTAGTTTGTGGGAAATGTGCATAAATTGATGTTTCAGACATGCAGAATATTTCACTAAATGCTGTCGCCGTTCCTCGCATGCTACAGTCAAACACTTTTTTCACATATGATAAATTCACATACAGGCACGTGATGTGTCTGAGCATCTCAACATTTTGGGATTTTCCCAAGTGGTTTGTTTGTGCAAGGGAAAAAAAACAAACATTTGTAGTTTCCTGTAGTGAAACACCCCCTGGTCTGGACAGGAATATAAACACATTCAGCCGGGCTTCTGATTGCTCTGCCAATTATACTGCCAGACACATTTTTCTACCTGCCGTCAGCAGTGTTAGAGGAGGCAGGTGCGGTGGCATTAGGACGAGCGGTGAAGACCCAGCGGTGTCGCCAAATAATAATATCATTAAACTGCATAAAAACACAGAGGAGCCCGACTGGAGGGCCGGGGGTTACTGGTCTGGGAACGCTTGTAATTAGCCTGAGCAGCTGGGAGGCAGAAGTGTGTGTGTGTGTGTGTGTGTGTGTGTGTGTGTGTGTGTGTGTGTGTGTTCTCTCCCCTTTGTGTCATTTTAACTCATTTGAGTTAAATTTAATTCACTCACGGCTTTATTTCTTTGACACAATGATACAACACAATGTCGGAGCAGAGGGTGTTGAATGAATTATTCACTAAAGAATATAATAAGACATTATTTATCTTTTGTTATTTAAAATATAATTCTGTTTTTGATGCCTATTCAAATGTGAAAATGAAATTTTTCTTTCTTTCTAAAATTACATTTGTGATTATCAGCCGGTTTCATTCACCTTTGATTGGATCAAAGCAACCTTTTGATGCCACATCTACCGAAAAATAAGAGAAAGTGGATTCAGAAATTAAATTTTTAATAGCACAACATAGATTTGAAGCGTCGTACTTAAGCTAAATCTTTTACATCCTGTCGGTGTCAACAATAACACCTGGAAATATTCACAGTTGCATTTTATCATAAACATTTCCCCAACAAAAAATTATGATATAGACCTTTAAATTAACGTATGTTGGCCTGAATTCTCTTCAAAATAACTTTTCAATAAAATTCTGGGGAAATAAAATGCTGTGTGCATGTCGAGGCCAGATTTAAGGATGTTGAACAATTCCACCAAAAAGAACAGCTTTTCAGCAACGTCAGTCGTGAAGTATCAGCTTCAATCTAATCCAGGCAACAGTTCAAATATTTAGCATTGAAGAGATTGCTGACCTCAGAAGACTTCTGACTCCCTCTCTGTCTCCGTCTGACTGTCTGTGTATCTCTCTGTTTATTTCACATGTTTGCATATGTGAGGAAACCAGGGAAACAATGAGACATCGCAAAGGCAAACCACCCCACCCAACTCGACCCCACCTCTCCCTTTTCCTTTACTTCCCTATTGCCCCCCCCCCCCCCCCCCCCCCTACACACACACACACACACACAACAACAGCAGCAAGACAGAGAGGGTGCCCCGCCCTGGATCAATAGGAAACCATCACAGTATATTCACATGCCCAAAAGAATTAAGAGATCCAAGACGTTTATTTATAGTGCAATAACCTGACTAATGTGACATTTGTGCTCAGCTTATGAGTAATCAACTTTCTCAGGGGACATATTGCTCGTTTATTAAGGGTGTGAAATTTAAACCTTGTGTTTGGGGGTTAACCACCTAACCATTACACCGCTCACAACACATTACATACAAGTGAAGTGGAGAAACAGCTCAGAAGAAGCTTCATTTACTATAACCAGCATTAAAAGCAAACAAAAGTTGCCAGACAGGCCAAGTGTGGCAGAATTTCTTGCCATCGTCCTGTGTTGAACCTGAGGATCAAATGTGAGCCGGCTCTGGCTGGCCCATGTATGGCTGCCAGATTGGTTTTGGTTTGGTTTTTGGGAGCGGAGTGATTTGGGATGAGTGTCAAATGTTAGTCTCACTCGGGCCATCATCAGCTGTTGTTGTAGGCTGTTGTTGGGCCAAGAAATGTTTGGTAGCATGGGATATGTTACAGTACTTCTGAGTGCAGGATTTCAAGCAAATCCCCAGCAGAGTTAGGTCAATCTAGGCTGAGTATCGGCACACTCGGCTGTGTGTCAGCACTGGAAGGCCAAACTCGGGCCAGCTCTAACAGAGAGGGGTGCCTGTCAGCCTGGTCTCCTTGGAAATTGATGTTCCCATATAATGAAACTGCATTGTCAATCACATTTCGAGGGATACATATTTTCTGCCCGATTACGTTTGTTTTCGACGTATTACAAATACGTTTCTATCAAAGTCCACGGAAGTCCACATAGGGAAGTGGTCGGGGCGGATGGATGGGTCAAACAAATACAGGTCACCAAGGAGACCGCTGTTCGTGTCCCGTGTAAAACCAAAAGTCACCGTTTAATTATTTAAATATACATCCGTAACTTAAATAACACTTATTCTAAGCCAAACCATGATCTGTTATCCAAACATAACCATGTACTTGTGTTGCCTGAACATAAGTAAGTTGTTTTATTGCATTTTTGTTATGTTTTGTTTTCATTTAAACGTCACCAGTGTGTTTAAAATTGTTAATGAATCTTGGAGAAAATACGCTTCCCTCGAAACGTCATTTAGAATGCTGTTTAGTTGTATGACAGGGTTGCTAATCAACTGTTAGTAAGCAGTGCTTGGGCCACCTATGGGCCAGTATCCGCACCCAAAATTAGACCAGTATCCTTGGGCTAATTCATGTACATAGTTCATCACGGGTCTGGCATTAATACGTGCTAACCTGGCATTTTGGGGACTGTTGGTCGAAGCCATTTTGGGCATATGGAACCTTAAATGTTTGAGCAAGTGACTCTTAAGTGATCATAGAGGAAGGAAGTGGAAAGAAAGCAAAAACCTGAAGTAAGAGAAAAATAGTTTTTTTTGGGTGCAACAAACAGTTAAGAGTGAGAAGAGTTTGTTAACAGTGTGACAGGAGTTATTTCTTGAAAATGTGTTATGGCAGATGACAGATGATATGAGTGCTTCTGTTCCATTACCCTGACCTTCAGTCCAGGTATTAGAAGAATGGCTTTTCCAATTTTCTTATTAAATGAATCTGAAGTCGTCCAGTTTATCAGAGAGACAGTTTTTGAAGGCCGCCTTTTTCTGTGAGATGGAATGAATGGCATGAAGGCTCAATCATGAAGCTGACCCTGCTCTCTGACCTCTCAGTAAAAAGACACATTTTCCACAGTGGATCAACAAAGTTTAACAATACCTTTATTTATGAGCAGTTTTTTAAAAGTTTGGCTTTGGATCAATTAAATATCACAGAACTTCAAATAGTATGTGCCAAAAATATGTGAAAAACAATCTCTCAACTATGAAAACGGCATTCATACAGCTTTGGAGAAACGCTGGTGCTTAATCAGTTGAAGCCACCAATTTTACGCATCAAGTTCGATTTATTCTCACTACTTCACTCTTTCTTTCACGAAGGAAGCTGATCCCACTATCTTCACATTAGAAGCTACATGTATAGAAAGAGCAATGTCCTACAAATACCTGGGCATATGGCTTGATGAAAAGTTGTCTGTTAATGAGCATATTGATAACCTTTTGATAAAGCGAAAGCCAAAATTGGGCTTTTTTTTCAGTTTAAAAAAATGCTTTCCTTTTGTGGCCAGAATGAAAATAGTGCAAAGCTCTTTTCATATCTGTATTAGGAATATGGTGATGTGATATACATGCATGCAACTTCATCCCTACTTTAAAAAACTAGATTCTGCACATCAAAACTGCATTACATGTTGTAACAAATGCATGTTCACGCACTCGCCATTGCCTTTTTTATGAATCTTTTCGGATTGTCCTCTTTGTACCAGGGAAAAATGAAAAATGCACCTGTTGCTTTGTATTGGCAAGACATTTTTACACAAACTACCTACTTAAATCTGGACCCTTTCACACCAGCATATACAGCACAAGTTCTTCTAATCGGATTCTTTCAAATGTCCCCAGGGTTCGCTCTGAGCTTGGTAAGACCTTCTCTTTCAATGCTCCCATGGGCATGGCAAATATTCTTACCATAGACGTACTCCCTTCTTTAAATACCTTCAAAGGTCTTTTACAAACAGCCTTGAAGGAAACGCTGTTTTACGTAACCCTTGACTTTGGTGGAATGGGGTATAGATATCGCTGTTATGTCTCCTCCTTTACTATTAGCTTGTGTTGCTTTTATGTATTGTACATGTTCTAACTTGTGAAATTGTCTTCTTCTTCTGTCCATATTATGCGTCATGTGTACTACAGGCGGCAACTGATGTACATCAAATGATGCTAAGCTGTATGCTACATTGTCGCCCCCCCCCCAGAAATTATGTTTATATATTACCACACACGTTTCCTACATATGTTTTGTAGGAAACGCAATGTGGCCTGGATTATTTTTATTATCAACATAATGAAGACATTTTCTTACACTAATTAACATATCGGTCAACTTGCAAAATGGCGATACCGAACCTAACTGACAATGTAATTCATTTGTTTTCCGTGCAATATCCCTTCTTACATTAAATATCCGCCCCCAGCAACTAAAACTTGATGCAGCTTCTTAATGGCTACGTTTAGGCACTCAAAGCACTTGCTTAGGGTTAGGTGAAGATCATGGTTTAACTACGGAAGTGCAGTACTAAATCACTGGAGTACCCCTTGAAAAAATGGTGTAATCATGGTCAAACGTCGCCTATTAAAGATGTACAGCCACTCCGACGAGGTTCCCGGGGGAATCAGTGTTACATGAGGTGGACGTGCTACACATCTTTCAGTGAGTATTTATTGCTGGCCAGATGTGGCTCGAAGCGTTTTTCATTGATAAGACATGGGCGAAAAAAGGCAAGAAAGACCAAACTTCTCCTCTGTAAGCGCCCTACGTCCGGTGTTCTGTATCTACCAGACTGATAAATCACATGATGTAAACTGCAAAACATGTTTGAAGCTATTAAAAGGCCTCCCAGTGGAGCCTCCCTTGTCTTCCACTCTGGTGACGCACAGAGGGAAACAATGGGTAAACAGTTAGAACCAGGGATTCTCAGCATGGTCATGACTCCAGTTTGTGTGTGTGTGTGTGTGTGTGTGTGTGTGTGTGTGTGTGTGTGTTTGTGTTTGCGTGTGTGTGTGTGTGCAGCAAGCGAGTATCGGCATCACAGCTAATGAGTCTCAGGCCCAGCGGGTTGCAATTCCAACAAACACACAAACTTGCATGCATGAAGTCTCTCTCACCCACACCCACACACACCCACACCCACACACACACATATGCCCTCTCCCCAAACACTTCATCACCCACTGGCACTGGTTTGTTGATCTGGAGGAGAGCCCATGTCTCTTCAGTAAAGTGCCACACTGAGACTTGAGGCCATTGTCAGCTACAGCTGCAGGGGAACATTACTGTCCAAAATACAAGCGGCCACCAATCTGCCTGATAGTGCTGGACGGATATTCTTTACACCTCCCTTCATCCCACGATCCAGCCCGGAGAGATGGAACCACCCACACAAAGAAAAATGGAAGACTGGACAAAGATTACATAATTTGGAGGCTTTATGTAACAGCAAGGGCAAGTCAGTCAGTTGGAACAGGTCTTTTTCAGGGCTCTTTCCTCCCCCTGACTGTCGTTATTTCCTTTTACGAGAAGACGGATGAACGGATGGATAGATGGATGGTTGTGTGCCACTGGAGATGCCCCATAGCGGTACCTCTGTGAAAAAGAATGGCACAGATGGCGGCCCAGGGCTGGCCGGCGTTCAGGGTACCAAATGGCATGCCACAACAGGTCCAGATGGACTCAGGCTCTTGGTTTTAATTTTGCCTTTGAGTAGATGGTGGATAAACAGTGAGAAATACAGAGGAGTAAAGAAATAAAGCGAAAAACTGTGAGGCAGGAGGGCAGGGAGACAACAGCATGCCTGCAATGTGAGAAAAGTAAAAAAAATAAATAAATAAATAAAAAAGAGATCTGGAGGAAAACTGCGAGGGTGCAAAAGCAACAAGATAAACAAAACGATCAAGCTAATTTTCCACTTGCCCACTCTTTGTGTTTTACTCTAAAATAAATCAGCCAGCTGCACCTTTAAATGGTCACCAACCTCTCAGCTTAGGAGTTGAATCACAAAATATGATGCCTGATGCAGAATTAGCTCTCTTGCCAATCCATGCAAAGGAAATATGATGGACAGCGTATCCCCAAAAACAAGAGAAAGTTCAGCTAAGAATTCTTTTGAATTCTCTCTCTTGGGTACATTAAAAGCTACAGCTAATCTGCATTGGATGGATGCATGGATGGTTTCCAAAATGTTAGACCTGATCTGAAATGGACCTGTGAAAACCCCAAATCCAACATTTATATATTACATTTATAAAAAGAAAAAAGAGCAAATCTTAAAGGGACCTTAAGACAGTCAGACCCAGTCCAAACAGAACTGAGAATAATACATTTGATATATTATTTTGGCATAACAGAACACACAATAAAGTGCTAAACATATACTTTAATTATTACATATATAATGTAAATGTAATTATTCCATTTTAAAGGAGGTGCATTGGAAGTGGTCATTTTTCAAAATAAAATACCCTGCAGACTAATGTAAATAAAAGGTTTACAATAAATATTACCAACACAAAAAAAAAAAAACTTAATTTTTTTTTTTAAATGTGCAGCCTGCTACCAAATGATCCATGGCCTGGTACTGGTCCGCGGTCCGGTGGTTGGGGACCCCTGCCATATAGAGTAAAATAGAAAATAAATCAGGGTATGCTTGAGGGTGTGGCTACCTTGTGATTGACAGGTCGCTACCACGGTGTTTGTCCGGTTTGGGTGTTCTCCGTGTTGTCTTACAACCTTAAATCTTTCACAGTGTGTTTTCAGCTCATGTTAAGTATAACATTTTGGTCTCATGTCTTTCTCAGCATTCTGTTGCTCTCCTGTCACTTGTGGTTGCAAAAAAAAACCAAGATGGCGACGGCAGAACCGTGTCCAGTGAATGTATTAAGAACAGCGTATTATTGTATTCTGTAGGTGAAAGGATTACATATTTTCTTCGCGCCCCCACAGTATGTTGCTAAACGAAATACGGTAAATATTCGAGAATATAATCTGTGTGTGTGAAAAACTATTAAAAATATATACTGGTCAGAAAGCAAATTCGTCTGGTAAATTAACTTCAGCTTCCAGAAACAGAAGTCTCCCTCGCTCTTTCTTTGACGCTTACTTCCATTTCACCCAGATAAGACCTCTGATAGCTGCTCACAGTTCAAACCTGAGAAGCCACAGGCATTTACAGAGTGCGGGAGGGAGGAAGGAAAAATTACTCCTTTGAGAAAAATGAAAGCAGCTCCCTCTCATGCTTATTATGAAATATAATTGTCCGAAGGCTGTGAGTGATAGAGTGCTATTTCACAGATCACCCTTCAAGGCAGCGTCTGGGGGATAGAGACTTCTGTGGAAAGGAGGTGCAAAGAAAATATTTTCACCTGCAGAAAAATCACTCCAGAGAAACCCACATTTTTGACAAGAGTAGTCTCATACGAGCCTTGTGTCCTTAAAATTAAAACACAAATGCATCGCAGGCCCTAAACTTAACCCGTGTCGACCTTTGAGCATGTGTGTCAAGAGCAACGTGAAATCCGATGATATTATGGTTTTCGGCAGGAATTCCAAATCATAACAGCACACAGCAGAAAATATCGGCTTCTTTTTCATCCGGATACGTCTCAGTGGAAAGACTCTGTGAGGGACATCTGTCCGCTGTTGACATTTGACATTGCGCAACCTTTGAAAAACAGCTCCCCGGTTTAAAGTTGACTTTGCCCCGTTCATTTTTGGAGGGAAACCCACTGCTCTCTGATGACCATTCACAAATGACTTCACATTCTCTGCGAGGAAAAACACAGAGGAGCTCATTCTATTCTTAGATAAGCTATTCCCTCGCAATTAGCATCTATCAGTGCAGACTCTCCATAGTAATCTCTGTAGTATAATTACAAATGAAGGTCTATTCTGAGGGCAGTGCAGGGTGACACTGTGGGTTCGCTGAAAAAAATAAATAAAAAAGGGTAGTCCACACAAACACAATGTAGCCACAGCAGCAGACCATCAGAGGTCTGAACTTTGATTGACTTTTAGTTGCTATACAATTTTCTGAAGTCACCATTTTGCCCCTTGCACAATTGTGAGTTCATTCTCAAAGGCAATGCACACATTTTGGAAATCAATGTGTGGCTGTGGCTCAGGAGGTAGAGTGGTATTTTGCCATGTTGGTCTCTTGTGGAGTGAAAAGGAAGCCTGGCGTGCATTACACCCTGACAAACAATAAGACCCCATACTCACGTATTCACACGCTAACACAACAGGTTTTTGACGCGGTTGTGTTGTTAAACTCCAAACCCAGTATTTTGACATGTGTGAGAGCGCACACCGTTTTCGAATGTTATTAAAAATGTCCGTTGTCAGTTGTTTTCACTACCACTCTAATGCTTCAGAAGGGGCGCGCTGCACACACCAGTAAGCGAGAAGGTGCATATCCAACGATATCAAAAGCTCGCAGGTTCGTCAGGTTTCACTTTCAGCTACGTCAGGTTCAGGCGGCAAAACTACGTGGTTGGGTTGAGGAAAAACATTGACTTTTTGCTTTTCACACGGCACACGAACTCCGGTCTCCTGGGTAAAAGTCGTCCTGAGCAGACTTTATCGGGCTTTATACTACGTCACATGACTTCTCCATTTGATCCTGTCATAATTGCTGTGGCCGCAGCAACCGTGTGAATAGATAACAGCATAGGTGTAGCAGGCACCTTCTAACCCATATCAACGGCACGGATAACAACTGATATCATCCAAAGCGGGAGGAGAAGACGACACACGTAAAGCCAACTGACCTCGTTGGAAAATAACTGAGAGATGGCGCCCTAGTGTGATGATGAAATAAAATGATAACGACCTTCTCTGTTGAATTTATGCCAAAAGCTTAATTTTAAACATTTAAAAAGTCATTTCTAAAAATAGCCCTGATTCTCTGACGCACATATTTTCCTTCCAACTTTCTCTTTTTTACTATTGCCTTCACACTAAAACATAAAGTACGGGCGGGGTGATTCTCCCAATGATGTGGGTTTCTTTTCACCCACATCATTGCATTCTCCAAAAAGAAAAGACGGATAAATAGGTTGACATCATGTCAAAAAAATAGGACGGGGGAGTTCATCAATGCCTGGTTGAAGCCGGCGTCAGCATCAAGTATTTGACTGATAGCGGCTCAAAGAACAGATGTGCTGTTTAAAGTACAACCGATATGATTTACTGCTCAATGCAGTGACATGACATATGATGCTTGAACATGCATACAAAGACAAAATATTGCACAGACCAAAAAAAAAAAAAAAAACACAGCTGAAAATCAACACACAAAAACCTGCAAACACCATCAGCCGTCCAGTAATTGCGCTCTGTGCAAAACAAGTTCACGCTGTTTTATTCTCCATTTTTTTTTTTTCCTCTTTGTAGGGAGGAATGTTTTCACACCAAATTGCACGCTGAAATTTGCCAGTTTAGTGTTTTCCTCGGTCATACACAAAAAACCCACACCTCGCTGAACATGGCTTGAGATTTTTTGGATTCATCATATCCACTCTGCACACTGGCACGCGTCCAACCAAACGGCAAACGCTGCCATAAAAGTTCAAACCCCCTTTTAAAAAACAGGCTCAGCACAGATGTACCGTTGTTTTCAAGCGACGAAAGACTCTCTGGGAGGCAACGGCAAACTGTGACAACCGGTTTAAAAAAAAAAACAAAAAAAAAAACAATGCAATAGTAGAAAAGATGAGTTAAAAGCAATTTGCATCGTTTTCAAGGCTGGTGGAGAGGCACATAAATAGAGCTGTCAAAATACAAAACACATTTTCTTTACTGACGGGAGCAGAGAGAAGGGGGTGAAGAGACGCTTTATGTTTTGTTTTTTTAGAGATGCCACGAGAACCGATAATTCAGTACCAAGTCGATCCCAAAATTCTGAAAATGTCACAGTGCTCGTTTTTTTCCACATTACCGCAGACACCGGTGGGCTCAGGACTAACAGCGGGCCTGTCGAGGTTTTTAAAATCCGAAAGGTCCGGCCGACCGGGCTTACACTTGTGGGTCATTTTCAGCCACATTTCGTTTCGCAACAACCAAACTAATTGAACTTTCAATCAAAGGACAATGCAATCGACGCGTTCGAGTGTGATGGAACGTTAAAGAGGTCGATGGGAGTATGAGATCTTCTGTGCAGTAGGTTAATCCCTGGTACATTATATAATCGTCCACTGGAGTACTTTGAAGAAAAACCAGAGAGGATGATCCTTGCGGATTACTCCGCTGCTCAAAGACCACAATCTGCCTCTCCGCATAAAGAACTCAGTGCGTCTGTGTCAGACATGGTTTTAATGTAAAGAAATGAAGATGAAAAGCAAAGCGGGAGCGCAGTAAAGGAAACCATCCCACCCTCAATACATGTAAAGTTTCCGCCCGCTTCCCAGGGCGAACGTCCAGGCTGATTATCACATCCAAGAGTCAACACGTTTGCCCTTGTGGGGAAAGTTGGGCCCAAAGTCGTCTCAAAGAGCACAGAGTTATCACGGAAATGAGCAAAGAATTCCTTTACATCGTGAGAGGGGCCGACGTGCAAATCAAATAAGTTCTTCTTCTTCTTCCTGGCTGTTTTAATCTGCTCCCCGTGCTGCAGACTGTAGCGCTGCTCTCACATGATGATGCATCGTTGTGGGAGAGAAGCTCGGGGCTTCCCATTCATTATCAGGTTACATATGATGCATCTTGGTGGAGCTGATGCTCTTCCATGACGTCTTTCCTCTCATGCATGAGTGAATTCTTCCTTTTCTTGGAATCATAATTCAATGGTTAGATGGTTTTTTTTTTTTTTTTAAAAGGTGCCATAATGGATACGCTAACACAAAATGTTATTTCCCTGCAGGGAAACATACTGTTTTTATGGAAAAGAGAGGGGGGACAAATGTGTTGAACAAATTTACAAGGGTTCTATGAGAGGAATTATTCATGCTCATGTGACTTCTTATGTACACGATCAGTATTTATATCAGGAGTTCAGCCTTGCTTTTTGTTAGATATTGGATGAAAAGGAAAAACATAATCCTCCATCGTTGCCACTATGCATCTCCGCTGAAGCGGACTGTCTAGATGTCTTTCAGATGACAAAAGCCGACCTTTCTTGTCAGTTGTTGTACACTCTAAGGTTTCAAGGATCTGTAAAAGTAACGTGTGGTGAGATAGTACACGGGAAAGAAAAAATGTTGCTTGTTTCAAATGTAACATTTTAAACAACATGCTAAGCTTTTACATATAGCAGCTTAAAGTTTCTCTTTTAGGATAAATAGCAGAGAGAAGAGGACAAGAGCGGCAGCACAACTTACACTGGAACTTTTCCCAGGTAGCTAAAACAGCTTAGACAAAACCTGCAACTTAAATCCTGCTCATGTAAAAGTAAATGAACAAAGTGTTGGAACAGTTACACTGGTCTGGTTCCGGCTGTCGACTCTTGTTCAGCCAGCCCGAAACTGTCCAGATCTACAATGTCTCGCTAGATATTGGTCTTGTATGGGAACAGAGGCAGCTTACATTTAGTGATTTCAGACACTCACTAGAAAAGCCCACCAACAATATATATATATATATATATATGTATATATATCAGTTTAAGTGTACGCTATATTTAAAAACATTTTTACTGCTTAACCTGCCGTTATATCCATCTATGCTTTCGCCAAAGCCAGTAGAGTCCATTGACGAAAACAGTAATTTTACCTCATGGAACATTGGGTTTGCTGTTCAACCGCTGCCTCAATCGGTTAGTTAGTTTGTGTTATTGTGTGACAACACACTAACTAACCAAGGGCATAAAAAACGGCTTCAGTTCGCCGAAGGAACTGTATGGCTGTCTGACAGCAAGGTAAAGTGGTAAAAATATTCTAAATATAGTGTACATTTAAACTGATATTGTTTTTTTTTGGTGGTCCTTTTCTTTTTGGCTAAAATAAGTTTTGCTGCTGCCCCCGTCCACAGCAGTACATTGCTTAGCATCCGTGAGGTAACTCCTGTCTGCTTCTCCAAACTGGGGGGGCATGCCGACCGCCATGTACCGTAGTTAAAGTACCTCAAACAACCCCGCTTCAAAACATCCAAACTATCCATTTACGGTGGGGTAGGAAAAGAATGCATTGCAAATTTTTAAGTAAAATCGCATACTATTCAATGAAAATACATACAGGAAGTGGACGCGAAGAGATGCAAATTCACACTTGCTGGCGCAATCCGAGTTGAAGGGACTTTTGCTACTTCATTCATTGAGTGTGAAAAAACCCCTGAAACCTGCAAATCAGGTCAAGTATGGATTTGGATAACTCCTGCAACAATAAAGAATAAATAAGACATGTAAGCCAGTAGAGAGAGTGCAACACAATTTTGAAATAAAAATGTGTAAATGTTGTGTCATTTCCTGCATTCAGAGACTTGAAAGACTTCCATCTGTCTTGCATGCTGGTTATGAAGATTTGTGACCTGACTGACTGACTTGGACTTTCCCTTAAGGACTTGACACTCGACCTGGGACTGGCTCTGACCAGACTTTAGACTTGACTTGCCCACGACGAATCAGGTCAAAGCTGTTCACGCCTGACAAACGGCAACGGACAAAATGAGCAAAGTACGCTGCGACCGACTGCATGCAGCAATGTGAAAAAAAAGAAAAAAAGAAGGAAATCTGATCATTTCATAAGAGGCATGAGGATCCATTTTCTTGTTTGGAAAGAAGATGTGATAAAACTACAGTTTTTCATTTCACTGTCACTCCGCCAACACGGCGGCACATGCCACTCGTAACTATTATATACCAGTCTCCAAAGGTGCAGTGACAGGCCTCTAATTGAGACTCTCTATTCTTGGTTCTGCTGTATTTGTCATATTTTCCTCCCTCCTCATCTTCTCAGCATCTCCTCTTCGCTCACCAGGGAATCATTTCCTGACAAGCCCCCGTGTAGAAAGCCAAGGGATGCTTCTGGCTCTCCGCGGGGAGAATAATTAGCCTCATCTTCATCCGTTCTCCGTCTCCTTCATACCCTCTCTCATGCCTGTGGCAATGTGTGTAAATTAGCTTCTTTCTACCTCATGTGACTTGGGTTCCTCTGCTAAAAAGCTCACCGATGCCTCGCCTGCATTACGAAGAGCTCAGCTTTTGTTCTGTAAGGGAGTCACACGCCGAGGTGCCCCAGATTTCCAGCCTCCTCAAAGTCATCCTCAAAGAAAACCAATAACTCTTAGAAGTATTTAGACTGAGAAAGTAACCAGGAAGTTAGAGGAGACAGCGCTGGCAGTTCAAACACTGTTTGAGAGGATCCAGTTTGGAAACAGAACAACAAAAAAATGTTTGCTTGTTCTTTGAGCAGTATTTGCATATTGAGAAATCCTCTATAAAAATCCACTAACATTGTTTTTAAAATAGCAACTAATGGTGTAACTTTGCTTGCTTCATTTTTAGGTGGATTTGTCTTTTTAATAAAGGATTCAACAATTTAACATTTTCCTGAGCAGCTGAACTTCAGTTCTTTGGAATTAAAGAAACGAGGTCAAGGATGTTCGAGCAAACAGAAAACATCAGCTGCAATGTGACTGCATGCACATGAGCTTCAGCGCTCTCTCCAAGGGGAAAGCAGGTGTAGAAAGCATTAGGTGGCACCGCAGTGATGGAACGGAAGCAATTTTCTCCTGGAGTAAAAAAAAAAAAGAAGTTCAATCAAAGAATAGTACAATCTCTCCATGAATGCAGAGAGAGCAGCAGAAATGGGAGGGTCTGGAGGAAAATAAAGAGAGAATTTTGTTTTTTTTGCGAGTTTTGAAATCAGCTCAATCATCGCAGAAAGAAAAAAATAGGCAGAGTGGCAAAGTATTAATTAGAAGTATTAATTTTTAAAGCAAAAAAATTAGAACATTGGCTTCTCTCAGCTTCACAGTTTTGAGAATATGCTGAAATGGAATACCTCTCAAAACAAGACATTTAAAAAACTTCAGGACATCTTTATTTTTCTGATGTTTTGTAGAGCAATTTACTACAGACCTAAAGTAAATGAGGACAATCCCAACAAAACATCACCGGATGAGTTCCTAACCCCCCCCCTCACACATCCTATTTGGAAGCCAGTTGATCCTTGTGTGCTTTGGACACCTCCTTCAAGTCCATGAAACATCTCTTCATGTTTTATATATAATCATGCATTTATTCCACATTTCCGCCGTTGAGCTGCTCAGTGTCAGGACTGAACACCTCCGGGTTTTAAAAGTGAAGCAGGCTGTCACTGAGAGGAGCAAACATACTCAGTCAACGTCACCTGCACCACTCCGTGCAGAGACGCAAACCAGCAGCCATCTAAGGTATCTGGGGATAATATGGTTTGCATGGTCAGTGCATGCAGGGTGGCATTTTATTGTGTTACTATGTTGTGCAAGCAGGCTGAGAAAAAGGGCTCGTCTCCGGTTTAAACTAATAAAAAATAACATCACCGAGGTGATATTTGTACAGCAGAAGACCGCAAGCCCAATTATTTGTATCAACAGGTGTTATTGCTGGCAACAGAGCAAGGAAATACAAGTGCAAAGTTTATTTTAAATGATGAAATATTAGTTGCGAACATACTTGTGCACACCTGGTCAGCGTCTCTAGTCGTATTATGTGCCGTCACAAAAGCATATAAATGTTGATTTCTTATTTTGTGTTCTACTGTCCTTCGATTCTATTCTTCCAGAATATCTCTTCAACCTTCTTCTATATTGAGTGAGGTCACCTTGTAGATCAATTATCTATTGTTAATTTTTATAGTTTTATGTAAAAATTAGAGCTGCAGCAATTAGTCGACTAATTATTTAGTTTGCAGAAAAAACTATTTCGATAATCAATTTCTTTTTTAAAGATATTTTTCATGCAAAAGTGGCAGAAAATGCCGTTTCCAGCCACTCAAATATTGAGATTTCCATTATTTCATATTAAAGTGAATATCTTTTGGTTTTGGACTGACAAAACAAAAAAATGTAAAGACATCACATTGGACTTTGAGAAAATGGAAAGGACATCTTTCACTATTTTCTGACATTTTATAGAGCAAACGATTAATCGATTAATCTGCTAAATAATTGGCAGATTAATCAATAATGAAAATAATTATTAGTTACAGCCATAGTGAGTAGACCCTTATTCATACAGCTCACTAGTTCAGCTGCAAGTCAGAAAACCTCCACAGACAGACTTTCCTCACCACCTCAGTCAGATAAATACACAGCAGATCTCCTGGCACATATTATTTTAACTGCTGCAACTCACAGTAGAAGACTGATGGTGCACTGCCTCTTTTTCTCCTCACACCCAAAAACAAGTTGCACCTGCCCAAAACCATCATTGGTTCTAATTGGTTTGCATTTAAAATCTAAAAGAAGTTCAGATTCCATCAAACCAGGTTTGGTTTTGGCAGATTTCCCTGTCATTCTGTCAGTTTAGTTTATATTTCTCTCTGCACAATGGGGTGGTTGATAAAAAAAATGTATCAGACTCAATCAGCATGAGGGAGATTTTAGCTAACCCCACTCGTATACTGTATGCAACATATTTTAAAGACACGATAATAGAAAAAGAACTTAAAAATGTTCAGCAGAAATTTTGCAAAAAAAAGGCCATCCAGAAAAACCTTCGCAGGATTCTTATTTCCATCCTCGTCCCTGAACCAGACTGAATCTTATGTAAACTGAACACCACACACACAGTGTAGGCTGATCCTCTGGCAGGGCAGCAGCTGTGGTCAGCTCTTCAAAAGCAGCATCGTGGAATGATTGTGCTTAAAGCTGACAGCAGGAGGTTCAAATGTGGCCTTTGCAGATCAAACGGCTACCGTCGCCTTTGGGCATCGAAGGCCAGGCGTGCTGAACAATTCTGAGCTCGCACAGTAAGGCATGAATATGTAGCTGTGCGTTTGTAATGAAAAAGTACTGGACTTGCGATGCAGGGGGAAATAAAACGGGAGTGGGTGTTGCAGAAAGGGGCAGCGGTAGCTTATAGTCAGAGAGACGGACCGGTGACTGGAAGGTCGGGTCTGCCAGGAAAGTCTAACTGGGAAGAGAAAATTACGAAACGCTCCTTCCTCCCTCAGCACTGCTGTCAAGTTGCCCTTGAGCAAGCTACTAAATCCTCTATTGGCCTACTGCAGCTTCGGTAATTGTACTCAGCAGTTTCCAGCTGTGAGTGCAGTAGGCAACATTTAATTTGAGGATGGATGTTGCAGAAAAAGCAGATGCAACCTTCTGTGGCTGAGTACAATTTTAAAGTCATCATCATTGCAGAAAAGCAAACCAGCTACTCTTTATCCCTGGTGGATAAAACACAACACTGATGCAACTTAAAGCCACTTTTTGAAAGCGTTTCACTTGCTGTGCTTTGACTTTTCTGTTGGAAATCTACCAACAAATAGAGAATAAGATGTCGGACATTTTTGGCTGATATACTTTAATTCCACAGTTAGTTTTGAATAAAGACAAGTATAGCCAATTTGGTAGAACTAGGGTCTGTCAATGTCAGCATGTGTCTTCCAATCATAGAGACTATATATAAGAAGTGGACGTCACCCATTGGTTTGTGGACTGCGAAGCCTCCAGTTTGACATTTGTGCCGTCGCCATCTTGGTTTTTTGAACCAGAAGTGACACGAGAGTTTGGAGCCAAGTACAACCAAACGCTGAATAAGACATAAGGCAACACCGTGGTAGCGACCTGTCAATCATAGCATACCCTGCTTTATCCACACAGGGAGAGTCTGCCTGGAGCAACTCGGGCAAAGTGCCTTGCTCAGGGGCTCAATGGTGGCAGCCTGGTATTTGAACTCCCTTCCGGTGTTCTATTTGAAAGCCTGACCACTAGACCACTAGACCACCACCACCCGTCTCTTGTCCCTCTCAATGACCGCTTCTAGTGCTTCTCGTTGTGTCACTACACTCTTTATCAGAAATGATCTTCTGACATCCTTACATCCCAAAATCAAACACTATCTGAAGTTGTGAGGGGCGGCTTTCTGAGGGTCTCCGGAGGAAGTGACTCGGGCTGCCATGAAAGGCCCATCTCCTAACCAATTCTCTTGAACCTGCACCTGCACCAGGACTGTTTACGTAAGCCTTTTTCCAGGCCAGAGTTATGAAGCGGGACTTCACATCTAGGTGACATGTTTGCATGCTGGGGTGGGTACCTGCATGATGGATGGTTGTCAGGCAGATATCAGTCTTGATGTTTAGCTCAGCACTGTAGTATTACTTTCAATTTGTTCTTCAAAAGACTTTTCTGACATCTTGGTTTTGTTTCTGGCCCACAATGGACTTAAACTTAAACATTTTTTACAGTCTTTATTCCCGTCTTTACCTTCAACCTTATGCGTGCTCGTCTTATAAATAAAATATAGTAGAAAAATATATAGTCTGCACCACATGGAGTACACCACAATTATTCCACATTCTCTCTGACTGAGGGTGCTGACTCCAGTCTCTTTGTGCTCAAATAATGACAACGTTAAGGTACTTAGAAACTTTACAGAACAAGGACAGGGAAGTTATATAAAAGCTGTCTTTGCGGTACAAGACATGATGAAGAAAGTAGACCCGGAACAAAAGGATAAAAGCGTACTGTACCTGCTCCAGACTATTAATAAAAACTGTCAGGCAGCAATGCCACAGACATTCTGATATTGGAAGGCAGGATTTGCTTTATTCATGAAAGTATTATTGGTCCGGCGGGATCAAAGCACAGTATGACAATAGTGGTGTCAGCACAGGGCTTAGAGGCTGTCAGTCACGGCTGAAGGCTGGAAGGTCACCAATTTAAATCCCTGACCAGCTCAAACCAGGGAGGGAGAAATGGAATCAGAAACCTTCTGCTCTCTGTCATTAACTATTGCTGCACTGGTTCCTGTGAGCAAGGCATCTCATCATTAACTGAGGCTTGTAAGTCTTCGAGGCACGCTGTGGCTGTGTGAAATGATTCCTTTCTACTGTCAAACCCCTGTCGCTATTGTTAGTATTCTTTTCTGTCAAAAACAAGAATGCATTTTCCATAAACCCTTTTGCTTTCTGAAACAATTCAAGACCACATTGCAAGACTGAATATGTCACAACAGGTCAACAAGGTCTCTCCTTTTTTTTTTTTTTGAGTCGTTTTACTTTTAGAGGCTCTTGCTGGTATCCCATAATCCCTTGCAGGCTTGTCAGTTGTTAATGCTGTGTTCAGGCGATCCACGTTAACTAATAAGGTTTGGAAATATCGCTCGACCACGGTTAGAGCCTCTAGGATAAATCGACTAATTGATTAGTTGATCGACAGAAAAGTCATCTATAATTGATTAATAGTCAAAGAAATGTTTCATGCAAAAAGGTCAGAAAATGTGGTTTTCAGCCTCTCAAATATGGAGATTTCCTGCTCTTCTCTTATAATTGTGTAGACCAATCGATTAATCTAGAAAAAGAATTACCGGATTAATCGATAATGAAAATAATCGCTAGTTGCAGCCCTTACAGCGTTATATTACGCAGCGATTTGCATTCAGTTTGGGATGAAAATCACAACTTTGAGTGTAAACGCCGGCACCATGAAATACAGTTTAGCGCTGGATTTTTTTTGTTGACATCTTCTACGTGACAAAGTTGAAAGTGTTCGACTTTTAAAAAAAGATAAGTGGTATCCACAAACACCATTTTTGTGCACCAACACCATTCAGCCTGTGTAAATACGGCCATTAGTCCTGCATTGCCTCCTCCATAATTGTTTGAAATATGTCTCCTACACTTATTTTATACTTGAAATTTTTGATTACTAATATTTAAAAACGCACTGATGATTTTTTTTCTTCATATGAGCCATCACAGGTTCCTACCACACCCTCACACGTACTTTATATTGCTTTCATGTGATTTGTATTAAATGTTTTTGAGAATGTGTGTGAATTAAATAAAAATATACATTTAGAGGTGACACAAAAGCATGTAAGTTGAGTGAGTGGAGTGAAAATAAGAGCTGTTTGGCTGAACTGTCCAACACACACATATGGCAACTAGCTCTGTATTAAACCTCATTACTTTGTTGGTACTGACCAAAATGTGTTTGAGAAGTAGTGAAAGCTGGCATCAAATATTTGGTCAGTTTTCTCTACTTTTCCTTATCTATATTGAGAGAGAAAAAAGAAAAAAGAAATGGGAATACAGAATACAGGGGGAAACACTTATCTTTTTTTCTGCTGTTAACCATTTCAGTGTCAAACTAATCCAACCACAAAACAGAAGATACAAATATTGTGCTTTAGAACTTGTGCAACTCTTGGCCAATCTAAACCGTGTTTCCTTACATTGCAGTTGAGTGGGCCCTGTTATAATGTAGCATGTCTCATTTATAATGTTTCATAGTGGGGCAGGGCATGACATTATTGATGACCCGACAAAACGGGAAACCCTGTTCATTGTATGCTTGTCTCGTTTCTGTCTGATTATTCTGTAATGCTTCACCTTTCTGGATGAGCCCCAGGTGTTTAGGCTTCTCCCTGCCACCTAATTGGTCAATTATCATTATTGTGTGGTGGGTTGCAGACATACATACGCTCGCGCGCGCACACATACATGCCCCTCCATTATTTATTCTGCTGTGGCGGCAGTGCACTTTCCTCACCACAGCCCATCTAAGGGAGTTATTATAGGTTTGGGAAATTACTAAATTTCTTCCTGCTCCCTTTGTGTTTTCCCCCTGACTCCATGTCTCTCACACACTCATGTAGAGTACACTAACATCCATCAGGAAGAGATAATAAAGAGTAAACCTGGAAACTAATTGTTCTGCCTTATGTGTCTTAATAAAACATACACACACTCTATGTAATCATCAGAATAAAACATACACACTCTATGTAATCATCAGAATAAAGTCAAATGATCAGCTCAGCCTGCGATGAAGAAGCTACTTATGACACATACACTACATGGAAGACATTTCCTGAATATATTCCAACAAATAACGGTGCTTCGGTTATCTTTTGATTTGAGGACATTCAGTTGGGCGAGGCTCAGGAATGTTGTCATCATTCTTCTAAATGAGTCCAAGAATGCGATGTTACTGAAGTCTACTGAAGAAAACATGTTGATATCCAACTGTGAGGACAGAGCTCATGATATGCCCTGCTCCTTGGGGGGAAAAAAAAATCTAATCTAAAGTTCTTCACGATGAAATATTTCTGGTGATACTTCATGTCGTCATCGCATTGGAATTTCAAAGACTTGTATTGTGTCCTTTACTCGCCTAAAAGAGATCAGTGGCTCCTCATTCCCTTTGTAAAGTCACTGAGCATTAACATAAAGATGATGTGTGTGTTGCATAAGACTTTCTTTCATGACTTTATACCAGAGAAAACTATATTATCAATATTCCCAGAAATGTGCCAAAAGTTGTACAAAGCGACATTCGACACAACGCAACCAAGGAGGTCAAACTGCAGACCCTCAGCTGGCTCCAGGTTCACTGCAGAGCAATTTATTATTATTATTCATTTTTTTAGTAGTTTGATAGATTTAAATTTTTGATGTTGTTTGAACCCGATAAGCATATATATACGTTTCAAAGACTGTGAACTTAAAGCAACGTTTTGCAACTATTTTACCTTAAAGTTACTTTCCGGAACTTTTACCTCAGATATTGACTTTATTGACTTTTTTTCTCCCCTTTTTTTTCCAAGACACTTTGCCTGAAGTCTGCATTAAAAACACAGACACACTCTTTAAGCGAGCAGCTCTCTTTGTTATGAACCACTCTCTCCACAGCCCACGTCTCAACATACAGTACATCACCAGCCTCCACTTTCTCTCATGGCATGTTGCATAAAGGATGCTCATGTAATCCTGAGGCCAAAGTACAACCGTCAGTGGTATGTGAGCATCCACTGGCATGTAAGCTTCAGCTGCTGCCAAATGCTCTGCGTGGTGAGATAATAGAAGGATTGTGTAACATCATGTCTGAAATAGCGATGGTGGTGATGTCTTTCCTTCCAATACTAAGCAGCAGAATATGTCAAACACATTTGTTTTTTTCGCCACGATTGGATTTGTGTACTATGGAGCGTCCAAGGGGATCTTAGAAAACATTTTCCTTATTTTATATCATACAATTTATACAATACAATCAATTACAGTCATGCAGCACCAGAGCGGTCAGTGTTGACGCTAAATGATGTTGATAAGTGTCTGTAATCTTAATTTACTGCTCAGCATAGAGTAAGCCTTTTATTGTGTGTTATGTAAGGAATAGTGCTCGAGGGAGTTAATACAGACGCAGCCTTCTTGAATGGCCCCATAGGACAGTGTCACATTTCTTCATTTACTAATCACACACATAAAGTAGTTGCTTATCGAAAGCAAGTGAAAGTGAAACGTAATGCGTGCATCCGCCCTGTGATTTCCGATCCGCACCAAAATTAATCGCGTTCTTCTTTGGCCCATTGGTTTCATGAAAATCCGGGTAAACGTTTTTTTTTACGTAATCCTGCTGACGGACAGACAGCCGAGGCGAAAACAAGGTCACAAATTGTAAAATTTAAATAAAATAAAAGACATTAGCATCAACAGTGGACTTGGATAAAATCCTGCGTGGATGCAACTACAAACACATTTTATCTGTGCTAATGTTATTCTCTGAAATAATGCCAACTTTTTATAACTAGTGATCATTATTCAATTTTTAACATCTTAAGTCGTCATTTATATTTTGCATCTGCTGATCATGTGTGGTTGAGTTTTTCTTTTTTTTCCGCCCCATATCTTTGATGAATGATTCAGTTGATCAACTCTGTTAGATCATAAAACTCACATGGGAATCATGTAAGGTTCATAAGTTCATCTTTAATGTGTTTTCATGCTGCTTTCACAGGTTTGCTTCATCGCTGAGGCTTCTACCCTTTTAACTCTCAGCCAAAACATCAAGCTCCTCTGAGCGATGGCAGTGAGGAGGACTGTTGGACAGAGAGCTGTCTTTTGTGCCACTCAACATGTGCAGTTTCCCTCCAAAGCCGCGAATAAATATTTTTTCTCTTGCTCGCAATATTCAAACAAATAGCACAGTTCAGCTGGAGGTCGTATGAATATGGATGGAGTCGGATGTCAAAAACATCTGGATCACCATGAACGGGTCTCAGTGGCCGTGAATAAATAAGAGCAGTCACTGAGGCTCGTGTATGGTGATCCATGATATATATTTATACTGTAAGTGTTTTCTTATTTGTGCTCTCATTTTAGGATTGGCCGAAAGCTCTTTTACCAAGATAATAATAATAAAAAAAATAAAACATCTTGTTTTCACAGTCCACAAATTGTTTGTGCAACGCGAGGAAACATACATTTTGAATCATTTTTAAAAAATGCATGATTATCTTATAATCAAATTTTGATTATTATATGTTTTAGAGTAATTATTATTAATGATTGGATTATTACATTTGTGGGCTGAAGAAAGACTGTTGATCCATTGACTAATTAAGATTATAAAAACCCTTGGGAGGATGATATTGCGTGCGTTCAGCTTCTGAGTGGCTCACATACTGTGCTTAAATGCTTTTTGATTTTCCTGTAACTCCAGTACTGAGGCTCTGGAAAATCCCATGTTTACTTTGTTTAAGTTTATTTAGCAGTACCTCGATTTCCTTACAGGTGGCATCTCAAATTCTTATTTGCACACAGCACAACCCTGCCCCTATACAGTTTTAGGGGCGTTACCGCCCATGCTAATAATAAACAATCGGCCACACGGCTCCAGGATTCAGAGTCATTCAGAGTTATAGAGAAGTAATGACCGAATGTAAATGCTTTGAATGTCTGCTGACATTAAATAGTATCACACATGGGGTTTAATTTCATGAAAACCTTTGTAAATTAACTATTTGCTCTTATAATTTGTCATTAAAACAGACAAGCACACTTCAAAACGTTTTTTTTTTCTAATAGCAGATTCTTTAAAAACAAATAAAACCCGACACACGTGGAATGTTTTGTTTCCAAACCAACTTTACAATAAAAATAAGACAAAAACAGGGCAGATTTATTACTTTTTAATGCTTTATTGACTTTGCATTGAGGAGTTCTTGCTGAAGAGCTATATTTTTCTGTTTCTCAGCCCGGAGCTCTGCTGTAACCTGTGCTTGGCTGATTATGTGAGCCACTTTGAGCTCCTCGAGCTCTTTTTGGAGAACCCGCCTCTGCTTCTTTCTGACGTCATTGTGAACGTCGGTGGCGATCCTCATGTTGTCCATGGTCTCTGTGTCACTCAGCCTCTTCAGCCTCTCCAGTTCATTGCGCGTTTCCTTCTCTTTGCTAATGAACATCTTTTTTAGCATCCTCTGACGACCGAGCTGTTCTTTAGTCTTTTCCAGTTCCTCGGAGAGCTGCAGCCTCATGTTATGCTCCTGGAGGTTTATGGCACTCGCCTTCCTCAAAAGACCGTGCAGCTCACTCACTTTGTCCTGCATGGTGCTGGGTTCCTCCTGCTGTCTGCTGCTTTTCTCTTGAAGGAGCTGGTTTTTCAAGTACTTCACTTCTCTCTGGAGAGACTCCGTTTGGATCATCTGCTTCACCGTCTCCTCCTGACAGCAGCAGTAGATTTCAGCACTTTGCAGCTGAGCCTTCAGCTCCTCCACCTCCTTTACAAGAGCCTCCCTCTCCAGCTCACACTCTTTCAACTTTCTGGTTCTGGTGGAGACATGGGGCTTCCTGCTGTTCTCCATCTTTAGCTTCAGATCCTCCGAGATGCAGTCTCTCTCTGATGAACAGTTCTGTCTCCGTCCGTGTTGAGGATCGGTTCTCTGCCACTCTGCTGTGTAGAAAGGTTTTTCAGTAGGCTACTGACTCGAGACACACAAGTTCCAGTAGTGTGTTGCGATGTTGCTGTTGTCATAGCGCACAGAGAATGCAAGTGTTTCCTGAATGTTGTGTCCAGAGTTCCACAGTTTTAAATGATTACATTCATTTTACGTTTGTTTTAGGTAATCATAATACAGTAAATACATTTGTGCATACTCTTAATATGACCTACATGTACACATTTCTTGATAATAAAAAAAACCCCTCATATAATAGTGCAAACAATCACTCTCGCAAGGCATTTTCTAAAATTCTTGTCATTACTGTGAGGCTGCAAGGCAACCAGCGGAGACCCAGGGAAGTCACTGCACCCAGCTGTTGGTCATCAGGAAATGGGAATCACTTCAAATCTTGGTATTATTATCTTGGATGTAAGTCACCCCGGGGGGTCCATTATTGTATTTATTTATTGTATGTATTTGTATATATATGGACAAAAAAACTGCTCATTCATATCTAAAAATACTCGTATACAATATGTCAGTTCTTTGGTTAAGGTGTGGTAAAGTTCATATAGCCGTGTGCTATATGGAGCTAGAACCAGTGGGCAATTAGCTTAGCTTAGCATAAACAGTGGAATCAAGGGGAAATCAGTGAGCTTGGCTCTCTACACATTTAAAAAATACGCCTAACCAGCATGTCGAAAGCTAAATATAAACGTTTTTGTTTTTTTTTGTTGAAGAATGCTGTAACGAGGCTATTTGTTGACGACCAGCGGCCGGGGGCAGTGACGTCCTGGGGTCTCCACAGGTTGCCTGGCAACCTCACAGTGATGACAGGAATTAAAAAATGCCTTGCTGCTTAGAGTCATAATTTGCATGAAAACAAGAGGTTGTTTATCAAGAAAAGTTTAGTTTTTTTTTTTTTTTTATGGGTACGCAACAGCCAACACTGACGTACTTTTGGTGAGGATCATAAAAACATCTGTATTCAAAACGTATTAAAATGATGACTTTATTGTGCGGATCGCCTGAAAACAATCTGTGCAGGAAAACCTTTGAAAAGGGTCAGTCGATGTAAAATGGATGTAGACATTTAAAACTGTGTAACTCTGGACACAACATTCAGGAAACACTTCCATTCTCTGTGTGTTATGACAACAGCAGGTCATCACAACACGCAGCAGTGTGACAGAGAATCACATTCAAGACAAACGGACTGACTGCATTCACGCTAAGTTTGGAGGATCTATCTACGAGCTCAAAATGGAGAACAGCAGGAAGCCCTTGGTCCTCTGCAGGTTAGCCAGAAAGTTGAAAGAGTGTGAGCTGGAGAGGGAGGCTCTTGGAAAACAGGTGAAGGAGCTGAAGGCTCAGCTGCAAAGTCCTGAAATCTACAGCTGCTGTCAGGAGGAGACGGTGAAGCAGACGACCCAAATGGAGTCTCTCCAGAGAGAAGTTGAGGACTTGAAAAACCAGCTCCTTCAAGAGAAAAGCAGCAGACAGCAGGAGGAACCCAGCACCCTGCAGGACAAAGTGAGTGAGCTGCACGGTCTTTTGAGGAAGGCGAGTGCCATAAACCTCCAGGAGCATAACATGAGGCTGCAGCTCTGCAAGGAACTGGAAAAGACTAAAGAACAGCTCGGTCGTCAGGGGAGGCTAGAAAAGATGTTCATTAGCAAAGAGAAGGAAACGTGCAATGAACTGGAGAGGCTGAAGAGGCTGAGTGACACAGAGACCATGGACAACATGAGGATCGCCACCGACGTTCACAATGACGTCAGAAAGAAGCAGGCGCTTCAAAAAGACCTCGAGGAGCTCAAAGTGGCTCACATAATCTGCCAAGCAAAGTTTTCAGCAGAGCTCCGGGCTGAGAAACAGAAAAATGAAGCTCTTCAGCAAGAAGTCGAGCAGCTGAGAGTTTCGCATCACGTCAACCTGATGTACCAAACAGAGCTGAAGGCTGAAAGGAAAACGAGCGACAGCCTTAATAAACAGCTCGAGAAAGAGAGTCAGTCCCAAGCTGAGAAGGTGGCGGAGAAGGTGGTGGACATGCAGCAGCTGAGGGCTCTCATTCAACAGTTAGAGGAGGCGATCAAGGCTCTGGAGAAGCAGACAATGACCAACCTGGAGCTGGTCACGAAGCTGCAGGCGGAGGAGGAGGTCAGTCGGGGCCTCAGAAAAGAACTCGCCAAGCTAAGGGAGGAGCAGAAGGAGGAGAGCGGGGAGCAGGAGAAGGAGACTCCCTCCGTGATTTACCAAATGTTGAGACGCTGGAGAATAAAAACACACCGGGGACAAGCTTGAGAAGAAAAAAAGAGAAACACAAAATCTATTTGAAAATGTTTTAAAAGGTCAATAAAGCATTGCAAATTAAATTATTCTTTGTTGTCTTTCAATTGTGTAGTTGGTTTGGAAACAAAACATTACACTTGTGCTGGGTTCCAGTTGTTTTGAGGAATCTGCATTGAGAAATAAAAGACATTCAATACATTTACATTCAGTAATTACTTCTCTATACAGCAGTTTTTCATTGCTACCAGTGGAGTCCGAGGTTCAGATTACGTACACAAACGCGGGGTTCACAGGAAATGACGTAGCATCATTGAATACTCTTCTACAGCTGTGATAAATAGTAACATACTACTAATACAGACACACACACACACACACACACACACACACACACACACACACACACACACACACAAACACACACACACACACACACACACACACACACACACACACACACACACACACACACACACACACACACACACACACACACACACACACACACACACACACACACACACACACACACACACACACACCGTTTCTCACTGCTAGTACTGCTGGCGAAACACTGGGGCTTTTATTTTGAAGGAGCCACTGAGCCAAGTTCCACTGATGGCTAAAAAAATGCGATGGAACAGCAACAGCGAGCTGATAGATGAAGAGCACATGCACCTC
>CALSCE010010657.1:3855581-3883761 GCA_943593645.1 Bovichtus variegatus | reverse complement strand
GATGGAACAGCAACAGCGAGCTGATAGATGAAGAGCACATGCACCTCCAACATGTCATGAAGCTAAATAACTGATTTTTACTTTTTGAGTAGCCAGAATACAAATGTATTACCGTAAAAACTGCAATTAGCCCGGGCTTTTATTTGAAAGATTTCAAAGATGGGAAATACTGTCAAATATTCTATCAATATTACGTTGTATGAAAATGAAGATATTGAATAATGTATCAATAACGAATCATTCATTTAATCACGCTCGTTTTCACCTCCCTTTATCCTCCCAAATACCATATACCAAAAAGGAAAAGGGGTTAAGTTTTTATGAAAAAACATTAATTCTTAAGACCCTTTACACACTAGAGGAATGTAAATATTTAAGGAATGGACACATATTCAGAGTTTATGACCACTTCAAAAGGGTAGGGAGTCACGACTCTTTTCTCTTCTATAGTATAAAGGGAGAGTAAAGGGACTTGGCTTATAATTGTAGTTTTTACGGTATATAATGATGACTCCCTACTTTTTACCCATAGTTTAAAAGGCTCCCTTTTTTCTTCACCATCACAATAACTCTGCAACACCTCCCTCTCATTCAAACTCACAGGATGTGACACCACCACCACCACACACACACACCTGTCAAATGCCCTGTCAATCAAAACACAATGAAAGAGGAACAGTCAACCTGCAGCGACATAATGGATGAACACAAACAATAAACCTGCTAATTACTCCGTCATTAATTATCTGGAAGCTTTACAATGTCGGCCCTTTGGATCAGAGCACTGAAAACAGTTGCTCTCATTACGCCTCTGCAAACAACTGTGCACTTGACCTTTTGAAAATCAACGAACGCGGCTCCGTTGGCTTTTTGCAAAGCTGCCCAAAAAAGAAAGAGAGAAAAAAAAAAAAAGCAAAGCGTTCACACGTCTGGGAGCTTTGAGTGAAGCAATTTGGCAGCTGTGAGCTCATTATGGTGTGTTGGTAATATATGCACGCGCAGTATCTAATGTAGAAGATCCATTTGTCATAGCTGAGGTGGCTGAGAAATACTTGTGTTTAATGTCAAAAAGAACACGGCTGAGCGTCTTCACGTCATAGCACACACAGCCACTGCAACACTGTCCAAGTGCAAACGTTTGCAGTGGTTCCCTTTGAAATGTCTCCGACGTAGAGTTTGTTTCCGATATGTGTTTGGTTGTGACATAAGCTCAGTTTTCGTGCTCGAAAATGACTCCCTTCACAACAGATGAGCCTTTTTCATTCAAACATTTCTCGGAGGCTGAACGTAGCTCGTTTGAACTTGTATTTGCCAAACTGAGATATCCTACACATCTTAGTAATGTGTATTACCTTTGAATTCCCTTGTGTCCTATTTGACCAACTGTTTTAGGGTGACAATGTAATATCTGCCCAGGAAATACAACCTTTTGGCTCATTTTGGCACATTTCAGTAAGTCTGCTATTAAATAAAGCTTCTACAGCTGCGGTAACATTAACCAAACCCCACAATGAGGGTAAAAGGTCCATACAAACTGCCTCTAATAACTGCCACCAATCAGGAACTCCACAATGGCCGCAGCGACTAAACAATTTGTCGCATGACTAAATTAAATCGGCAACTATTTTGATAATCAAAATAAATAATCCAAACACTCAGCTCAGGGTTGCAGCTCCTCCCTTGTGACAAATTATTACTTTACTTCGTCATCACGATGGTAAACTGAGTTGAAGCAGTTGCAAACTGCAAACATTTTTCATAATCTTCTGACATTTGTTGGACAAACAAATGCATTACAGAGCCCTAAACTACATCAGCTCTGTACCACATCAGGCGTCCTAACAGCCGTGTCATTGGGCTGGACAGTGCGTGCAAAATTCACTCAATGATCCTGTTGTACGATTTAACAAATGACTTAACAAATGTAATCTCACTTCACTGGATAAAAAAAAAGCTTTTGCTTGCCACGGGCCAGGATTTATCATGAATAAAACATTACCAGCCCCTCCGCTCTCTTAATATTACGAGAAAAGACGCTTCCTTTGAGGCCAACGTCACGATTTGTGTCTCCGTATAGTACGTGGCAAACGAAGACCAACTGCTTATTTCTTGATCTGGAATCCCGTGTGTTTAAGAGCTGACATATGCATAGTGTAGCCTTGAGCATCTTTAATGCATAAAATTAAAAACACAAATGTTTTTCCGAGGCTTTGTGTTGGGACATGATAAGAGGGGCTGTTTTTCTCCTGTTCACCCCGGGGCTTCAGAAAATATATATATATATAATTTTACTGCTTTTTATACTAAAGGACAGAGAAATAGAGACATTCTGACCGCATGGCTGCAAATCAGTAAACTAAAATGCATTTTTTTTTTTTTTTTTATCTATACATGCGACTTGATATGTCGGGATGTCCTACACTGTCACAGAATATTAAATGCCAACGTTACAAAGCAACATTATAAAAAAGCAAGATATTTTTTTTATGTTACGATATGTTTACCTCAGCCTAGAAGGTTATGTTGTCGGTCCGGTTTGCCTAGCCCAATTTTCATGAAACTTAGTAGAGGGGTGTAGCATGGGAACAAGGAAGAACCCATTCGGTTTTGGAGCGGATCCAAAGCACAGGGCGGATACACACATTATTTTTCACGAATGGAAACGGCCTCGGCAGAGATCTTCGCTCTCAGAGTGCCCTTCGAGTTTGTTACATGCAAACGGGTCATGTTTTACCGTGAAAAAAAACCCATCGTTCTAATGAGAGTGTAAAGAGACGTTTAAATGATGATGATGAGATGTAATGAGATCAACGAACTATGAGAAAATATACATCATAGATCTAGTTAAAACAGAACTGCTTGTATATATATTTTGTGTCATGATGGCAGCAGCACCCTGCAATAATCTTGGGAGGTTTTTTTTTTTCAGTTCTCAGGCTCTCTTTCTTTCCTTGGTTTTTCTCTTCAGATTCACTCTCTCACATGTTCACTGTGTTATTATCTCCTGTGCCAGGCTTTTTATTGTAAAACACTGCACGAACTGCATCAAACGAACAGACACGTTAAAAGCCAGCGAACTGCTGACAAATTATTTTTCTCTCTTTGCGTTCAAAAATATCCCATACAAAATAAACCAAATGATTTAATGGCGTTGCTTTGATTGTTTTCCTATTCAAGCGAAGGAACCAGCAGTTGGAGCTTGGCGTTTCCTCCCATGACGAATGCTTTCCAACTCGACTCGCTTGTTCTTTTTTTGGGTTTTCCAGCAACAAAGGATGTGGATAGTATCTGGTGCTTTTCTTGGCATCACCCCAGTCGTGGTTCAAGGCGAGCTGAGCCAAAACAAACGCCGCCGACCACGGATTCGGCAGAGAGAATCGTCACTAGCGCGCCACAGGACGTCCTGCACGAACCCGCCATTATTTAAATAGTCAAGCTAATGCAATTTCTTTATTTTATTTACTTGACCCAGATTTTTGAAAATGGCAGCCCACAAAACTACGGCGTACGTATGACATGAATTGAAATTGCAGAAGAGTTGAGTCTGGCCGAACCCTGCAGTGGAAATGAGGCAGAACATGAGTGCTTACGGATCACCGCCTAAACTCATTACCCTTCACTTTTTTCTACCACAATACCGTGACTGCTGATAATCAGAGATATCTGATGCTGGCATCAGTTTAAAATGGTTATCAAAGCACACAAGTATGATATTGGAGCAAATTGTGCATGTCCATGGTACAAACACGAGGTAGAACGTTACACGGTCTCTTCCTATGGAGAGAACGTGAATACAGACTAAAAAATATGTTTTTTTAAATATTTATTTTCTAATTGAAAAGTGAAATCCGTCCTGGTTTATTAAATCCATGCACCTGACACTACCAACCCCCCCATTGGACATACTGTACACTGCAGCCAATCACTAATGTGTTCCTGATTCATCCAATGAGCTGCACTTTACGGTGTTTTGTTTTGTTGCTTGGGACACCGATACCTTTATCTAAAAGGAATACTTTATCGCCAAAATGATCACTTGTCTCACACTTGCGCAGGCACACTGTGAGTATGTTCATGCTTAAGTGTTATAAATAATAAGGTTTTTGGCAGTGAGCACACCACTGGATACATGAGATGTGGGATTGTACGGCGCGAGTTGTGTGAGAGTTTGTAAACAAATGATTCGATATACTGTAGTTTTTAAACACGGCCCCCTCATCAAGAATTCTCTCCGTTTTTTGGAATTATTCGTTCACCGTGGAGGCATGGAAGAAAAAAAACTGCTTTCCTGAAGAATTCAAGGTAACGTGCGATGATTCATTAATTGATTAATACAATTTTAACTACTTGGCTTCGCAAAACATTTGTACTTCTTAAAACATGTGCTGCTGCTGCTCATCTGTACAAATGGGTGAAAGAATGCACATTTGATCAACTGTCCAGCATAAATAACTGATAAAAGTAGGGAGTTGACAACATGCCTACTGTGTTGTAACCAAAAGAATCCTATCAGATATTTCCAGAATTTGGCCTGACCTGAAAACACAAGTTACATAATCTTTTTATTTTTTTTTTGCCCAACATTCATTAATGAACTCCCTGTATTCACGCATGTTCGTAGAGCCAGCCTGCGTACAGCCTATAAAGTCAAGCTTTAATAAGATAACCCTCCTTATTGGGGTTAATCAGCTTAAACTGTTCACTGCAGTCCTGTGTGGCGCTCCCTCCCCAGACAAGTTGGAAAGTCACTAAGCCAATTTCATTTCCTCTTGGATTACTGGATTTGTAGAGGGGGAGGGCCGGCAGAGGCAGTAATTTGGACCCTCTGTCACACAGACTCTCAACAGGAGAGGCGCTGAATTACTGCTGGTGGAGTGTGGGAGGTGTGGTATTCAGCCTTAATGGTAAGTGTGGCTCACTACTCTGTCAAAGCGGATGAAGAAAAACCTCAGTGCGTTTAGAGGGTTGTATTTGTTCCATAATTTAAAGTATGCTTACGAGCTAACTAACAATAGTCCCTCTCTGGTTGAATCCACGTCGTACAGGTAGTGTTGTGAAAGTATCAAGAGTGCAAAAATTGTCATAGGTCCAAAGAGAACCATTATAATCGTGACATTGATATCTCCACCTGAACCTGTAGAATAATGTGCCAAAAATGGTGAATTGTTGTTTTTCTTTCTCTACACTCTCAATAAAGTTTTAAAAGTCAAGAAGGCGTGTTCTGGCAAGGTGCATAGAGAAGAGCAGTAGTCAAGTCAATTTCATTTATATAGCTTAATATTACAAAGGGGCTCCTGACCTACAAAAGTATTATTAACGTTATTATGTAGCCAACACACGTTAGCCTGTGGCCTTCATCAAGGTCAGTTCAGGAAAGAGATTTATCTAAAACCACGTGACATTCATGAGCCACACGCAGTATGAATGGACTGCATTTATATAGCACTTTTCCCAATCTTTGCGATCACTCAAAGCGCTTTACAACACATGCATTCACACACATTCATGCAGAGTCAGAGGCTACGAGGTGATAACCATTCACACACACACATGCAATTTGGGATTCAGTATCTTGTCTTGACACTTCGACATGCTGACTTCAGAGGCCGGGGATCGAACGGACGGAGCTGGTGGACGACCATCCACCTCCTGAGCCACAGCCGCCCTATGAACACCCCAATGGCTGCCGGGTTCCTCATAATGCACGGGACATCCCTGGTGGCCTCGGGGTTTAAGTTGCTGACCATGTCATCCCAGGCTGGGGACCCTGTCATCACAGGCTGGGGACCCTCCCATCCCCCATCCCCCTCCTCTCATTTCCTGTCTGCTCTGCACTGCATACCATGTAAAGAAAAAGCTAAATGTCCCCTTAAAAAAAATATTCTTTTAACCTATTTAAATAAAGTGGTCTGAAAACCCAGATGAAGGCCACTGAATCATGTTGAGCGTTGACACTTCACTAATAGAGAGGTGAGTAATTAATAATCATAATAATAATGAAAGTAAAACTATATAGTATCGCCTTCAGTGGCAAACAGACTTGCCCTCTACTAATCTCCAGTCATATTGCGGAATTCAGAGCTAAGGACGGTGCAACAGGATGAGACGTTGTGCATCTGGACGGTTCTGTAAGCTGGATATAGATTAGCTGAGGTAGCGTGCAGTCAGTGTCAGAAATGAAGGAGGGCAAAGGGCATGAGCATTAGCTTAGTTTAGTTTGATTAGCACAGAAGGAAGTGATAAAAGCAAAAGTATATAACAACAAACGCGTATATTGTGAAAGACAGGTAAGAAACCTCAAAGGGCTTATGATAAAAAAACCCTCCCCTCTAGGATTTACAATGTATCAAATGCCCCCAAGAAATCTCAGAATGCCCCTAAAAACCGTGATCGAGGGGCTAAAATCACCCACAAAATTTTGAAAAAAGATATTAAAAATGAAAAGAACTGGTAAATATATTTAAACAGCGAAAAAAAATGTCAAAGTGCCCCCAAAATTTTATAAATGTCCCATTTCTTAAGATTGTGGGAGCAAAAGTTGCCCCAAAAATATGTTTTACATTTTCCGCACTGCACCGCAATTTTTTTTAATCAATCTTCCAGCCAACCTATCCCAACAACATTTCTCCTAACTTGAAATGTATGTATTTAGGTACTCACGTTCATTGATATCACAGTTTGCCATCTGCAGATGTTTGGTCGAAGATAAGACTAAAGGTCACGAGTCAGAGGGCAACTTGGTCTTTGTTTTCGGACCAGGAAGTTTTGTGGAAGGAACAGAGGTGTCGGGGCCAAAACATCCACCTTGAGCCTTTCATCAAAGCAAGTCATTAGACAAATATCCACAGAGGAAGGACACTCTACTCGTCTTCAGCAGGTCTGAGGCTAATGTCTATGGGAGTACAATTTTAAACTCATCTTGAGAGTTTCCTGGCTTTTTTTCCATTATAAGATATGAAACACACAAAAGTGCGCAACACACAAAATTTGACAATATTCAGTTGCATTTTTGAAGTAAAGTGCTTCGGTGTTGTTGAACAATCGTGTCCCTGGTACTGAGACAGACATGCTATAGATAAATCTGGACTAATTTGGGGTACAAAAAAAAACGAGTATCTTATTCAGAGACGCTTGTTCTTGATGGTTCTCTACTCAGAAATGATGTTGCGTTGTCAAATTTTGGAACACATTTAGATAGTTCCTCATTAACTATACTATACTATAAGTGTCATCATCAGCAGTTATGACGCCTTCTTTTGAATGAGACGTCGTCACATTCAGCTGCACACACTGATATTTGCAGGAAGAGCCGACGTAACTTTGACATCAGCAGGTCACCGTTTCCTTTATGGAGCCAAGAGTCAGCAGAGAACATCATGTGTGTGTGTGTGTGTGTGTGTGTGTGTGTGTGTGTGTGTGTTTGTGTGTGTTTGTGTGCGCCCATGCATGTGTGTGAGCTTGTGTCTGTGAAAAATAGGACTGACACTTCCTCCCCTTAGTTCAAAGCACAGGCATGTGGCGGATTATAGAGCAGGTCATTGAATACCAGGTATTAAATGAGCACAGTGTGAACGTACACATAAAAAAAATTTCAAAAAAGAAAAAAAAAAAGTACAGGCTGAGCTCGAGGCCAACGTTCAGCCGATGACTAATAATCACAAGACCGGCAGGCCCCTGACTGCAAGGAGCTAACCGTTCAACATAAACACGTCCACACACATACACCAGATACTCCCACTGCTCGCCAGCCGACTAATTTCATCCCTCTGGCTCAGTGTTCATCAATGTGTGTATGTCCGTGTGAAGGGACTGCAGCCTGCTATGACAAGGTTATGTAACATCTGAAGGCGCGTGTGTGTGACACCGTCCTGTCTGATGCCAACAGAAGGTTACCAGAGATCACACACAAAGCTCAGAGGCAGCAGGCAGCAGGAGGAGGGAGGTTGTGCAACTGGTCTGTGGTTGGTCTTAACATAATTGATGGCAGATCGTCAGAAAACCCGAAATAGGACACAAAGTCAAAGCTTTCATAAAGCCTGAGCTCGGACTTGAAGACCAAGAGGAAAAATGTTTTTTTGAATCTTAACATTTTGACGAAATCACATCTATATTATAATAAAGAAAAATAGGCAGGAGAACACATGCTCATAGGCATTCCAGCAAAGTGACAGCGTCCTCTCGAGGCTGTAACATGTATATGGCTCTAAGCAAAGTGACCCTCCGTTTGCGAAACTTTTGTGCCTAAACCTAATCAAAGTGCAAGTCTCATCACAGTGATTTGTAAGGGTTTTGAAAAGCACAAACAAATGACATTAACAAACGTCATTTAATTTGTGTTCATGACATTATTGCTAACAAGAGAGGCTACTGTAGTTAATATCTCTGTTTGTAGAGCATTTTTATAGCATATTTCATTGGGTAATTTAATGTGATAAATGCAGACATTTGCAGCGGAAATGGCCCAAGTAAAACCGCCAACCACAACTGACACATTTATTACATGTTTAGCACATAGCATTGCCTTGTGAAGCTCAGCTACTTTGATTTTAATTGCTTCTTGAGGCTGGAGGAAGAAGAAGAACCCTGTCCTTTTTTATTCTCCTGCCTTGCGTTGTGGCAATGCAGCTCACCAATTACGGCCCACCCTGAAACGAGGGTCAAAATTAAATTACAGTTGAACGCTTGAATTTGCTGCAACTCTCTGCACATGTAAAGGGTGGTAGAGGCACTAAAGCAATGCGATAAATTTAACGAAAAAATGCACAAAAAGGATTTAAAATGAGCTTCAATGTTAAATTTAATGTAAAAGCTTTGTCAAACAGATTTGTTTTCAGCCTTGATCCTGAAGACCTAACAAGTCTTTGGACTCCTGAAAGTTCGTTCCAGATATGTAGAGGATAGTAACTCAAATGAGCATCAGCATGGATTTAATTCTGCAAATAACCAGCAGATCAGGGCCACCAAACTTTGAAGGTCTGGTGGATTGACATTCGAGAAGAACATCTGAGATGCAATGCCGATTTAATCACGTTTTTAGAGATATGAACCCCACACTTATCAGCAAGATAACTCTCCAACTCATTGTCATTACTCTTCTTCTGGGTGGAGTCATACCGGTGGTCAGAGCCACAGGCACATTTCATTTGGAATTAAGAGCACTGATTAGTGATTGACGTGTGTAAGAGCAGGTGGCAGTGGTACGGTTTAATGGGTGGACGTAGAGAAAGAAAATAATCGCCCTAATCATTTTCAAGAAGGAGGCAATGAACTTTTCAAACAATAGAGGCAAAGAGTCACGAGGAGTAATGAATGAAGGAGGAGAGGGGGGGAAATTAAGACTTTCTGAATGAACTTTTGCAATACCATACAGTAAAATATGAATACCTTATTGACCTTTGGACAAGTTCTTTTTGGTTTGGTTTTGATTGTCTCAGCGTCAGCTGAACCGTCTGTAGGAAACACCAGCAGGTAGGTACCCCCATTCTTTTTTAATAATTAATTCATTGAGTGGATGATAACGTGTCTGCACACTGCACTGTGGAGCAAACCAGATGACATCACACTGCATTTATGAACATCTGCCATTAATATAATAAATTCAACAGGGCCATGTGGAGCCCTGTCCTGAACATTGCCTGGGTCAGGAGTTTAATTCCCACTGGGACCACCCATTTTAAAATGTCTTTACTGGTACTGTATGATATAATCCATCCACCAAATGGCACTCATCACATGTAGGCTCTAACAGGATTACATGTCCAACTGGACTAAAATGTCAGTGCCGTGTCAGAAAAATGTCACAAATTTTGTAGACAGCTGCCCTTGTCTGTGCTATCCATCAGGTTTGACAGTTATGCTTGACAACACGAGAGTAAGAAGACACACAGAAGGGACACAAATGGCTGCCAAACAGACAAATGCATCAAAAATGTGAAACAGTATAGCATGCATTCGACAAAATGGTAAGCAAAAAGACTGGAGCTAATACTTGCAAACACACTGGTGCGGCAGTCAGTCAGTGTGCTTTGCATTATATTTTCCCACAGGTGGTTGTAGGCTATACATATGAATGGCGATGACACGGCAAAAAAGTCACACCCACAAAAATAATAAACAAGACGGGTTGGTTACCGACGTCAACCCCTCGCACTGAGGACAGTCCGCCCCGGTTTACAGTCGCACCAGAAGCGGGGGGCCCGTCGCCTCCCGCAGGGAAGCAGCGAGGTCCGGGCGAGGGGTGCTGTAAAGCTCGCAGCTTTGGACGTGTGCTTTACAGCACCTTCACCTAGAGACGGTTGCAGCGCACTGCCAATGAAGAAATGCGCCCGGCGAGGGCCAGCCAGGGCCGGGGAGAAGGTCCCACAAGTTGAATATCCAGACTGTGTGGACCTTAGAAGTGTAAAGATATGTTTGGTTGAATATGAAACTGTCACAGTTGAGTGTGTTAATTGTGGTCGAAATCATCAGTCCTGCCAATGGATTTTCTGATTGCCTGATAGTCTATATGAAATAAAAAGAAAAAAGGAAAGAAATAGTAGAATCTTCGTATTTAAACAGCCAAATCTGATTCAACTAAAACAACTCTGAGAGTATTCATTATTCATCAAGTGTACCTGGATGAAGAGGGAGTTTTCAATCCGATTGGGTACAGTTCAATAACAATATTCTTGCAGAGGTCATGACATTTGGAATCGGTCATAAATGAACCCAAATACTAGTTATACGTGTGCATGTAAACACAGAGTGTGTTTAGATATTGTAACAATAACTTCTTGGCCGATGCAGGACGAGGTCCAGTACCCGGACGCATCAATTTAGCTGACAGTTACCATACTTCAACACGAACTCGATGAGCATTCTTGGCTGAATCCCGCTGCCAACTATGTTACACTCACACAAATGGACGAGGAGGAAAAATGCAGGACCGTGGTTTTGGCCAACATCCACAATCCCAGCAGTGGGTTGCTGATGTTGGAGGAAGCTCAGGGCTCTGAAGGAACACACTTTGGCTTCTGATTTCTTTGAAAAACACGTTTACATAACCAGTGCCCTTACACCAGGCTTATGCAACCACCCTGGATTTCAAAGTTAAAAACAGATCGTTCATGTGCCACGTACTTGTTTTACCTTTCCCAGCATGGTTTAGGAGTTATGTAATGGATGCTTTGGGTCTTTGGTCTTTTCATCATTCGCTAATGTCAAACGCTAAAACAAACGACGAGTGAAGAACATGTTGACATATTTTGGCAGCAGGGAGGCCTCACAGTCAGACAGACCATCCTGCAATGGAAAGGTCCAAAGTTCAGTTCCCTACAACAGACGTTGTTTCTATTACCGCGCATTTGTCGAAGCGCCCTTTAGCGAAATGCTGAATCCTACCTAGCCAACCGCTGCAGGTATGACGATCAGCTAAATGGCTGCATTAGCTTAGCTTAGCTTAGCATAAAGACTAAAAGCAGGAGCAAACAGCTATCCTTTCTCCATCCAAAGTCCACCTGTACCAGTACCTTTAACGCTCACAAATGAACTTGTGTCTCATTTGCTGAATCCGTACACAGACATAAACGTTACAATGACAATTTGTGATTTTAGAGGGAGTTACAGGCTGTAACTACATCTTGACAAACAACAGTTTATCCATTTGCTCAGCACTACGTCCGGCTGTTGTTCAACAGTGAATACTTCCGGCACGTAGCTCCATCAAAATCCACAATTTGTCGCTTTTACATTTCTGTCTGTGTGCGGATTAGGATACATTAAGACAGTTGTGAACTTGTGATGGGTATTTTACTTGAAATATATGTCGGAACTATGTTACTCTTGGGAAGTCTCGCAAACTAATTATTTAGTATTAATAGCAGAGGCCAGTAAACACAGCGTCTAACAGGTTTAATGGGAGACACTCAATCCGCTACCAAAACCCCACCTTCATTAAAATTCACAGTATTTGCTTTCTCAGTCGGCATCCTACTTTCGTTGTCATGGGAAACCCATCCTTATTAACGGGCAAAGACTCCCTATCCATTATAAGCCATTTGGTGCTGTTTTATTCATCTGTTTTTTCATCTTTAATTAAAACCAAGAAGCTACACGACTGCTGACAAATGACTGCAGTAAATTAGCCGTCATTAAATTACAGCAGTCATCAAATTAATTACACTTACACCAAAGACTTATTTGTATCAGGCTCCATATTAGATGTTGTTACTTGTGCATTTCCACTCTCAACACAACGTACGGAAAACCTCTGAGGAAATCATGTGATCTTTTTCTCTATTTTCTACATGTGGAAAATGGAAGTGTTAAGTCCCAGTTTAACCTCCTCAGTTCATTAATAGGGGCTCGTGATCAGAGTCAAATTCAGCTGCATGTTGGATTTATCCACTATTTACAATGAGTACAATGTCCATAAGGGTGAAAAAATCAATTAGGATTTAGGCACAATTCTGGCCTTATTATTAGATTAATCCCACAAAGCCCCCCGATGCATGAGAGTTAAGCCGCCTGTGGTGATATCATGGCGGCTGTCATCTCTGGCTGTATGTCCCACTGAGAGTGCTATTGTTCAGTATGCATAACGTTAACATAATCCTCCACCAGCGCCTGCCGCTGTTTCACCTGTGCCTTCACACTTTTGAGGACAATGTAAAAATGCAGAGGAGATTTCCGTCAGAGAAGAAGGGAAAACGTCACCTAACCTCACAGTGCTTCGGGAAAAAGGGAAATGAACCCTGAGTGGATTATCGGCAGGACTTAAACCAGCTACAAAGAAAGCCTGGCATTATCTAATGTGGTGGTTCACATTAGCGTTAGCCCATGAACCTTAAAAACTCTGATTTTGAACCCCCAGTGGGTGCACATATGCCGAGTGGGGTGATGATTGGGATTTTTAGCCTCTTATGAAGCCATTTCACTTAATACAGTTGAGTCGATCTGGATTTGCTTGTACTACTTAACAAAAAAGAGCTTCAAATGATTTGGCATGAAATAAAATCACGTTTCCTTTGTAAATAAATGTCTGTTTTTATTGATTCAATGATGTTGTAGGGACCATCATTTTTTCAAGCACAAACTCACTATCCACAAGGTATATTATTCATTTTAGGATTCAGATTTTTGTGCTTTGGTAAAAGGTTATACAAATCTGAAATTTGGATAAAAACATTATTGTTTTATTGGCATTAAAGCCAATATTTAAGATACTTTTTTGAAAGGTATTTTGTACCAAAAGTCTGTACATTAAAAATGGAATTGGTTGTCAAAATACAAGTTTAGTGATTTTTCCTGATTTTCTTCGGCAAGACAACAACTGGATATTAGTTATTAACACAACAAACACAGGGCTATATATACGGTTATGATCAGTTTAGAAACAGTATCCATATTTACCTACTAAATTATTTAGACTGCATGTCAAATTTCTGTGGCAAAAAAAAACAAATACAATATTGTTCTATAAAAAGGCCCAGTTAAATGGCAGTTGGAGCATTTCCAGTATGTATTTCCATATGAAACAAGACTGATACAGATTTGCCTGACAGGGCTTTGACATTCATGAATCCAACAGCTAAATACAAGTAATTCATGTGCTCTGTTGCCGTTTAAAGTGTTATTTGAATCAGTATGTGTATAAACACACATCTACAATGTCAACTCTTCCACTAAAGAACAGAGGGCCGGAGCGTCGCAGGTCTCACCACAGGTTTTGTACAGAAACTGTTGATTTTCCTCACCTGAGTGAAGTATCACTTTCTTCACATTGACAATCCAAACCTTAATGTAGTTCTCAGAGCAGCTAAAAATAAATAAAAACACACTCCAACATTCCAAGTCTGGCTTTGGACCAGTTTTGGCTCTTCACACCCTCAAAGGGTTTGAACAAGGCTTTCATGAGCAGGCTCTTCAATACATATTGTACCTGTGAATCAACGCTGGCCCGCCCACCCACCTGCTGCAGTCCATTACTTAGACCAGACTGGGAAAAGACAGAGCATCCTGCTTATTGGTCACAGGGCCCAGCGGTGCTTTGGAGACCGAGCATAAAGGGAGGCTTTTATTGTTTCCTGATAAATGGGAAATGGACGAATCCATAAATCTGCCGGATTCATTCGGTGCCGCAGGGCTAAGTAATTAAATAAGTCATGTGCCAGTTGGCAGAGATTCACCACAGACTCCCCTCCTCAGATAGATCTAGCCAGGAAAACAACCGGGCAGCTTAATAATTTTCTTTGTTGCTGGTTAATTGGCTTTCTGTGGCGTCTGCCATTGCCATTTGCATTACACAACAACACAGAGACCAAGGAAGTCTTTGTGTTCCACCGAAACATGGTTTCATCAACAAAGAGACAAGATTTTTGCCATCTGCCATGCAGGAAAATGCTTGAATGGTGGATATTATTATTATTATTAATGTATTAATATGAACAAAAACTCAGATTGCACCATATTTCTCAGCTCTGAAAACACACACACACACACACACACACACACACACACACACACACACACACACAGAGGAATTTTTTGGAAATATAGGTTGCTTAAAATTCCCATTACTTTCCGTTTTTGTTTCCCAACATCACCCGTACACCCTCAAAACTCAAACGACCTTGTTTGCGAGCATCATCATTCAGTTGAAAAGAAAGCTCATGTTGATATGACTTACCAGTCTGTTGTCAAACAGCGCTCTCTCATTGGATAATGTCCCAAAGATTGTTGGCTGAAGAGAGGAGAGAGAGAAGGTTCCGTTACTTTCAAGCACGCCCCAAAACACGGTGAGAAATCCTGAATCTTCTGTATTGATCAGCAAACACTTTTAAACTCTTACACATCAAGCATATCGTGCTCATGTTATGCAGTGAGGCAGGGAAATCACACAGTTATTGATTCTCCAAGGAAGGCAGACTGAGCAAGCTTGATTCTTCTCCAAACAGCCAATTCATAGCTATTAAACTTGGACTTAGGAGTTAGTCATGGAACACATAGGGTTTACAAAGAGGCTTTCTGAGGTTTCTGCTTCCCAACAAGGCCATAGAAGTGATAAAGCTTTGTGGCATATAGCAATACAATATAGCAAGTCCAGGTGCCTTTAATTTACACCAACTATATTGCCTTGGCATGGCACCCTGTCGGGATATTAAGGCATGTTGTTGTGATATTTCTTGGACTGAATGTCTTTAAAATTGCCAATTTCTAGCCAATAAATAAATCATGTATTAAATAAGATGTAGTATTTAGTATTTAGTATTTAGTATGTAGTATTTCATTACCAGAATTATGTCTGGCATGCCGAGTGGAAAAAGGACCATCATATGAGTGGGTGAAATCTACTTACTCATATTCATTTGTAATTTAACAATTAAATAAATAAGTTCAAAAGTCAAACATGTTTTAGGTGAGTGGGGTTTTTAGACTCGTGACCTCTGTATTTCCACAGTCCTGAACCCGGCATTTTGCTGTAGCTCAATTTATTAAATATATGTAATAAATGTTGACACATACTGTAAGTCTATGAGTGACAATGGGAACACTGTTTGACCTTTCTTTGTTGTGACTGGCCCTCTTTGAAAGTACAAAGCCATATATTATTGGCCGTCCACTAAACAACAGTCGCTCCCATCACAGCCAAGTCTGTCGGACACAACTGATCCAACAAGGTAAAACAAATAAATCTTTTGGCAAGAAGCAGCAACCGAGCAGAAACCTGCTGAGCTGTGGCCATTGTAACTCGAACAATCTGACAGCACAGGGGGAAAATAATGATGCTAATAAAAAAATAAATAAAAAAATCCCAATTTATTGCTGCGGGACAGGTGCCTTTGCAGAGAGTCCCATGCGTTTAATGTGGACCTGAACGTGGGCGGCACGTGCATGCTAATTAAAGTTTTGAAAACGGGAAGAGCCAACAGAGCAGAAATAAGTGCTTCCTTTTGCAAGTCAGACGGTGATCCGACACTGAACAAAGAGAAGTACAGTAGCCAGATCTCAGGGTGTTCCTCCACACAGGCTTATAGTCTCTACATGCAGAGGAGAAAAGAAAAAAAAAAAATCACTGGATTAAAAGAAACAAGGCAAGCTCAAGCATGTAATTAACAGTGTTTGTCCCCGCATTCAGAGGCAAGGAGTCGAGACTATAAACAAATAGGAATTATGGAGAGCAAACACAAGTGATTTTACAGACTGTTGATTCAGCTCTCTTGTGATTAGCACCCACAACTCTTTAGTTTTTACAAATTAATCACTGGGAGAATTGCACCAAGAAAAAAAAAAAAAAAAAAAAAAAAAAGGTACATTCTACTTATTCTACTTATATTTAGGCCTTTTTCTGTACCTCTTAATGTGAACTCTGTCGCTCCCCGAGTAGGAATGAAAAGTCAAAACTCAAATATAAAGTTTCAAATCTGCTTCTGTCTGCCGGTTGTCCAGCAGACAGAAACATAACTGAAAATGACCCTGCAGCGCCTGCCTCCATGTGCTGCTGTCAGGGTGGGCATTCACTCAACTTTAATCTCCTCAAGTTGAGCACTGGCAGGGATTTATGGGTAAAAGCCCACAGCTGCATGCTGTTGCATAACTCAGCCCTATTAGCCAACCTGTTTCACTGTGACACAGAAACAGGAAATCAATGGGAAGGGCCACTTTGATGCTGGCACGATAGATGTCGCGTGTATTCGCCTTTTGGTAGACATGGACATTGGTGACATGCGAGTGTGTGTTCGATTTAGTGTAGGTATGAGCACAATTTTATGTATTTGTGCGCATGTGTGTGTGTGTGTGTGTGTGTAATCCTGCTTCTGCAGAAGAAGAAACCTTGAGGATGTTTTTACTGAATAATTAGGGTCAAACATATGATGCTGAGATAAATAAAAAAAAAGAAAATGATCTCTTCTCAGGAAATGACTTGCCTGATGCCATAATAACATATAGAGGAAATCTTCTTAAACCTTATTAGGGAAAAGAGGGATTTAACCGATTAAATCCTGGCGGTTGCGAGCCGCTTGCATTATCTAGCCAGAGGATCAAGAGATCAACTCATATTTCACAAATTCTGAATACAGTCTTCCTTTACTGTACGAGCCATAATACAGCGCTGTAGCAGTCCATACTGGCATAAATAAGGCACTTAATAGCCGATATAATTTACAAGCCGCTTAGTACCAGCAGAATTGGTCCATTTTAGCTCTTCGTCACATGGCCTCCTGCGTCGGGTGTGGACATTTTGTCACGGCGTGACCAGTGTAATCTCTGACCTTTTTGACCCTATACCGGCGTACGAGCTGTTCCATAATATCACTGAGCCTTATTAGTTATTAATACAGACTCAGGCTGAGTGCTATGAATCATTTATGGGGTAGTGCAGAGACTAATTGAAAAGAAAGAACAGATTGTACAGGTCATCGATTCAGTGTGCTTTTTTAGGAATTATGAGGGGGAAGCAGTGAGGGCTGCCGCAAGAAAAGTCACAAGTTTTTTTTTGGTTTTTTTTCGATTGCAGCAACTGACAGGACATAAACAGCCTGAATATGAACTAATCCTATTTGAGTACCAAATCCCTTAACGCGATTACACAGAGAAACGTAGGGTTTCTGTGCCACCTACGATGTCTGTCTTAAGAACGTCAAATCAAACTTCATGCAGTCATTTGCAATGTTAATGTTTGTGAGAAGACGCTTGGACTGGTTGCAAATCCAGTCGTCGGCTGTGTTTGAAACAGGTTAAATGGTGAGGCCACATTGACTTGAGCCCTGCGTGGAAATGCAGCCTCGTCATTCGTTGGAATGGAGGCAGTTCGACGGCGCAGGGTCGCCGGAAAAAAAAAGAAACGCTGCATCGCTCTCTATACTGATGGCGGCATTGAAACATCACAAAGAAAGAACAAAGTAAATATCATCCCTGGTCATTACAACACTAATGTTTTTAATACTAAACTTTTATAAGTGTTTGCCAAGGCTGACAAGCAGGCATCAGCTTTTGGTGGTCGAAACTAAATATAAGGAGCCTAAGAATGGCTATTTTTGGCTGCCTGTTTTGTTACTTGCTGTCCCTATTTTTTGTTCAGGTTATCAAAAGTGATAGCCACTGACTTCTAGAAATGGTTGCCAATGGCAACTTGGCAACCGTTACCGTCGAGCCCTGACCGGAGAAAACTGTTTATTGCCAAAGCCAATTGGTAAATCAAATGGAGAATGACAAAGAAAGGATGACCTGAGGAAGGAAGCAATAAACAAGCACCAGCCTCGAGTAAAGACCGTCCACTCGGCACTTTCCTTTCCAGTCATAAGATAATTGCTCTGGACCTCAAAGCAGTACTACTACCTGTGACCTCTGACCTGTGACATCTCACAGCCACAAAGCTGCTGATAGAAGATGACCACCGGGAGACCTCTGATCTACGACATCTGAAAACTGGGTTATTGTCTTGGTGACAGGGACTGGCCTGAACTCAAAGTGACCCAGTAAGGTTGGATCTTTTTACGTTTACAACCAAGTAGAAACCCATAGCCTTTGACCCCACTGACCTCTCCTCTTCATCCTAAACGATTAGGATTCTGTTGTTCACATACACTATGTATAATTAGTTATGTGTTACTCTGATTTAAATCTGCATAGTAACCCTCTAAAGAATTTGCTTTTGTACAGCTTTTGCCAAGAATTGTGTCAAGGAGACCCTGCAGAAGTTGCTATTTATTGTAGTGTAGTCATCAAAATGCTGTTGAAACAATGGTTGCATGAGCTAGACATGAAAAAAACTTTACATTTCAACATAATTCAGCCTCGTTTTAATAGACACCTAGAGGTCTTCTAGCCTGGAAATGACCAAAGCCCCTTGATTTTTGACTGAATTTCCACACGGCATTCTAAGTTGCTGGTGAATTAAATATGAGATTTTTCCAAAGTCCGTGATATGAATCTATCAAATATCAAATAGTGGTCAAACGTTTGAACCCGAGCTGAGCTGCTCCAACAGCTTTATGATACATAAGAAAGCTGTTGTGTAAGAATGTTTGGAGGACAAGCTGTTCAGCACAGATTTATTTGAAGCATCTGGAGGACCTTTCACTACAAAGGAACTTCAACTTACGTAAGAACAACCATCTCAAAAAGAAACGGCAGCCAGTGCCAGCTCCGATTAGGTCAAGAGTACACACTGCAAAACATCTCCATCTAAAAATCCCCAAATACTGCAAATCTCTTAAGCTCCATTTATGCTTCTGCTGAAGGAATTTCAAACTTCAGTTCATCCCAAATCAATTTCAGGTCAAATGTTCTTTCAACTTTAACCGACCCTATAAGGACTGACATTGTTGTGCAGTGCCTGAAATCCTGAGACGTCCTAAACATCTCACGCTACCTGTACAATGTGTTGAGCCTTGGCAGGGTGTCATGTGACGTTATTACAAAACTTGGCCAAAGTTTATGTAATTTGCGGACAGCTGCCCCTGCCCTAGTTTGACAACACTTCTGGTGCATGTGACTCATCATGAACCAGGTCATAAGCGAATCATGCTGCTGAGTGATTGTGTATTTATAGCCAACAGTTATTTTCATATTGGTCAGAGATCGACTACTGTACGTTTTTATTTCTCCAAGCCCTTATTCTGATTTCTGTCAAGGCTTAGAATGACAGTAAAATATGTACATACTATATGTGCATTTAAATGCTTAATAGACCGCACTTCATCAAAATGCAATACAAAATCCATCATATTTTTCTATTTGATTGCTCAGAAGAGACCAGATGAAAGTATTTTCTTCATACATTCAAAATTGTAATAGTGAAATGCTGATTTTATGTCGTCAGCAGTAGTGTCGTTTTCCCTGCTCTAGTTACGGTCTCTACAGATGAATAAAGATAATCCAATTTCGTGCCGAACAACATCAGTTAAAATATTTGATTCATAGACAGCAATGGTTTAAAACAATAGGATGGATGGAATAACTGAGCTTAGCTTGCAAAACTACAGTGCGTTACTCATCAGTGTAAAACACAAACGTTTCAGGCGACATCTTGGCATGTTTAAATCACGACGTAATTAATAAAAGTGTCCCTCGTCTCTCTGCTTCGACTCTAAACGCCCTCTTCTGGGCTCGGCCTGAAATAACGCAGCCAACTGAAGCTCAGCTCTTTCAGAGGAAACGTAATCACATCACAAAGTGTTTAAATTGTGCTATAGAATGAAAACAAAGCTGACCGCACTCACTGTTTGGATTGGAAAATAATCTTGTGGGCTTTTAATGCGGAGATGGCATGCATACAATAGGTCTGGGAGGAAATTAAAAATGGAATCAGGCCCCTGAAGAAAGCCTCGTAGGAAGCAGATTTGTCAATCGGGGGTTAACCCTGTGGATTTACTGACCAGTCGGGATGTCCTGTAAACAACCACCAGTGGATAATATAAAGCCAACAGACAAGTGCATAGACAGAGTCGTGGCTGGTGAAGATATGAATGATTGTTTCTGAAGATCAAAAGTTGTTTTTCTGTTGTTTTTTTTTTTAAATGCCTTTGCCAACCGCCACAGAAATCAGCAACATTTGTTTGTTTGCAAAAAAAATTTGCTGGCCTGATTTTCATGGAACGTTGTGCAAGGGTGCAGCACGGGCCAAGGAAGAACCCATTACATGGAGTGTGTCCGAATTACGGAGAGCATACGAGAATTATGTTCCGCTGTCGTTAACATTGCAAGGCAGAACATTTCTGCTGCATTCATGTGGTGTCCGAATAATACATTTCATGGTCATTTTACCATTGGAAAAATGAGATTAAGCTCGGTGTTCAGACTGAAAACGCAAGACGCTCTGTTGGTGGGGGTGTTTTAGGTAGCGGTGAGACGGGCCACAAATGGAGAAGTTCACCTCTTAATCCATTTTTAACCGCTTTCTTTCAAAAATACTCTCTGAATGGCAAGTCAATTCCATTCCCTCTCTTAAATTTGGACAAAACAAAAACCGAGACAGTGATGAATCTTTAAAATGTTGCAAAAAGGTCAAAGTTCAACTCTAAAGGCTTCTGCATGGAGCACACCAGGCGCGATCAATGTGCTGGAGGGGGCAAGTGTGTCTCACTCCGTTCATTACTGAAATGAACGCTGAAAGGATTTTTTACCACGATTGCACCTTTAGTCATCCTCCCCAAAACAAGGCTAACAGGGGAGAGATGGAGATGTCAGACCCATTCGCACACGTCCACACGGCCTGAGGAGATGTCTCATCCGGCATGATGAGTGAAAACACAAGACTTTAAAAGATGGGAAGACAATTATGCTGCAGAAACAGTCAAATATGCACGTACTGTAGAAGAAAGAAAAAAAAAAAAAAGGAGCTGCGAGAACAAAATAGCCAACTCCTGAAAATATCTTGATAAAGATATCTATTGCACATGTCCCTTTTCTGATAAAAACACTGCAGCCTGAATCAGAGGAGGCGTCTTGTGATATCAACCTAGTACATTGGTGTGAAAAATGTTCTTTTCCCATGAAATATTTTCAGTCTCTGCTGACCTGAGGTCTGTGGGTGTGTCGCGGTTTGTTTTTTTCCAGCGCTTGTGTTCGTCGCCCGGAGAACTCCCTAACAGGCGTGAAGCCATCAGTCTTCAGAGCGGAACAGTAGCAGCTCTGTAACCGCTGCCCCCGAGTCTACCAACGCCATCTATCACGGAAAGGTTAAGTTCTAAACATTATTTAACAGCTGAAATGTCAAACCTGCACTGTATTCTTCCTGTAAAACAAACCTGTGTGTCCATCTGACAGCTTCGGTGGTGGTGATTATTATTCTCTGGTCTTGTTTTTTATTTTCCCACATTGTGAAATGTGAGATTTTCATGTTTAAAAAAAAAAAAAAAAAAAAACCTATTATAATAAAGCAGGTCTAAGTGCTATATAAATACTGTGAACGCATCGCAACGCTCTATCCGTGTAGAAATATTCAGAAACTGTCCCTTTAAAATAGCCGTCAGGACTGCTGTGAAGTTGTGATGTCACAACAAGCTTTCGCGGAAACCCAGAATACAAAGTATGAACCTGGAAATGAGCATCATGTGTGACCTTTAAATCCCAAGTTAGACAAATGAAGCGATTCCCACTTGTGACTCACGGACAGACTGGTGAGAGACCACATGAAGCCGTTTTATCTGCCGCCCTGCTATAAGCGCACGAGAAAGCTGCAAACACACATTTTTATTAGACTTTTAGTAAGAATTTAATTGAACACAACTGCTTTGAGCAGATATCAAGAAGATGAAAGAAGATGAGAGGCCCCGATTCCACAATGTGAACTGAGGCCTTTGCTTCCATCTTTTACAGATAATATGCTATATTTCTTTCAATTCTAATTATCTACTATTTTTTTTAAATATATAATGTGTATGTGGTTAATCTCCATGATTTATGTAATGTGGTTTCTGTCATGTTTGATATTTACATTTATTATTTCACTCTTCCTTGGCCCGAGGCATTTAAAGGAGTACTACACTTTTTTTTATGGCATCTCCAGAGCTCATATTTGTCTCTTTTGAAGTTCTTATGCCCTTCAGTTCAATCATCAGTTGTATGGCTTATGAACTAAACCCAGCGCCTGCATGATAACACACTGTACTATACATGCAAATGCAGACTTTCAAGCTATGCAAAGTCAAACTCATGCATTCGACAGGACAGAACTATCTTCTTTGATCTGTGTCTCCAGTCCAGTCAGACCAACTTCTTGCGAGATCAAGGAATGTATTAATGTTTAGTTCAACTATTAAAAACACTCTTCTGAGCTGCTCTTGACAGCTTAAGTTTTGGATTATATAATGTTAGCATAAATAGATACATTAAATAACCTTTATATGCATGGCACATACGATTGGTGTAAAAATCAATTTAAACTGATCTAATCTGCTTTTAAAACAATTAATAGCATTTTTTTTTTTTTTTTTTTATAAAAGGCAATTTTGGGGGAAATTAGTAAAACCGGAAAATGATGAGCCTTATGCATCACCACCTTTAGGACACAGGTGTTTCAGTATTAGAGTTTAGTTTTAGAATACTCATTGGTTTTATACATTACAATCGTAATGTGAAAGCCAGCGTTGTCATTTATGTTTTTGTACATATATAAAGCATGTTGTAACATAATTACCTAAACACTAAACAGGCACTGTAGTCTTAATGAAACAGCATCCATACAGGAGTGTAAGGTCAGGCCGGCCATTACGAATTATGGACAGCGGGACCAATCTTTCCAAATTGGGCCCCTCATCCACGGCTCCAGACTGACTTTCATCCCCACTGTCCCGACAAATCATTTCAAGCGCCCTGAAGTCAGTGTAAAAATTCTTATCCCAATTAAAAATGTTAGGAAATAAATGTGTTTATTTAATATTTGCTCGGAATAAAAAAAAAAATCTTGCCATTAGTAGTTTTAATTATGAAGGCCTATTATAAGCTGCTCGCATCTAGTTTTAGGAAGTTAAAAAGGGCTTAATTCCCTCTTTAATATCCATTTCATATTGCAGTGAAAACATCTCCTTCAAACAACTGTATTCATTCGAGTTTTTCACCAAAATCTCAACATTTTGTTTTTTTACAAGATTACACTTAAAGACATCACGATCATTTTCTAAATTACCTTCGCCCAATACTTATCTTTTACTCAATAGAGTTCAAACGCGTCACATTGTAACTCAACGCAACATCTTTTACAGATAATGTTAACTAGCTCTCCTCCTGTCAGATTTTCACACGGATGTGTTGTTCACAATGTAGCATTATCAACGAGTCTAATGATCTGTTCAGTTTGACTATTGCTAACGGGACCCTGTAAGTCTCGAACCCTGCCCTCATCCATTAAGAGTCAACCATAGACCTTTGCATGGGCAGGTGTCATCTGTAGCCTTTAAATAGGGCATTTAATAGTATATTTTTTGGGGACTATTTTCAGTGGCGGATTAATACACACTTGGTGCTCCAGTGAGTATTTGTGGCAGCGGGACGGTGTGGGATCGAGTCAAAATAAACTGCAGAGTGTGTGTGTTCATGGTAATGACAGAACTCACTGATGTATTATAATAGTATTTGGACAACAATGGAACTCAATTGACTTTTTAGGTGTAACTCGTTTCATGGGTTCGTTGACAATAAATAAGCAAGACTTATCCTTTAAGCAGTGAACGCAATGGAGGCACTACAAGCAGGTTCAGGCCAGGCTGCACTATCAACATCTATTCAAAACGTTGACTTGGCACTCGCATTAAAGAATCATCTCCTGCCTCCCCGTGTCAGTAGCACTCCCGGGGTTTTCAGCAGATAGCCCAGTGCTGACCTCATGCTTCTCAGATGATCAATGCAGGGTGTCTGTCCTCTGCTTTGATCCTGGATGAGGTAACTGCAAGTGATACACCTCCGAACCCTCAATGCCCAGCGACCTCACAGGGCCGCTCAGTGAAACGCCAAACCAGCGGATTACAGACTCATTCAGGTTGTTTCATACTCACCAGAACGACAGAGGGAATTAGGAGAGTGTGAGATGAAAGATGCGTTTGGCTGCATTCTCAGACAGCCAGTGATTAGCTGAGAGACACAGAAAGAAGAGCGAGGGGCTATCGGCCCTTTAATGAGCTCAAGTGCTCGGATTATTATTTACAGCTTCTACAAGTCACATGACCATTTTTGCCTGTAATTCGCCGAGATATATTAGAAATTGTTAGCAAGTATAAGAATTATCTTTGCGCTAATGACGTTTTTTTTCCCGGAATTTAGTTATGCGATACTATAGATAAAAAGGATGACATTGAACAAGAAAGTGTAAAAGGAGAGAGAAAGGGGGGAGGATGGCAGTCAAACACAGAGAGAAGATCAAAGCAGTGGCCTCCAGTGTTCAGTCTGAGGAGTGGAAAGTGTGTGTGTGTGTGTGTGTGCATTTGATTTATACCATCAAAGACGTTCAAGCTGCTACGCACAGTCCCTGCTAACTTCATGAGGTCTTGCACACAAGCACGCACGCAGATTATGGTTGTCTATGAATTTGATAATCAAATCTTTATAAATGCAAATATAAGCTATAATACGGAATTTAAAAGAAAGAATTGGTAAAAGAAGTAGAAGATTGGCAGTTTAGTGATACATAAACACAAAAATCATCTCCAGAGTTGCATGCTAAAAGGCTACATTAGTGCACGCTTATTTTGAGTGACAGCAATTAAATCCTTCTTTTTGCACGTGAACATTTTATAAAGTTCATACTGTCTTTTTCTGAAAAAACTAAATAATAGAAGTACATAATATTCAACATTTAACAAATGATCACTCAACATTGAATGCAATGAAAGTCTTAAAGCTTACCTACACTCAACACTATTACAATACTCCGTATTCTACATTGTTGAGCAGCAAAGTTGCTTTGACACCAAAGTTAGTTCATTTATTTAGACTAATGTGGACGCTGTTAATCGAACTCTGATGCGGGGCGAACAAGCAGAGCGAGGCTCTCAAAAAGCTGGGTCTTGGTCTGCTTAAGCGGACTCTAGCCGGGTTTCCGTCCAAAAGGAACTATTTTTCTAAAAGGTTACTTCAGCCCATTGTGGTCTGCGCTTCCACCGCGGTGTAAAGAACCACAAATATTAGGCAAATTACTCTGCTGACGTTTGAAAAAGCAACGGTTGTTTTGTATGTTGTATGTCATTTTTGCGGACGACTACAATGGCCGCCAAAAAAGACATTTCCAAACAGGCATTATTCGTTTAAACTGACCACATATTGGGAATCTAAATGGTTACTTTGTCACCTGACAACATATTAAAACTTCATAAAATGACATATTAACAGCCTTTAGCCTGGCTCAAAATCTTACTTGGTTGTCAAACTGGGCCGGTCTGAAGGCACCCCACCGCCGGCTCTCACATGCAGATTTCTCTAAATGCCGGTTGATGTTGGACGGGGAGGGTAAAATAATATCCTCGGGACTTCATTTAGATCCTGGTCCCTGCGGTCGAAACGCAATGACTTCCTCAAAAAGGTTCCTAGTTCCCGGGGGAAGGTTCCTGCGGTCGTAGCGGGGCTTCTGTTGCGGTTTGTTTGTGGTGTGAAAACCAACAGATCAACCACAGGACTGTGCCACAGTAGAACAGAGATTTTATCATAATTTCAAAAGCTTAATTGCTGTTGAATCCATCTTCCGGCTGTGAACTGTCAAAAAAACAAAACAACCTGCCTATCTATATAAGGGTTATAGCGTACAATTGTACAACTTCCACCTTTATCATTCTTGATGGGTACGTTGATTTTGCCGACTTCACCGGACTCCCAGCAAGGCTACACTCAAATCCAGCTTGAGCAGATGTCTAATCTTAAGTATAAATGACCTTGTTTATCCTTTAAAATGTTTGGTTTTTTTTGTTTTTTTAAATGTGTAACGCTGCATGTAAATCCTCTCCAACATCCCAGTCTGCTTCATCACAGTTATCATGTGATGTTTCGAGCCAAGTTATCAGCACGCAATGTTTTGCGCGCTCCGAGCCAACTCTGTGGCATGTTGTGTGTGTCCGTGTCCGTGTGCGTGTGTAGGTCATTTAAGGTTTTGAGTGTCTACCTACCCGCTGTCTGGAGGAAGGCCTCAGTCCGAGGTGGGGTTGGCTCCGACACTGCAGGGAGAGGAGACAAAACTATTATGGAAAATATCAAGGACAGTGTCATCACACATATATCATCGCTAAACAAATATTAGGAGGTGGAGTTCATGCACTTGTAGATCAACAATGGAAAAGAGGACAACGGCGTATCCAAATGTCAAGCTGTCGAGCTTCAATCTGCAATGGTGCAGGTCGTACACCAGCTGTGCCTCCACGACTTATGGTTATGTTTAACGAAATAAAAATAAACCTCATAATTTGGTAGAATTCCGGCAACACCTAATTAGGTAACCAGAAGACATGTTACATTTTACACCAGCGATACTCAACTTACAGTAGGATGCCGGGTGGCAAGCTTTTTCCAATTCATTAAAAAAGTTCATTAAAAAAAAAGCATGAAAATAAACTAATAGAAGAGAACTAATACTTTTGTGCCGGGGAAGAATCCCCTCGGCCGCCAACAGAGGTCAGGGAGGAGTTATGAGCCTTTTAATGTTTATTCATTTTATCTGACTTTTTATTAGTTTATTAACTGGCCCCTGGCCTCCTGTCATTTTGCCAAAGTGGCCCCGGGCAAAGCAAGTTGAGTATCCCAGTTTTACACCTTTGCAACATTGTGTACAAATATAAGTTTAAATAAAATGAGGAAATTAGTGCGACAGTGACAAATTATTCCGACTCTTCTTTGTTTGTTCCCAGTTTTTCTAGTTGCTGCATGTTCTTTTGTTGTTGCCTTTCTTTACTTCTTGATTAAACCTCAATGGATATTTACAATGTTGTCTCTCTGTAAAACAAACCATCAGAATTATTGTTTTTTTTGTATTATTCAAATTTTTTTTATTAGTGGACATTGTTGACCGTGCAACTTCACACACTGTGACACCGGCTTCAGATTTTATCCATGTTGGTGGCCGCTTGGAGGCTCCCACTAACAATGATGCCAGCCTCATTAACGTGACAAGAGATCTGACGAAATGAATGATTTGGAAAATAGAAAATGTCAAGAAAAGAAAACAACATCTGAGGAGTAGAAAGATTTTTTTTTCTCCATTATAACAAGAGATAATTTGGCTTGATTCCCTCCTGGTTGCCCTCACTCGGAGTTGATTTGTCGAATTAACATCACCTAAATGCTGCAAAATGTAAAAGGGTTGCATTAAGACGAATGGAGCCATTAGTGGCGTTTAAAGACAAACACGCTCACAGAGGACACAAGGAAACAAGGAATCCTAATGAGTCTTTAAAAGCCTCAACATCAAGCTCCCAAAGGAGTTATTTACAAAGAAAAAAAACTTGGCGGAATGGTAATGAATCCCCCCCCCCACACACACACACACACACACACACACACACTTTAAACATTAGAAAGACAATATTTGATCTAGAGATTCTAAGATTCACACACACAAACACAGACACACACACAGACACACACACAGACACACACACACACACACACGATATTGTTTGATGTAGAGATTATCTTTCCTAACAGATAGAATCACACACAAGCACACACTCTTGCAATTAAACCTTAGATGATTCGATGTACTTATTGTTTTTCCCCCCCAACA
>CALSCE010010657.1:3838652-3855571 GCA_943593645.1 Bovichtus variegatus | reverse complement strand
CACACACACACACACACACACACACACACACACACACACACACACACGCATCTCTTCTACCCCAACAAAGACATCATTTGATCCAGAGAGAAAGAAGCAGCAGTAGACCTTCAGGAGGACGCTGGCTTTTTATTTTACGAGCAGCACCATCTGGAGACTTTTGGGAGTATGAGGGAGAGTGGGTGTGAGATTGGGGTGAGAGAGGGTGCAACGAGGGTGGGAGGGGGGTGACAGTTAAGCAGGTGGTTATGTGCTTCCCACATTTCCACTTTACAGTAACGCAGCAGCGTTCAGCTGACGGGGTCGATGGCCCGGGTGGAGGTGATGTATTTATCCCAGAGGTGAAAATAATCTATTTACCTTTGATAAATAAAAAAAAAAAAAAAGAGCCATCGTGGCTTTCTGTAACTCCATGGGTTTTCTCATGATGGGATGGTCTCTTTCAGGACAAACTGACACGCGTTCCTTGAGTTTTCAAGGTTAAACTGGTTTCTACAATTCAATGAAACCCCCCCTTCTTTTTTTTTTTTACAGGACATTAAGATTAGTATTTTAGAAGCATTCAACAACCACAGCTCCCATGAGGCTTTCTTATCTTTAAAAAGTCTTAATCTACAAATAATTAACTTGATTTGAGTGCATAAGGACGTCACTGCATTGTGTGAGGCTCCACTGACGTGCTTCCCTGCGTAGCAATCGCTCTTTCACTGAAGAATGTAATATTTTATGTAATTAATGAAATACTGACATCCACATACATTATCTTCGCTAACCCTAAAACATAATGCAAGTCCAATTATTGAGATTAAACAATGAGTGAAGAAAAAGAAGTTGAAATATATGACACATTTAATACTGACTCACTCAGAGGGGACTGTACTATATGTGGGCGGCAACTTTTTTTTTTTTTTTTTTTTTTTTTTAATAATGGTGAATTCATTCTTTGTTATTTGACAAAATACACCTTTTAGTCACCTTAAGAGGGAAAAAAAATTTCAAATACTGAGTCAACCCTTATTGTAACAGTTAATCTGCTGAGACAGAAAGTTTGTGTTGAGCCAAATAAAACACAATTTCTTTAAGATTAAAAAGGCCGTGAGCACGTTCACATGAATAACAAAAATATCCATCGCACTTATTGATTTCACAGTGGGACGACACACACACACACACACACACACACACTGAAATGATGACAGTGGTGAACGCACAGTATTAAAATCACAGATGGTCCATGGTTATGAATCACCTGTAATATCAGTACTGCACAAACACGGCTTCTAGGAATACTGCAACTCTATCAAGATATGATACATAATTACATCCGTCTTTGACCTTTATATCTCCCAATGCGCTGACCTTCCCGTCGCAAACTTATTTTTCTGACCTCTACTCATCACAGCGCAAACATATCATCCATAACTTGAGAGGCGGGCTGAAGCTCGATCAGAGTGCCCAGCGTCTCTATTCCACGCCGTTATTCTGCTGACATCGCTTTGTGTCAACATGCAAATCAGCCTCTGCCTCGGACAGAATGCGATGTCGACAGCAGAGTAAAAAATATATGGAACAGAAGATTCGATTGTTCCGTCGTCGAAAACAAATGAAAAGTGTTTTTATCCTTGCTTCTCGCCACCTGACACTTTTTTTTTTTTTTTTTTTTGCCTTTTTGTTTTACTCCCGCAGACAAATACTGTGACCTTTAGAGGAATTACACTGCGGAGAGGAGGGAGTCACGGTGGCTATGATTGAACGCATCTTCGATGGGAGGAGAGGGGCGAGGTGAGCAGACGGCGAGAGGCGAAGAAAATGAGAACTGGGAGGGTGAGAGACGGCGAGAGAATCGCCTCGTTTCTTTCCCACCTGATCACAAGCACAACGGGATATTTTGGTGCTGACATTTCAGTTCTAGACATCTCATCTCCCATCTCTTTGGGCTTTTTTTTTTTTTTTTGTCGAATGAGAAGGGAAACAGCTCGCAGAGTCTGATCACTGCACAGACACGCACAACTGTTTATCAAGAAGGAAATGAATCCCAGGTACATGTAACAACAAGTGGATGGGTGAGAGTTCGGCCTGATGGTGGCCCTGTAGAAAAAGCTCACATCCATGACACCGTGCATTTCTTGCCGTTGGGGAGCGCGAATGTGCACACCAATTTCTTTTGGTCGTCCGCGGTGGTCAAGTCGGGAGACACGCTCATTACAAAAGCAAAACGTGGAGGGAAGGTCACAGCATCACTGTAATCAATTGGGTTCTTTCTCTGGGGAGCGTGAACGTGTCCTCAGGTTTTCAATATTGGTCACAGAGACACAAGCAATTGACAAAAACAAAAAAAAAAAAAAAAAAAGGTGAAAAGCTGTGACTTTCTTTTACTTTTTACTATTGGACTCGAGACACACCGATTGTCTAGTTTCTTTTAAGTCTTGTCCTAAAACTTTTCTATTTGTGAAAGCTTTTGGTTTTATATAGGTTTTTATTTTTTCGACTGTTCGACTTTCATTTCAGGGTATTTTATGTGTTTTTATTTTTAGGTTTGCCTTTTGAAATGATCTTTCATCACTTTGTCAAATATATTTTTGTTAGGGCCGCACTATGAGATGGGCACGTCATTGGTATCGGCAGATAAAAAGGATTTAAAATGAAATATCGGATCTAACTTACAAAACATTTCCTCCGATGTATGCACACGCGACATGAACCGTTGACGAAGCGGGTGCCGAAACAAATATAGTCAGTGGTGTAGAATTTTTTTTCCGTATTTTTTTCATTGTCCGGAACGGAAAACAAAGTTGCTATTTGCAATGATTGCTCAGCGTCGGTCATGCGCAGAGGAGCCATATCGCATTCCTTCAACACTACAAATTTAATTACAGAGATTACATTATTTTGCAACCACATCAGTGTTGTCTCAGGGACAGAATAATCCAAGCCTGGTAAAGTAGGATGAATTTTACAGTTACAATATATATGGCACGTTTGACATGTAACCTAAGTTAAATTATTATAAAAGAAATGTATTCTTCCCAGTGAAAGTGTGCATTTTGAAAAGCATTTTATGTCTGCATCTTCCATTGGGCATAATAATAATAATATGTTAATTCCACTACAGGAGAGACTTGATGTTGCCTGCAATTATGTGGAAAACAATATGTGCGTATATCAGTATCATATCCAAAATGAGTTGGAAAATATCTGCAAAAAATGCAATTGTTCATCCCAATGTTTTTGGTTTGTTATAAAATAGCTGTCTGCGTTCAGGACATTATTCTATTTCATCTTGTTTGTATTTAGGTCTTATGTTTGGAAATGAGGAGTGGGTGATTAGAATGGATGGGGAGCAATAACCATAATGTTTCACATTAACAAATTAAACCTTGAACTTTAAACCTCGTTTGGCAGGTATAATAGGATCAGCTTCTCCACTTTGTATATTGTGGTTTCTCAAGTGGCTTAGAGAGTAGATGTATGGTAAAACCACACACACACACACACACACACACACACACTAATGCATTGAGGAGGATGATAATTCTAAAAAAAGACAAAAATCTATTTTAAAGAAAAGTATAAACACTGTTACATAATATTCTCTAACTGATTCCATCCAACAGAAAACCAAAACTCATTTCAACCCACAGGTCTGTGAACCTACAGCAGATGAAAATGAAGCCAATGTCCTTCGTCTTGAATCAACCAATCTAATCTGCTTAACTCGTCCCAGTGGGCGGCGAGCCCTCGCTGCTGAACCCTCTCACCCCTGCAGGTGAAGCAGTTCAGTGGGTCGCTCACGCGGGACCTCAGTGCATCGTCCGTCCGGTCGTAATGAGGTAGGAGGCGTCAGCCGGGTCACAGCGGTCATCACAGGTCAGCGTCAACTCAGTGACCTTTTAACAGCGTCGACTAACAGCATTCACGTCAGCGCTCATGCAGTTTGGTTACATGGGTTGAGGACGGAATTAGACAAAAGTGGATGAAACTCATCGTTGTTGTTGTGTGTGTGTGTGCGTGTGTGAGTGAACTGATACAGACAGAGGTCACACAGTTCACTGGGGAAAAAAACCTGCTGTAATACTTGATGGGGTTTCTTAATACGGAGTACGTCAAGTTCGGACTTGTGCATTTGGGAGTACGAACTCGGTAAGTTCGGCAGGACAGAGCACAAACTATTTTGGCTTCCCCACCAGCTCGTCGCAACATCAAACTCTGCCTTACAGCACTGGGACAAAAAATGATCGCAGCTCGAAAAGGTTCACTAACAATTATGTATATTAAATATTAATGTTTCATAGTTATGCAAATGAAACAATCAAACAACCACCACGGACGCAGCTCTGTTGCACTCACGTCATAGACCGTATATAAGAAGTGGACAGAGCCACCATGACGTCACCCGTTGCTTTGTGGACTACGGTTTTTGGCCTCGAGTTTGATATTTTGGTCGTCGCCATCTTGGTTTTTGTGGAAGTGACACGAGAGGGTGGAGCGAAGTGTAACTGCTGTAAGGGCTTGAATGTTACAGGCGATAAGTCATTATGTAAAAAGTGAAACACTCCAGCTTTGACGTCAGAAAATCGACTGTAGGCTGAACTGGGGATATCACGAGAGCCAAAATTCTGAAAAATGTGACGGTGCTAATTTTACCGTAGTACCGTGCGGGCTCGAGACTAACGGCGTCCCGGGGATGATGGACCATACAGTGTTGTTTGCAACGCAGTAAACTCACTATCGACACGTCCGGGGGAAAAATCACATCCAGGCATTGTGGCATGGACTGCTACATTTTCAGTATTGTGACAGCCCCAGTCTGAACTCCTTAATATCCACAGATATAAATTATGATCCGTTACAGCTGGTGAGTGAGTCACAAGAAAATGTGAGTTTATGCTGTTTTGCACTCTGCACAACCTTCACTGTGGGCAAACATCGTGATTGTCTGCACTGAGACTCGCGCTGCTATTAACATGCACATATTGACAAGGGACCCCCCTCTGTTATTGTGTGCATGCAGAAATGTATATATGCAGCAGCTGTATCAGCAATGACTGTGTGAGCCTGCGTGTATGAGACACTGTTGTGTGCATACGAATGGCAGGGGGTATCCTCCTCCTGAATGCAGAGCGCATCCCGAATATCTCATTGCTATTCATGTGAATGAGTCTCCTGGAATCATACAGCAGCCAAAAGCATATTTGCACAGAGTTAAAATGCATGCTGTACTGGAAAATAATGCTACCACAGTTTCCTCCAAAAATGAAATCTGTCTCACTCCATCAAGTCGCCTAATGTTGACACTGTAACTGTAGAACAATGTAGAGATATGTCCCCCCCCCCATCTTTACATAATAATATACATATAGCACCTTCTTCTTCTGGCTTTTTCATTCCACCAACTTTACTTCTTTTAAACTTGAGCTATAGAACTGATTATAAAACATCAAAGCACAAACCTCCACCATCTCTAAAAAGATCGATTTCAAATTGCTTTATTGACTCTACAAACCTACAGCTATGAGGTCTTTTACAATTGTAATCTAGGATTATATGATTTACATTAAATTCTTTGATTTTGGTGCCATGCTCTCTGCGGATTTCATTTGGCACTGCATTACGCAAAATTTAAATGACGTTTTGGGTGCAGGTCTTTTTGTCGTCCTGTCTGTTAGCCATGGCAGCTACAGGTACTAATGCTGAACAGCCGGGATCTTTTCGGTTCATTCACGGCAAGGTGGAAAAATTGAAACGCATCCGTTTCTGTGGCACTTTTCACCAAGAGAAACCTACATGACCTACATGTATGTGTTTTAAGAACAGCCAAAAAAAAATGTTTGTGATCAGGGTATACATTTAAATACTATTGTGTCATACAAGTCATATTAGCAACAGAGATATTATTTTTTTCTAAAAAATGTCTGATCATTGCTTTTTTTTGGCAGAAGATTTGAGTAAGTGTGTGAAGTATCTTTGATTTCAGTGTGTCTTGAAATGGAAAATACATTTAGTGTCAAATCTCAGCTCTCCAAGTCTTTTCACTTACACAGATAGTAAAAAGTGCCAAAGGTCCCTGGCCAGAATCAAACGGGGTGGGACATGGCGGTTATACCAGGGCGCCCAACCTAAACCTAATTTGAAGCTCAAACCAAGTCTCAATCCTGGCTTTCAAGAAGACAGGAGCAGGAAAATGTCCTTACTCTTGATGTCTAAAAGTCAAAGTCCTGACAAAGATAGAAGAGCACACATGCAGTGCACGGAGAGTCCCTGCCCGAATCCCTTGCAGTATGGTCAAATAAATTAAACATACTGTGCCATTTAGCAAGACACTGAACCTTCAGCTTCCCAGTGACCAGCGGCGGTGACGGACACACAATGACTGACAGCTGGTGTCGGCCCAAAACTGCCTGCAGAACCCCGCCATGACCGACTCCCAGTGTCTCCTTCCCTTCTCTCCTTATCCACTCACCTGTCATGTTCACGCTGACATAACAAAAAGGGACCGTTTGTGTGCATGTTCTGCAAGGCCAGCTGACAAAGGACTAGTTTTTCGACAGCATCTTACTTATTATCTAATGAGTGTGTTTCAAGACGGCGATGCAATGGCCGATAATTATTATTATATTTTCTTTTTCTTCGCTCAGATTGTGAAATGTTTTCATTGAAAGCAACGGCCCTGAACCAAAGAAACATGAGAACAATGTGTCCACAGTATATCACAGTATATATATATGTTGTTTTCCTTCAAAAAATCACTTACAGGTTCTTATTCGATAGCTGTGTGATTTTCTTTTGCTACCGCTGATAATTCTTAATTCATCCTAAATTGTCATTTTATCAATAATAATACATGATCAAATGTTTCCTGGAGTGATGTTTCCTCTGAGAGTCAGCGCTGCAATCACAGTCCATCACTGTGCGCTCTCTACACCACCTGCAAACATCAGTCAACCGCTGAGCTGCACTCTGTTATATGTTGCACACCGCCCCCTTGTGGTCAAACTATCAGAGGGTAAATATATAGACAAACACAAATTACAGTAGATTACGAGTCGACGGAATTATGGATCCAGAGAAAAGTCCTTCCCATTCGTACCATCAACAAGCCTCAGAAACCTCCATACCATAATTATCTAAAAGGTGCTATATATTTATCATCATGTAAACAGAAGAATATTGAATTTGAATTTAATCAGTTAGTGTTTGTCTCAACATTATGAGAAGGTATTTCATGAAGAAAGTATCTCATAAATGACTTTTATGATCTTTTTTCTCATGGTGAGATAATATTATGGCAAAGGTACTCGTATCCCATGGCCCTAAAAAATGCTCATTTCTGATAAATGAGTCGAATTATCCGCAGAGGACTCCTCCTCTCCAAAACAAACGGACATGTTGATTAAAACCGGTAAAAACACAAAATAAATTCAGAGTCACGTTAAAAATCTGTGTTTTTCCTCGGTGGACACAGGACAGAGGGGCTACGAGCTAAAGGCTAACGTTTGCTCAGCTTGTTTCTCTGATCATTTAAGATCCAGACACTCAGGAGGTTTTTACCTGGAGCCAAATCATCAGTAGAGGTCTCGTCCTCTCCAAAACAAACGGACCTGATGATTAAACCCGGTAAAAACACGCAGTTTAACATTAAAAAGTAAGTGCTTGCCCAGTGGACACAGGACAAAGGTTTGCTCAGTTTGTTCTTCTGAAAATGTAAGATCCAGACATCTGATGCTACAGTCCTTAATCCGGTTAAAAACCACCAAGATCTAAAAGAGCATTGTAAAAATGAGGCTTAAAACTGGGTAAAAAGTCCATTTATAATATCTTCTGGCAGACGACCACAATGCTGACACATGCGCAAAAAGGTGGATGACGCCATTACGGACCGTTACCTTGATTAAAATAACAGTCGGAACATTTTTGGTGAGGTTTGGGATAATGTAACTACACCAGTCAATACAATTTATAAAACATAGGTCTAATCGTTTTTAGACATTCCAACGTTGACCAAGTTTTTGGAGAAAGATTTACTTCTTCTCGGAAAGTTGGGGTTTTCTTGACTTTTCTTGGCGCTGGTCTCTTGCAGCCATTAGTGAAACTGCATCCTCAGGGACTTCCGGACGGGCTTCATCATTCAGCCCTGCTGGTTGACACTTGATCACAAATGGCTGTGGATAATGGGAAAGCTGGTCGCTCTTGAGCCTGGCACATGTAGAGGAAGCACAGCTGTTTGTCATGAAGGGGAAGGAGGCTCTGATAACAGTCTTCATCAACACAGTCTTTCTTCTGCCAGGATGGAAAAAACCTCCCTGATTAGCAGTTAGGTTTGACTGACACCTCGCTCTAAAAAGGGGCCTTCCTCTGAATAACTCTCCTCTGAAAGTGGCCTGGCTCGGACCGGGCGCTTTGGTCCTGATTAACCAGGCTCACATGGAGGGACGGTTTTACAGTTTATATACAAGTAAAAAATTCACACTTGTTTTTTTTTCTCTCTTCAGGTTAGGTACACATTCTGGATGCCTATAAGTCATTTTACTCACACCTAATTTCAAAAGTGTTTTAAGTTATTTTGCTTACTTGTGTGTTTAAAAAAAAAAATTATGATTATTTCTCTACTTTCATCTTTGTTATCATCTTTACTTTGTTGTCTTCTACCATGACAGACTGACAACACACTGGTCTGATCCTCTTCATCCACATATACTCAATACATAAAAAGCCACCATATATATATATATATATATATATATATAGTTGTCAGCGTGATGGATGGACTTCCAGAGTTGATCTCCTTCTCAGTAACACGGAGGAACTACAGTAAAACATGATCCGTGCCTCACTTCACGCTGGAGTGCTGAGTCTATGTTGATGATGATTTATAGCAGAGAACTCTTTTTACTCTGCCACAAAAGCACATTTCACCAACGTCTATAGAAAACGCACTTTACAGGATGTCTTGATTTTTTTGAAGAATTCTTTTGTCTTTGTCGTTTGTTTGTTCTTAACTTTTTCGTTCTTCTTCTTCTGCTGGAGTTTCTCCAGATCAGGTCCGCGGATAGAGAGTATCATATGTGCTGCACATTATTAGTATGTAAAAATACTCTGCTATGATTTATATTTTGTTTAACGTGGGTTTTGTCTGACCAAAATGTCATCACTTAATAATTTTATCCTAAGACAGTTAAATTGTCATAAGTAGTGTGTGAATTCTTGAGTTCAGAAACGTGTTTTATGAGTTCACAGTGACCTTGACCTTTGACCACCACATGCTGATCACTTCTTCCTCGAGTCCAAGTGGACGTTTGTGCCAAATTAAAGGAAATTCTCTCAAGGCGTTTCTGAGATGTCACGCTGACTTGAAGCCACAGTGACCTTTGACCCCCAAAGGTGTTTAGTACACAATGTCTTTGTCAACATTGCTCTGCATGCTCACATTAAATGGCCGTTTTAATCTTACATGTTATCAAGATGCCAAAAATAGTCAAAATAGCTTTCTCTGATATATTCACAACAATGGTCATGAATGTGCACTGTCCAGGATAAGTTACATTTTATCGCACTGCATGACCATCTCACAATAATTTGGACTGATGTAAACACCATCTATAGCCATGTTTCTACCGCATGGTACGGCTCGACTTGACTCACAGAATTTCGCTTTCGACTGCAGAAACTACCGACTCAGTGTAGGGGGGTGAGATCAGCTGTTCAGCGTAGCGACGTTGCTTGAGACTTCTGTGTAAATGGGAGACTCACTGAATCCTTTCATCGGCAACCAAACAGAGGAACTTCTGCACTTCTGTCAACTCTAAAAAAGGCGTGGTGTACGGCTGTATTGCCGGCTGCCATTTGAAAATGCGTTCACTATTGACGGTAGTTGGCCGTTTAAAATACGCCGGTTTGGTGGAGGACATCCCGGATCAGCTCGCTTGGAATCTTGTCTGGACGTGGTGCTAGATAAGTACCAGGTACCAGGACATACCCAGAGTACTGGAAAACCAAAAAAAAAAAGAGCGAGTAGAGTGGAGCCGTACCATGCAGTGGAAACGCGCCATATGTCTGTGAGAAGACATTTACAGGGGAAATATTGAGGGATATTTATTGGACTAAACAACACCGGATGTAAGATGATCTGATCCGAGCTATAAAACCTGACAGGTAGTCACAGGTTTAGCTTCCTATGGCTCGTCCTGAATTTCACCGTGTATGAAATGCAGATGCTGGGGAAAGTGAAAGTTCAAACTGAACCCAAATAAGCGTGACATTTCCACAAATGGGATATCATGACACAGTAAAAAGGCTCCAATAAAATGTTCTGAACTGATGTCAGGGAGATGTTTAGCTTCTGCTACTTTTAGACAAATTAAAAATTATCTGTCTGGATCACTTGCCTTGTTGTTGGAGATTACATTTACTCTCTCTCGCTCGCTCTTGGCAGCCGTCATCTCACACAGTTCAATTACCATTAACCTTGTAAACCTTGTAAATCTGCTGTACTGAAGTTTGCTTCAAAAGCCGGAGTGGTCCGAGCATGAATTTAGCACAAATGAAAAGCATGTTGTGTGTCAAAAGAATATTTCTGCATCAGGAAATGATCACAAATTGAATAATTTCGACATCATTTGCCACATGAACAGGTCACTGCAGCTAACGCAGGTTAGCTGCAGGTTTTGGTGCAAGAATCTCCCCAGAACTTGTCATCAGCTGGAAATTTGTTCAGGCTGAATGGTTTAAAGTGAAAAGTTTGAATTCAAAACTTCAACTCAATGTCGTCCACTGTTATCCGAGTGGATGCAGCGCTGCCTCATTCAGAGAGTTCAATGGTTGTCATAGTGATGGAAGCTTTACAAAATTTTTTTTTTTTTTTAAGATTGCCTTGGCCTTCTTTATTCTTTAGCTTTCATTTCTGCTCGCCGAATACTTTCCCTCTCTCTCCGTCTTTCCTCCTCGTCCTCTCACACAGTGCGTCTGTGTGACAGACAGAGAGACTTGCAATGACAACTATAACTTGCATGGTGCAAACATTTCCACATCACAGAGCGGTTTGTCTCAGAAACACTTGACATAAAAATGTCAGTTGACACTCATTAGAATTCTGGCTCCAAGCAGCGGCGACACACACACACACACACACACAGTCACTCTATAATGTATGTTTCCCACAGTTTCTCATTCGTATATTTTTTTGTGATCAGTGGTAACAGAGTTAAGAATAATCACTTGAAAGGAAAGTGCGTAACCACGTCACATACTTATTTTAACCCAAACTACCAAAAACTCTCCTAAACCTAACCAAGTAGTTTCGTTGCCTTACCATAACCCAAGTGGTTTTATGACACAGGTCGCATGTTTTTAACTGCGTCACGACGTAAAATACAACAGTCGTATAAGTTGTTTTGGGGGTCATTAGCAAAAAAACTATTCTGCTGTTTATGTATGAGGACATGTTGCACAAACAGAATATACTGCACGGCAGTTGCTCCGTCACTGTAATGTAACATTGGTGTCCCATCAAGTTGTAACGTCCCTGATGTGCTACTACATCCCATAAAAGGATTGTGTGCACAATGTCGGTCTGAAAAGTGAAGCCAATGTGGAGGCGCCTTAAACCTGCATCTCTCCGAGAGCCAGCAGGGGAAGACTCCACTGGTCGCAAAAAAGAAGCCAAAAAACCAAGATGGGAACCGTCAAAACACCAAACTCGAGGCTTCAAAGCCGTGCTCCACAAACCATCGTTGGTTTCTTCTACAGACATTTCATCTCAATGCCCAAATGCAGGTTCAAAGTACCAGATCACCAACATTACAAGCAGCCAGGGAAAACCACCAGCAGTAGCATGAGAACTGATGCACGAAATGAGAACCGATTTCACTCAATGTGTCACAGGTAACCTTGAAGTGCAAACTTTTGCCGCAGTGAGATATTTCTGTTGGCTCTCAACCAGCAACACACAACTCTATTGTCTAGCAAAGCTGCCGTTTTCATCCTTTTCTCCGTCTATGATCGTGTACATCAGGTCCCCCTTTTCTTTTTTTCCCCTGTTCCAGATCAATTGAAGTGTGCGTTTTCTGCAGCAAGAACAATGTTCATTGCAGATCCCAGTAAACGAGGCCCTTTGTAGCGATGTCAGCTCTTTGTGTGTGAAGAATGGGGAAGGAAAAATATCTCGATCTATACATTTGCATCTCTATGGCAATGCGATAGTTCCTGCGTCACACGAGGAACAGGAAACAAGACCCATTTCTCTCATGTCCAATTGATGTTTTAGCAACTGTCCCCTTCATTTTCCACCCGAAACCACTTCATATTCAACGACATGCTTTTGGAGCCTTGATTTGTCGCAAATAATTAGAAACATTTCTATTGGCGTAAACACCGTAAAAACAAACCCACACAAACAAATGAAGCATTAGAATTTAATTACAGGGAACATGAGGCCCTGTTGCACTGAACGTCCTTGTCTTTTGAAGACATCGCACACACACACACACACACACACACACACACACACACACACACACACACACACACACACACACACACACACACACACACACACACACACACACACACACACACACAGACACACACACACACACACACACACACACACACACACACACACACACACACTGCCCTCTATGGACCCAGACAGACAGTTATGCAACACTTCATCCCCCATATGATTATATTTGTTTAGTGATGTCGGATGACCAAAGTGTTTTGTTTTTTTCCCCTCCTAATGGGTTTGTTTGTGTCTGCGATTGTGCGCATATGCTTGGGTATGAGTAAGTGTGTAATAGGGTTGGAGGATGTGTCTATTTTTATAATCGTCCAATCGTAGCTACTAGAGATCAGCTCAGGGTCTGACGGAGCTTTGAGAGATAGAGGTGGAGCTCGAGATAGATGCATAGATACTTACGTACATACGAACAGTGTTGAGGGTAAGAACAGATCTACAGACGCCATAACTATTAAAAACGCGTGAATGTGAAAATGTGTACAGCGAAATGACAGGACATGTACAGATCATGAGTTCAGTCCAGTGCCCGCAGAGCAATATGGGTCGGTATATAGAAACGTGTTGTAAGGGAGGTTAGCGAGCGGAGTCAAGGGCTCGGACTGCTGTGGGAAAGACATTTTTGTTCAAAGAAAATTTAAAAAAAATTTGAATAATCGAACCGTACCATACCATACAGATAAAAAGGTTCTGTGAATAGACATTTATGAAAAGAGTGTGGAGATTTTTTTTGTTTTGTTGTTGTTTTATCCATTTAATCACAGGTTCCGTTCAACATTATCTTATCTTTAATATCACCATCTAAAATCATAACTACAACTACTCTTATGGAGCGCTGAGCACATTTTTGGCGAGCAGGCATATGGAGATCGGAGATGCGGGCTCTCAGATCCATGGAGAAATACGGCAAACGGGTTTGAGTCGAAGCATTTAGAATTCATCGGGCTGATTCACGGGGCTCAGCAGGGGAACAAGTTGCATCACCTGAAAAATGTCTAAAAACAAACAGTAGGGTGCAGATTCTAGAGATTATTTTTTGTAACATCTTTGTGGTGATAGTAGAAAGGAGTACGAAAGCAAGTATTTGCACAAGTTACTTCTTGTAGTTTCTACTGAATGAACAAACTACAGATCTGCACATGTTTGAGTTGTTGTACTCGAGGCTTTTCCATGGCAACACACCGAGCATACAATACATCATGTGCACGATATACAGTGCAACTTATTCTCTGATGTCCCAATATTTCTCTCAGACTTTCCTCCACTGAAAAAAAAAAAACCACGTCTTTGGACTTCCTCTGAATTTGAGCACACATCTTTTCAGAAAACGTGCAGACGGGCTTTGAGAGTACAGTGATGTTAATCTTTTTTCTTTGCCCTTTGAAGACCGCATACCACTTGAAAAACAAGCTCTCTGCGATGAATAAAGCCTCACTTAAAAGGCTGCAGAGAATAAAGAGAAAGGAGAAGAGAGGGGAGGCCTGGCAGAAGTAACAGATAGTAAGTGAGTGAGTGAGTGAGAGAAAGAACCTGAAAGAAGAAATGGGAGTGAAGAAAAGTGCAGAGAAGAGTAGAGTAGAGATGCCCTTAAAACTCTGTGATTTCTCTTTTGGCGATAACAAAGACAAACATAAAACATAAAAAAATAAATAAAAATGTTTAAATAAAAAAATAAAAATAAAAATAAAAATAAAAATAAAAATAAAAATAAAAATAAAAATAAAAATAAAAATAAATAAATAAATTTTAAAAAATGCAGCTGGATTATTCTCTAGTTCAGGGGTCCCCAACCACTGGGTCGCGGACCAGTACCGGGCCGTGGATCATTTGGTACCGGGCTGCACAGAAAGAACAAAAAGTTTTCCATTTGTGTTGGTAATATTTTTTGTAAACATTTTTATGTATTTTATGCAGGAGCGCTCTGAGCGCCTCGAGTTTGAAAAACTTCAACTCCAAGCGGGAAAACGCCAGACTTCTTTGCCGCTTATTTACCATTATCCAATGGGATGACTTGGGAGGCGGGCCTCTGTGGTGGCTGTTGCTGGATACACGGAGCTATACGACTTTACCAACCGTAGTTCCCGTGATATGAACCGAAAACAGCAGCCTGGAGGTAGATTAGCACGGTACTTAAGATTTCGGTGAAGTGGTTTTCGTTAAAATTTAAACTGTACTATTAACTATGAGGTAGCATATAGCTCACGGTTTGTGTTAAGCTAATGCATTCATTCGGTCGTCGCCTAGCAACAATTGAAATTAAACACGCAGATTTTATTTGCTTAAATCGGGCCATCTTCATTAAAAAGAGGAGGTGCGTTCAGGGCGCGTTTTGCAACCTGAATAATGCACCCCGTCTGAAAATATTGGCAAAGTACGGCTTCTAGCTAATCAGAAAAAAATGCCGTTATCCATGTTAAAATAATCAGAACTGCTATGATCATAAACAGAAATCTTTGTGGATTTCTTTGATCTATGACATAATTTCTGTCTCCAAAAAAAAAAGGAAAAAAAAAAGCTTAGTCTCAAACAAATGTCAGCAGTGCATCTAGTCAATATACTGATGGTTTAAGGTGGAATTGGAAATAAGGCTTTATATAACAGTCTGTGAATCTAATCTTTGTCCACTGTAAAGCGGAACAGAGCAGGTCATCATTTCATTTTCACAGAAGTTACCATGATGATCCTCTCTGACACATTTCTGAGATGATTTTAATACTTGACTCACACACACAGTGCGTGTGGGGCAGATTGAGATGATGCTTGACGGATTAACAATCCTGTGGCGATTGTGGATTACGGCTGGTGTGTGTGTGTGTGTGTGTGTGTGGAGAATAAATCCAAAACCGTTTTTCATTTAGAGCTGGTGTTATGCAATGGCCGTCAGGTCCCATTTTTTTTTTTTTTTTTTTTTTTTTTTAAAACATGACTAAATCACAGATACAAAGATTAATTGTATTTCCATTTTTTGGAATATTTGCATCATACCATAAAGATCACATGATTACACAACTTTGTTCAACACACCTACTCTGTTTGCTTTCAGTGTCCCATCACCCCCATTCAGTCGGGTTACTTTCCTCTTTGGTAACAAAGTCAGAAAAACCGACTCCGGATTCCTTTCCTCCCCTCACTCTATTTCCCTGGACCGCGAGTACACCTGGTCAGAGCCTGGCTGAGGTGGTTTTGGTACAACACTGCAGCTGGAGGCCTCAAGTTTACCCACACTGCAAACCAAACCCACCTTTACAATAATAACAACTGGTCTGGTGAAACAAATGTTACATATCTTAGATAGATAAGACCAAGAAACTTCCTCCAGCTGCATCCATCCAACTCTCCAGTAATGCACAATAATAAAAAAATCTAAAAAAGCAAACGTTAAGAGAAAAATCTGGGGCAATAATCACAATTCCGAGCCGACATAAAGTCTCACCTGTCTGATTCATCATCTCAAAACCTACAGTAAAAAGGCATCCAGTTTCATGATAATATGTTAAAAGATCACGAATCCCTTCGTTCAGTTGAAAGACTCGCAGTCTGAAGTTACATACGTACATCAGTAAGCGAACGCATCACCGTTCAAAGCCATTTAGTGGGTAAAACAGTAGGTGGGTGCATATTAGGGCTGTGTATTGGCAAGAATCGGGAGACAGTATACTGTACGTATCATGACACAGAGGTTACGATTCTATATATCGTGACACTTGTGATATTTAAAAATCTAATTTTAGGCGAACTCTCATACTGTAAAGAACACACCGCCATGTGCATACAGTTGGAGTAAAGTTGACTTTTTAAATGCAATCAGAACAGTGAGATGTGAATGTTGTGTTTATCACAGCCCCTATAACATATAACATCAAAACACAACAGAAGATGTGTCACAATCTGCCAACAATCTTTGCATGAAAATTACTCATCAAAAACTTATGATGCGTTTTTGAGAGTCGACACAGCATCACAAAACATAATATTGCGACGTGTATCGATATTTTCTTACACCCCTAATGTCTGTACGTGTGGTGAACACCTCTAGGAGAGAGCGTTTTAGGCGGGCGTGACCAACAAATAATTGACATATTTACATGAATAATGAATGCAATAATAACTCTACTATCAAAAGGATCATCAACTCATGTTCTGTCAATTCCCTAATCTATTACTGGGAGTAACTAGCCCTGTCAGCACTGGTTCCGTGTATAATCTAATAACACAACAAAGGGGGACAAAGAAGTTATGCTGCAAGACTCTTTCTAGCAAAACCTTTACTTCACAGCAGATTTATCCATCAATCCATGTGGAGCTGAAAATATGTGAACAGTCCTCAGGCACAGACAAGAAGTACTGAGCAGGTTCAGTGCGTGTGTGTGTGTGTGTGTGTGTGTGTGTGTGTGTGTGTGTGTGTGTG
>CALSCE010010657.1:3820546-3838642 GCA_943593645.1 Bovichtus variegatus | reverse complement strand
GTGTGTGTGTGTGTGTGTGTGTGTGTGTGTGTGTGTGTGTGTGTGTGTGTGTGTGCGTGGCACACTGACCCAAATAAGAGTAGCTTTCACGATGCATAGAATCAAGCTGAAATGTGTTTTTGCAGGATACTCTGCAAATATCAGAGAAAGAAATGTTGGCTACAACAACATCAAAGCGACTTGATATGAGACAGATTTTTTTTTTAAATTATCATTATTATTATTTTTAAACACCACAAAGTAAGACAAGGTCATTATAAACTTACAATGAGAGACAGAGATAACCCATAAGCTGATTTTTATTTTAGATTTTTTTAGGAATATTACAGTGATTTTCCCTGAGCGTAAAGACGAAAATAATGCGCAGAAATCCGCAGCCTGTACCCAGGATCAACATCTTGTCACCGTATGCAACTGTGAGTGTGCAGGGAGCACTGGAGCAGCTTTAAAACCTGAACCCGCGGGGATCACCGTTAATGAAGTGCTTTACAGCATAGCAACTGTCAATCACGTTGATGAACAAAAGCCTCAGCCTCCTGTTGCCATAGAGAATTCATGGAGGGACCAGGCAGCCTTTGCCTTTTTCTTCTTCTTTTTTCTTTTTTTACCCATGAATAAAAACATTAGCTCTGAGAACATAATTCCATGCAGTTGGAGGTGTAGGAAGTGCATTTTCTTTAAGCATCCTTACCTCGAACAAAGGTGGAGTGCCCTTGTCTGGAAGTGTGCATCCCAGTAATTCAGCCAGGAACTTTGCCATATAGAGGTGAGAGATGTGCTCCTGAAATATCCCTGAAAAGGTGCGGGGTGAGCTGAATCAACAGGAGAATCCTCGTTCCGTCCGCCTCGTGAACTTATTTGTGGCGTTCAATGACCCTGCGCGCATCCCCTTTCCTTGTATGCTCCTCCAGCTGCCCGAACAAACCGCTTGGAGAGGAGGCAGAGATGTTGCCGCTGGACGAGAGGCGCAATATGTCGGCCAACTGTGGATGTGGAGCTGGAAGCCTGCGGCTGTCGCCTGTTATTCCTGCGTGTGCCGGGGGATCAGCAGCGGTGTGGGCACACGCAGGTGGGGCCGGGCGGGAGGAGGAGTGGGCGGGCCAACGAGCTGTCAGGTGGTTTCATCGACGGGGTTCCCCCCCTAATTCAGAGATGGAGCGAGAGGTAAACCCTGCACCTGGAATCACTTTACCTTGACTTAACCTCCAACTTCATGTGTTGTGAATATTTTTACACTCAATATCTTAAAGCCCGACCACAAGTGGACCCAATGGATGTTGCGTATTTTCACTGCCTGCATTTTATTTGCTGGCTGTTCGAAGATTGAAGATTCGATCATTTATTTCCACGTCAGTTGATTTGGAATTGGTTTCATGTAATCACATAGAACACACAACGAGGACTGCCTGTAAAAACACACTGCCACACTTACAATACAGTAAACGCGATGGTGAAAACCCGCATGGCTCATGACCTTTAAAGTGACAAGTTCAGGTGCAGGTGGAGGATGCGGATTGCTTCACACAGGCTGTTCTCATACACTGCTCGTAGCTATACCTACACAAAGTAATGCACCGTAATTCGCACGTACACCACAAAACTAATTTACATGTAATCAACATTATCGTGAACCAGGAAGTATAGAAGGGGGAACGTCCACGAAGGGAAGTGGATGGGGTGGTCGATTCCCCCCCAAAAAAAACCCTTTCACCCAGGAAGGCCTGCAATTCGTGTCCCGTGTGAAACCAGTCACGTAACTTCTGTACTGAAGTAATGACACCTCCGTAGCTACTTTAACCCAAACCACAAACTTTTCCTAAACCCAACCGAGTTGCTCCCGTGAAGACAGAAGTTTATTGGGAGTAAACTCTACGCATGTAACGAGCAGCGATTGACTCGCGTTGCTGGACATTTGTAAGAGAACGCGCAAAGAACGAAAAAAAGGAATTCTGTAAGATATCATACGAACTGTCGTATGAGGATAGGTTGCTTCAGGAAAAGTGCTGTTGTGGAAGCAAGATGTTACCTTTTAGAAATAGTTTACAGAAATAGGCCCAACTTCACCAAAGTAGAGCTTGACATGAAATATTTGCACAGAGGTACCTCGCCAAATGTCTTACCTTCACATTTCACTGTTTAAATGCCTGTTATTTTTGAATGACACGTTCAACAATCACATATGGGTTTAATGTTCGGAGTCCACATTGTCCGGGCGTCTACATATATTTGAACGTAAAGTGTATGTAATGTCTTTTTATTGTCTTTTAACATCTATTAACTGATAAATCTTTTTTAACAATGTTAAAAAGACATCACAGCCTCACCTTTCGGCAATTTCCCATTGAGATTAATTCAATGAAGTACTCTGTCTATCTGTCGGCTGTATCTATCACTTATAAATGCACAAAATGAGCCAATTAAACCGTCACCAGCGGTTAGATTGAGCTGTATTTATTGAATATTCATGGGCTCACAAGACAGCCAGCAGGGGGATCAGGAGATATGTTTTGTAAGCACAGGGTGGGATTTTAATATTCTCTTTCCATTTGAAAAAATTGTTATTTAACATAAGTTGACTATTATCGTGTGAGACAGTGATGCTTATGTTTGTCTCGTGTTGTTAAATTATAGTCGTTTTCGTAATATTCATCCAAAACCCATGATTCATTCACAGCTTTTGTTTCTGTCCCACGGTCAGGACGCCTAAGGGGCTGATAGATGATTTTTGGAGGTGCGTTTATTGGAATGAATATTCACAGCTTCGATTCTTGCAAGAATTAATCTAAAAGCTTGTAAATCATTTGGTTTGAAAATTTGACAAATTGTCTAATTTAGGCATTCGGGAAGAGGTTGTAAACACTGCGGGAAAGTCGTAAACTGAAAATGTTCAGAGCAAATGACAAGCGGCAGATTGAATGATCAACAGAGAGCATTTCACGTGACGGAGGCGGATGAGATGGTAAAAGTGGTTTGAACTTTATTCAACTTTGTAATTCTGTGGCTCAATGCCAAAAAACATTTGGTAGATTTTTGGGAAGAAAAGACCACAAGGACGTTTTAATTTTAAAAATGTTTTTAAAGCACCATTTAGGGGGAAAATATATTCAAGTTCTGAAGACCTGTATGGTATACATTACTGTACAGTATATTAATGAACAGGACTGGAAACTGCAAGTCGCTGTCTGAAGAAGAGCACCAATGCTCCGATAATATTTAGGCTTTTTTATGTTGATTATTTGCAGTTAAAGTGCTTTTTATATAGTAGCGAAATACACCAAACGAATCAAGACTTTCTTTTTCTCATCAAGTTCAAGATTTTATTTTGTTTTCTTTATATGTTTCTGCTATTGGGCTGTTTACGCTTGTGTTACATCATAATGCAAAGGTCACCCAGGGTTTTAGTCATGTAAACTCCAACTTTTTGAGGAATGAATATACATCTTATTTTCAAATCTCCACGACCTCTTCTGACCTCTTCTTGCAATTTACTCCTGATCTTTCTTGAAGTAGCACTACTCTGAAATGCAGCAGGCATCTGTTCATAAGCTGCTCATGCTCCCCAGGTATGCTCTTATTCTGTCAAACATCTTTCCTTCACTCCCTCCATACCCCCCCCCCCCCACACACACACACACACACACACACCCCACCCCACCCCCCCACCCTCTCTCATATCTGTCAAGGATTTTCAGCTCGTCTCCTCTGCGACGTGGGATTCATACATGTTCCTTGTCAGAGTGAGAGAGGTCAAAGGTCAGGCTGCATGATGTTGTAAGACTGAATAGATGTAAGTGAATAAATCGCTGGGACCTGTCTTCTCTTTTTTGTGCCACAAAGGACAGTGAATGTAACGGTTTTGACAGGGATAGTCATCCACCAGTCGGAGGGTCAGTGGTTCAATTCCCGGGCCTCTGCAGTCTGCATGTCTAAGTGTCCTTGGGCAAGATACTGAACCCCAAATTGCTCCTGATGGCCAATGGTGTGTGAGTGTGTGTGAATGGTTATCACTGATGAGCAGGTGGCACCTTGTACGGCAGCCTCTGACTCTGTGTGAATGTGTGTGAATGCTGATGTTGTGATCGCAAAGATTGGAAAAACATTATATAAATGCTGTCCATTTACCATTAAGAGGCTACTGACATATTTTCGAGAAACAGCAACATTCAAATCTCTTAAGCTTGTTTTAACCACAGATCTTATTTCCGACATCTAAACATAACCAATTAAAAACACAAACCTTTGACTTTGAGATGAGGTAAATGCAGATGTGTAGACTGTAGATGGTGTTGTGTCTGACATGTCATACTAGAATCCCAAAGACAGCAACAGTAAGTTCCCATCAAGGAAATGTAATTTTCATTAATTCTTTATTCCTTTTTTAATCACTTCACAGTGTACACATCCTGCACACAATCCCACTCAAAATATAAGCTACAATATGGAACAGCATAATAATTGTAGGCCAAAGCTTCATTCAAACTCCAGGAGGCATTCCCAATTCTTTTAATTCTAAGAGGAGATGATTGACAACCGTTTCAAACACATTTTCAATTACATAATGAGGAGAAGATGGTGTGATGTCACCACATAAAAGGTTTATAGTTATAGTTTTTGCCAAATGTGACAGAAGCAGATACTTATATGCAGAAGCAGCTTCTCAAAAAGAAAAGTGTTGTGTCGGCTACCGTTTAAAAAGCGACTTTATCTTTGCGGTACAATTGTGCTTTGCGTGTCCTGTTTAGAGTCTGTGTAGGAATGAGGTAATCCTAAATTCCTGCAAATATTATTATTTTTTTAAAACAGCATTATCTGTAAAGCCCTGACTTTCTTAAACTCACATTTGCAGACGAATGTTCTGACCTGCTTTTATCCCAAAGGCTTCATATACTAGAACTCCTTTACGTACAGCTGGTCTCAAACCACACTTGCCGTGTTGTGAAATCTTTCGTCGCTGCACACAGCTGCAGAGAACTTGATGTATACTAGAATGATAAACAATGCTTGTTGTCTATTTGTATTTCTTTGTAATGACTGTGTCCAGGTGTAATCAGGTCCTTCTCTCCTTCTGCCTTGTCTGTCAGCGTCTGACTTGTCTAAACATTCCTGCACCGGTGTCACCAACACCAATTGCATTACAATCAGTGCAACAATTTTTCTTTCCAATTAAATTGATTAAGGTTTTTATCACTCTGCATTGCCTTAGTGTTTCCCTCTCTGTAACCCTGCAGTAATTGGTGGACCTGTAATGGCCTCCATCTATCACTTTTATCGAGAGGGAATCTCTTCCACCCATTAAAGGACTGTGGACACTGAGCCAAATCACTCCAACAGACATTTCAACATAGACTACTACCCACTCAACCCATATGGTACACATCAGGGAGGCCGCTTCACTCTACCCTAATTATGCAACATAGAAGTATGTATTGGAAGAATTATGCTTTCTATTTGTAGTTCGAGTCCAATCCCGTTAGAGCGGGCTTTGGTTTTTATGCAGGTAAACAGTTGCCAAAAGAACGCGTTGCCCGCATGCACCGGCTTTCATCTGACAATGATTTAGCTTGGCTTAAAAGGAGCTTGTAAACTGGCTACTTCTGAAACAATCAGGTCGTAGACGTCGTCTCAAGCCATCTGGCGTCTCAAATTGCTAATTGGATTGTAAAGAATTGACATCTTGGCCCAGATATCTATTAGCTAGACTGGAAACCCCAGAATATTGGCCCTTGCCGCTCGGTTTGTTTACCTCACTTTTGCCCAATGTGAGCTCATTAAGTCTCTTGGGGTCGTAGTTGTTCTTTCTTTGTCTTTTTAGCTTTGCCTGTGGTAACAGTTAGGCTGTTAATGCTGTTAGCATTGGGGGTACAGTAGTGGGAGGTCTGGTCTAACAGGGGGTAAGCTCCACCACCAGGAAAACTCTCCCACCCATGGGTTGGGAAGGAGCCTTGAAGGCAATACTTGTTGGAATGGTCCTGGATACTTCCTGGCTCTGGCTAATAAGCACACCAACATGCATGCTAGCTGTTTTCCGCATGCTAACAAATCAGCTGGGATGGGCAATTTACATATTTGTGGGGATCAAACCTGTAACTTTTCACTTCGTCAGAGCGCCTCGTAGGTTTGTCATGTTTGCTATAGTATTTCGCAAATGACTTTGATGTGACAACCTGCTGTTCCACCTGCTGCCCCGATTTTACCACATTACACTTCCACACACACTTCCACACCCCAAAACCTAATTAGTCAATTTTGAGATGAAAAAAAGGTATTCATCATCTAACCCCCGACACCAAAAAGCCAAACTGACAGCATGCACTTCCCATGAAATTGTTAACAAAAAAAAACATAATTAATGAAACAATCAGCCTATGTCAGCCAAGCCTCTCATTGACACCCCGCTGTTGAACGAGATTTTAATAATGCTGTTTAATGACATGCTCCATGTTGGCTGGCAAACGCAGCTCCATATGTTGTTACAGCTGTGGGGAGCAGGGAATCTACATGATCTACACAGCTTCAGAGCACGGCTCCCTGCTGGGGAAGAGGGATTTACGTGTGTGTGTGTGTGTGTGTGTGTGTGTGTGGCTGACAATACACTTGACTTGCTCTCTTTATTTTCCTCTTTTACTTGCTCGTATATATGCTTCTGTGCTGGAGTGAGAATACAGTAAATGTTGAGCTTAAGACGTGCTTTGAGTTTGATCCAAAGCACGTCTTTCTCTACCACACAAGATCATTCTAATACCAAAGTCATTTTTTCCCATTTCTTTTATCCATTTTTGGTGCTATCATACTCAGATCTGAGCCTGATGCAGAGAATAAACGTAATCCTTGTATACTTTTGGGTCAATCGTTTTTCTTTCTTGAACCAGTATACAGAAAAGCGCCTGCAATGCTCTTTTTTCTTTTGTTGCTTCGTACCTGGTGGTCAACTGAACATTAGGGGCGAGGGGCGGGTGGAGGTCTCTGAAGCATTTTCAAAACAAAAGCCCTCGCTTGGTAAGACACTTGCATTGATGCTGAAAGTGTAGGGGGCTGTTGAGTGAGACTGTCATGCCTTCTCAGAGCCTAGAGTGACAGCACTAGGTTTATTAGAGAACGGGATGGGGGGGTGGGGAATAAGGGAAGAGGAAACACGGAAATGTGTTTTTAGAGAAATGAGACGTCCTTTCATCTGAAGCGTTTCTGATCACAGCTCGACCAGCTGCCAGTCAGCTGTAGAGACATTCGATGGAGTTGGGGTCTGCACGCATGTACACTGTGCTAATACTAATAAAGGCACACAGTTATCACCGCCAGAGCACCTGTTTAACAAACACCTGCACACAAATAAGCAACCTGCAGTCTGTATTCGCACTTTGTCCTGCTTCAAGGATCATAAACCACTTCTACTGATGATTTATCATATGATTGTGAATTCATTATTTAAAAACCCAAAATATGATTGTGGTGTCTTTTCGATACTGGAAATTCTCAACGCTCGGGAATAATAAGCCTCACATGTGACTGGATGGAAATTACGATAAATGTCAATGTAAAAAGTTATTTCTTGCTGACGGACAAACTCTTCTACTCTCTCTGAATTTATTCCGGTATGAAACTCCAGTGATGTTGAAAAGCATCAGATCGGTCTGACCAGCTGCAGCGTCCAATCAGTGACTGATATCACGTAAAAGACGGTCTCGAGTGATAAGGCAGCAACATTTATTAATGGTCATATGTCAGACCACTCTGGAATATGTCTACTATCATACCGGAGTAGGGCTCCAGTGCTGCCATACTGTCCACCTTTCGCATTCGCTTTTCTGTTCACTGGTGTAGGAAAGAAAAACGATTGAGCCGAAGCTACACGGATTAAATGTGAGTTTCCAATCCATTTCTAGAGTCAGATGAAGAAAAAAAAATCAGAAGCTGTAAAGTTTGCCATTTCAAACTTTGGGCAATGAGCAAACATGCAAATATTCAAAAGGATGGTTTGATCATTTCCTCCATTAAAAAAGCTGATGTTCGTTGGCCAGACATGAAAGTTCAGCCTGGTCTCCTAAAAATGACGTTCCAATACAACCAAACTCAATTGTCAGTTAGGTTCGGAGGGGAATGTATTTTGTTTTTGACTCATCACAAATACATTTCCAATCAAGTCTGCTTACAAAAGAGGCCGGGGGTGAGTGTTTGGGGGAAACTAACACAGGACTTTCACCCAGGTGTTCGTGCTTCATGTGAAACCAAAAGTCAACATTGACTTTTTCTCAATTGACGTCCGTAATTTAAAGAAACGTAACAAATATACATATTTTAAGCCAAACATTATCTATTACTAAACCTAAACTAGTAGCCTAGTTTTGTTGCCTAAATATAACCAAGTAGTTTTCTTGTGATTTTGGCTTGTTTTAATTCAATTCACAGCGTAAACCACTTGTTTAAAACTGTGACCGCAATCTGGGAGAAAAAACAGGAAAAAGATTGTTTTGATATGTAAAACACATCATTTCTTGCAACCTATGTAAAGACCTATAGGTGCATTAGCTAACATGCTTAATGTTGCATGCTAGGTGTTCCCATAATAACATTCCCTGAACATGTTAGCATGCTTATTTAAACATTCAAGTACAGCTAATGGCACCAAACATCATGTTGACAGAGTGCATCTTGGTGCATAATGTCACAGCAAAAAAAATCATATCTGCATTCTTGTGAAATCTTAGTGACTTCTTGCATTTGTACCATCAGCTCCTGCCTCATAACTGACTCTAAGCCATGCTGTGCTCTTTTTGTGGAGTAGTTAATATTCTGGCAAAGGAGGGCTGTATAAAATGTGATGGTGCAATACAGAGTACAAAGTTGAGCTTTACACGAAAGCTTCATACTCATTTATTTTGCCTCCGCGAGCAAATCCACTGTCTGCAGTGATTCCATTGAAATGAATGGATTTTGGTCACAGGAGGACTCGCATTGATTTAGACTTATATTGTTTAACCACAATGAGATAAAACATGGATTTTAATCTAGCTTTGTTTACACTCCTCAGAGGGAAATAACCAGGCTATAGAATCAGATTTGGTCTGTTAACACAAAGGATGAGATACTATAATTTTCTTACAAGCAGTCACTTTAATGCCAGACTGTATTTCTGCCTGCTGAGCCAAATAACTGGGCGTACTGTATATACTGTACATGAGATGTGTTTTAATATGCACATGTGTGTTAATTATGCTCTGTGAAACGCGTTGCTCCTGCAGTGCCTGTGGTTTTATTGCCCTGCAGTGCCCACACATAAGAACAAAGACGCACTCGTCTTCACTATAACGTGATGTGACTTTACAGATAAACACATAAAGTAGACAGAGCCTCTCATTTAATCAACTGCCCTCCCAAACAGCCAGAGTAATTAATGTTCTATTATTCATGTTAATGTGTCTTACATTTGTCGGTGTATTTGTGTCAGTGCGTATTGTTTATTTTACATTTAAACATTTATACATACTGACATTTTCGTATGAAAGGCGATCATATTTAAACAATTAATTTCACTCCAAAGACAGTGCCTAAATTCAATGTTTTAATTATTCTTCTGACCCAACTCACTTACTTACTGTACCAAATAAAAAAAAAACATAGATTAAAGCAGCAATAATTGATGAATAAATAAACTATTAACAAATAGTCCCGACTACACATATCCAGCAGGCATAGAGCAACATAATCATTAATTCGTTATCTTGTTCCTGGACAGTCTAACATTCCCTCTCTTTTTAGCACCATTGTTTGTTGCCACCAACTACTGTGAAAAATATCTCTCTCTTTAGCTTCTAAATACTCCACTATGTTCACCAGCTAGTTGCATACTTTGTTTGTCTGCTGGCCGGGTGCTGCTCGCACTCCTACAAGCTGCCGATTCCTGTCAAGTTGATATAAAGTGTTGATAGAAATACGGATTAATGAGGCTTTAACAAATACGTAACAAAAAGAAAAACGGTATGCAACATCCCGTCATGTTTGTTAATTTAGTTATGTCAGGTTAAGTCACTTATCAGGTTTACGTTATATGTTTCATGTTTAGTTTATAGTTTAGATTTAGATTTATGTTTAGTCTCATTGTTCACTTGTTCAGTTACAGTCACTCATGTCTAGTCTTGTCATTGCACTTCCTGTTTTATTTTGTATTTACCTTTCCCTCTCATTTCAGAGCCCTTCTTGCCACTGTGTGTTTTCCCGCCTGTGATATTGTCGGGCCCCTGTCTTGATTGTTGCCACCTGTGTCCCATTACCTCTGGTATATGTAGTCCTCGTCTCCCTTTGTCCTGTGCCAGTTCGTCTTGTTCTTATGTCGTCAAGAGAGCCAGCGTTTACCAGCATTGTTCCCTTAGTCAAGTTTAGTTTATGGTTTTTTGTTTGCTTTTTCTACGTTTTTTCCTCTGAGATTGATTTTTTGTTGAGTTCCAGCATTTGTGTCACGTCCTTAACGAGGTATTATAGACTAACGATGCCCATGTTTCTACAAAGCAGCTGATGTGTAATGTATCATCATATAATTGTGGCTGAAACTTATCAAAATAAGGTCCAGGTTGTAAAACAATGTGTTCTCCCTTTAATAAAAGTCCAGTATAGGTCTAATAAACACGTTACCAAAACACACATGAGCTCACATCCCCACACCCTGACACACTGACACCGCCTTTGCTCCCTCACACAACCCTCCCTCTGTTCACTGCAGCAGCTGCCTAATGTTGCATCAAAGACCCAGCCGTTCACAGCGAAAGCCTGTGATGGAGAGTTTTTTTTTTCCCTTTTTTTTTATCACTCTCTCTGATGGATCTTCACAGCGTTAATGCCACGTGCCAAGCTGCCGCTCCATCATCAAACCCCATAAACTATTACACAGCTCCTGAGAGAGTGCGAGGGGAAGATGAGAGAGCAGAAAATAAAAGAGATGAAATAAAGAAGAGGAGACCAGCCACCGTGACCGGCTGCGCTCTCTCTGCACTGCAGCACAGCAGAGGGTGTGATTTATCCATCAGTTGGCTAGGGGGGAAGTTGGTTCCACCATTAGCAAATTAGCCCTAATTCACCCAGACAGCAGAGAACTCACTTCCTCTGGTCTTTTAGTTGTTGACTCGCAGCCCAAGGCCAAGTGCCAATGCTGCTCGGGAAGCTCTCCCCGAGTTCACACCTGTAGTTCAATTCCCTGCGCAGAAAACGATCAGTTATTCCATTTTAGCCTGTGCCTGTTTACTTCACTGTAGGTTATGACATGGTTGGCTGATATTACCTGGTGTTAGCTAAACTAAACCTGAATTATCATTCGTTTGAATAGTGAAGCCAAGCGGTAGTACTTCAAACGTGCATTCTCTCTAATACCCAGCAGGGGGCGACTCCACTGGTTGCAAAAAAAAAGTCTGATTGTATAGGAGTCTAATGAGAAAATAAACTTTTACTCCACAAACCAATGGGTGATGTCACGGTGACTACGTCCACTTCTTATATACAGTCCAAAGTCAAAACATAATGGCATGAAGGTTGCCACGATCATCACAACAATGTGGTGGTTTTCTTAATTTTACAGATACTGTAAGTTCATGCAAGTGCATGTGTATTACCAGTGTAAAAGTGACAACTGCTTTGTTTAGAAATAACTTTTCGTAAGATATCATACGAACTGTGCAGAACCCGTGGAGCCAATGTGATGAAATTGTTTCTTTTACTTCAAATATATATATTTTTTAAACGCAGACTTGCAAAAAACTTTTCCTCACTCACTCTTCAGACAGCAAACATGGGAAGCCCCAGATGATTCCTCACAAAACACTTTCATGCTGAGATCAATAACCCTGACAGTTCATTGACAATTTGAGAGATCAAATAATGCACGGCCATTTTTAACTCTGACCCTTAGCTGCTTATTGGCACATTTTGAATCCTAGTAAAATCCTCTCTCAGTATCTCTCAGGCTTAAACCACGACTAACACTAACCTGGCAGCATGTGTGCATCGTGCCTGAGCACTGTGTAAAGGTACTGCAGGAGTAGCATCAATATTCATGAAACCCAAAACACACGCGCCTTCTTAAAACAGTTGAAAGCCATACAACTATAACTATGCAGCTATGGGGTTTATAACAACCACTGCAAGCCGAAAGATTACAAAACACATTCAGTGCTGAAATGATTTAACTTTAAAGCCAACCAAGAAAAACATAACCACTAAACTGCTGCTATGTTTGTCCCCTGTGACTGCTGTAATCTGCTTCTCTTTGCTAAATCATTTACGAGGAAGGATTTGGGGAAGCTCCTCACTATTAATAATGCACTCAAGACAGAAGGCAGGTACTGTAAGAGAAACAGGGTGTTTCCCCGAAATCTCTCTTCAGAGACACTTCAGATTACATGCAACACTGTTTTTCTTGTATTTTTTATGTTTCTGGCTGCTATGACACCTACCTACCGACCGACCTACCTACCGACCGACCGACCGACCGACCGACCTACCTTCCAAGTGTAAACCTATAGTAGTTTAAGAGACTTACTTATAATCTACATTTAGGTCACTTGATAAGCAGCCAGATTTTAATTGGACTCTTTAAGATTGAAGTAAAATGTGTTTGCTATATTCTAAACCAAAACAACAACTAAATACATCACCAAACATACACATAATCTCTTTGGAAATTGCTCCATGCTTGTAAAAATTCACAAATTCACATGTTAACCTGACATGTCAAAAGGGTGTTGGGGGTCAAGAGAATTTGGGGAATCAGAACGAAAAAAACTATTTGGGGACCTGGACCTTGGTCATCAAATAAAATGTTCCTGTTTGACGCACACAGCGACAGCTGAGGCACAAGCTACAGAAGAGCTTCAACACTAATTAATTCATTAATTAATTCTGCTTAAAATGTATGAAATTGTCAAATTCGGAGTGCTGAAGGGAAGCCGTGCTTGTGATGTTGTCTTATTCTATTCTCACTGTACATCTTTTGATATCTGTGTGACAAAAGAGTAGAAACAAAGATGGAGTCTGATCGAGACCTCAGATGTTGTGTTGTGGGAGGTGAAATCATGCCCAACATCAAACAGACAGCTGAGCTGACGAACACCGTGGCGCGCACACAAAGGAATTCCCTTTCCATGAAATTTTCATGCAGGGGAGCTCGAGTCTCGATTCAAAAATACCGATCCCGGGATTGGTGTCTCCCTGTAAGTGAGATGCAGGCAATTGTTCTGCTAATGATGTCCATTTTGATTCATTCCATGCATCGCCAGAAACCAGATGGATCCTCCATTCTGTTCCCCACTGGCCTGCAGAGTGACAGGCGCATACACACACAAAATATGTCAAACCAAATGTTATCAAATGTTGCTGCATGCAAGAGGATTATTATTAGAGAGCTCATACAGAATACTTTATTTATCCTGGGGGCAGGGGGGAGGCATAATGCTGTAAACAAGAATATTTCTTGAAATGTACAGTGTAATACGGTAATGATGGCAAGTGAATAGGGAAAATCAATGGTTACAGCAATAACAGGGAGCTCAGAAACAATAATAAAAGGTCACTAAATAAAAGGAATTCAACAGAAACAGAATGAAAAGGTGTTTTTAAGATTTTACAAAGTCTGATGTCTCCAAGACGTTCAGCTCTTATTTTGGATCACTAATTACTCGTTTACTGGAGGTCTATGTTATTACAGAATCAAATCATACGTTATAGGTTCTTAAAGTTATTGTTTCTCCAGTGTAGACTCGTGACGTGCTTAAGACAGTCACCATGATTGAGGGCTACACACAACTAAACAATTTGTCAAATTAAATCTTACAGTATCCAACCTCATTTAGCCAGTCTTTATGGCATGGGTGAGTTAGTTCCCTCCAATTTACTTTCACTGATCAATTCTGTCTTTCTGTCAAATCACTAACGATGACTTTGTCATGGCCTCCACTTCTGCCTAGCCTGCTGTCCCTCCTCCCTCCCCCCTCTGTGTTTGTGTTTGTGTGTGCGTGTGCATGCGTGCGTGTGTGTGTGTGATTGCAGGAGTGGAGACAGGTGTGCGGGAGCCAGGCTACCAGCTGCCAACAGTCCAATCTATTCTGCTGTAAAGCTCCGGCCTTGACTCCTCCACGTTGGCAGATTGTAGACTCTATCCACCTTTCCTCCAGCCTGACTCCTGACTCCTGACTCCTGACTCCTGACTCCTGACTCCTGTCTCCTGTCTCCGTCTCCGTCTCCAGACCTCCCTTGTCCCCTTCCTCTCCTGGATGCTGCCCCTGCTCCTCGTGGCTTCCCCCCCCCCCCCCCCCTCCCCCCGCCCCCCCACCCGCTCCGGGCCCCCCCCCCCCGTGGCCTTCGCTCTCTCCATTCCCCACCTCCACTCAGCACCGGACCCCCCTGCCGCTCAAACCTGAACTTTGTATCAATAAATACGATTATTTTGCCCAACTCTGTGTCTCCAGCCTCTACAGACTTCTTGTAGCTCCTCTTTCAACCAACATCATCATGATGTGGTTTTGCTTGTTTTATCATTCTTGGTTTGCATATTTAATTTTCCAGTGTAACTGTGGTATTTAGACTTCAGCACTGTCTTGTATCTTCATGGTTAATTCATAAATATGCAATACACGACATATCATGCCGTAGAAAATCTCATTTGCATTCAATTAAATGTTCTGTGTGGTTTCTTTCTCTCAGTCTCTCTTTCTTTGTTCTTTCTTTCAAAATGTTTTGAATAAGAAGGTATAGAGAAGCAATTAGAGGACATGGCAGTTAATTATTCCTTATTTAAAGGAGTACTTCGCCCACAAAATGACCGTTTATGTCAATTATTCAGCCCGTGTTACCTTGAATTATTGAAGAAAACACGTTTACGCAGGAGTGCTACACGTCCGTTTATTTTCCAGTATTTTATTCTTTGTTCCCCTTGGAAGCATGCAAGAAAAAACACGTTTTCTTCAAGAATTCAAGGTAACACACGGTGAGCTATTGATATAAAAATGGTCATTTTGTATCAAAAATCTTTCTTTCTTTCTTTTTCTTTCTTCTCTTTTCCATCCATACCAATTTGTTACACTTCATCTCTTTTTTAGCCTCATTACCTTCAACTTCCGTCCACTATCAATCACTGTTTCACACACACACACACACACACACACACACACACGAACCCACTGGTGAATGAACGAGAGAGATCGAGAGGAAGAGACACCATCTAATTGAAAAGGGTAAACAAAGATGTAGTGAGCTGTCTTGTGCATAATTACTTCCCATCATGGCTTCATCTTGTTCCCTCCTCCCCTTCCTCCCTGGAGGGCGTTTTTAAACGACAAGAGGGTCAATCGCGTTTGACCGTGCAGCGAGATGAGGCGTGACACATCTGTGGTTTTTCACACAACAGATTGAGGACACAAGTCAGCTTTGGGCATTGACTCTCAAAGTGTTGAGATTTATGTCCGATGTAAAAAGTAATAATCATTGTGATGAATGCACAATATCTAATTAGGAGAGTGCACGCATGGTGAGCTTCGATACACGCCCCTCAAAACTTGTCACAAGACTCCAATATACCATGTTTAACACTTCAATGTGTAAGATATGCCAGAATTTTAACTTAAAACAATAATTATTAACAAAATGTGAAGAGTAACATTGTTGACGTTGTGTCAAAGACGTCTGTGTGTTGCAGAGACATCTACTGAAGTTAGCATGATGCTAACAGCTAGCTGCTCCGTCCAGGCTGTAATACCACGTGTTCCTCTAGAGGTGATAGTGAGTCACTGTAGCTCCAGTCTGTCTCAGTACAGAGGGAGAAGAAGAACAGCTGCCTGACTCGCTTGTAAACATTACAGCCGTGTTCCTGTTTTATAGTTTGTTTTAGGTATTTTTGCCCACTGACTAACTGACTGACTTCTACAACTAAAATACAAACATTAGAGATTGTATGGAGCCAGTTTAGAGGTGAAATACTGCCCCCTATTTCTTTGGAACGTTGAACCTTTAAAGGAATAGTTTGATATATTTTTACATCTGCTTTTCCCCTTTCTTGCCAAATTAGATGTGATATCGATACCATTCTCATAATCGTCTATAAATCCATCTTTCCTGGTCTGGACCATTGGTGGACTGGCAACTTCATGGTGACGTTTAAATTACAGGAGGTCATTGAAGAAAGTTACACCACGTAACTCCTCATCAGACCACATCTTGTAGTTTTATACATTTCTGTTTGTATGCGGATAACAGCTGATGAGTTCCCCCTGCTTCCAGTCTCTAAACTAAACTAATCCCCTGCTGGTCTAGCCTCTCCCCATAATCTCTAACTAGTCCCTTTAGTCCTTTCATGTCAATATCCAAGTCGTAATTATGACCATGAAATAGTTTTTTTCTGAAAACTCGGATAAACCTCACACATCAGCCAAAGTCGGTCAATGAAATTAATTAAACACTCATTTAAAGATTCTCAATTCAACAGTCAGAGCGTTGATATTATAATAAACAACTATTTTCTGTATAGTTGTTTACTATAATATTAAGATATAATGAAGTAATGTCTACCTGAGCATTAATACTATTCATTCAGTATTGAAATTGTGCTGGTTAGTAGTAGACAACACATGAGTTTTGTCAGCAAATAATTTTGCTTGGCATAACTTTTGATTTACCTTTTCAATACGGGGGTATTTATTAAATAAACCAACAAACCCTAGAGTAGTTAATTAGCTGTGTGACATGCAAGCAACTGCAGCATATTGATATATGATTAAAATAATACCATGGTCTAAAATAAAGAATTCAGGTCAAGCTTGTGGAGTTTCACTCAATGATAATGATGCCAATTTTCTCCACATGTTCTAATTTGTTTCCATTAATTAAAAAACAGATACCGCTCAATTGATTAATCTGTTGATCTGCTATTTTATTTCTCAGCAATTCTTTGGTTTTGCACAGGTTTGTGGACCCCGCACACGTCACCTCTTATATTTACTCATCTCAGAGTCTGAGGTGAATGCTCGGCCCTATCTGTCCATTCTCTCAGCACTTTTATCTCTTTGCCATTCATTCTGTCAGGTCTACTTTAAAAACAGCCAGCCAATTAACTCCGGCACTGTTAATAAACACTCTACCTCACTCTCTGCTATCTCAATATATTCCTGGTGATGATAAATCAGCCAGCAGCCTCACTCATAAACTCTGTGGAAGTTTATTTCCTATAGGGGCCCTCACTTTGAAACAAGCTTCATGCCAGTGTCAGAGAGTGGGACAAGTTTAAGACTCAACAGCCATTTATTGAGTACTGCTTACAATCTACCTAAAAGCTGCACAGGCAGTTTTATAATTACCAAATGGAAGTGGTGACTACTCAATGAAGACCTCAAGAACCGGACTGAAACTGACAAGATGGTGCTAAATTTAGCTTTTAAGACGTGCATATATGTATATAGAAATTGTGCATGTTGCACATTGAATTTTAATATCTCCAGACGTTTGCCTTTAACTGTCTGCAGTGGACTCATCCTGGTGGTGACCGGTTATGTCATATCATCTCTCACTCATGTAGAAAACTGTAAAAAAAAAAAAATTAAAAAAAAACTTTTTTTATGTTTTTATGTTTCATGCTGCATTTAGCCTTTAAAAAAATAAATAAAAAATGTAAGATCAACTTAGTATGGCAAGTGAAATTGGGTAACGGGATGAGCAAGTTTGTTAGAAAATGCTGCTTAGTGGGATCAGTCTTGTATACAGTATGCTACAGGCATTCATAAAACTATTGTTTTAGTAAAGTTCCTGCCTCTCTCCACACAAAGCAGACACATTCGCAGCAGTAAACGCATCTGAAGTCAGACATCAGATGTCGGCAGACAGTCACTATGTGCGATGCTAAAACCCTTCCCCTGATGCTCTAATAACATCCTCTGTGCTGATCCTGTCTTACCCTACTGTCGCTGCCCTTTCCACAGCATTTTCACCGGCTGGCCCTTGCCCTCCGGATGATCTCATCTTATCCATCAGGGAGTGAAAGGCCCGGATATTGGGAGGGATTTACCTTCCATTAATGTTGCCTGTCTGAAATGGCTTGGATTTGACACACACACACACACACACACACACACA
>CALSCE010010657.1:3803680-3820536 GCA_943593645.1 Bovichtus variegatus | reverse complement strand
ACACACACACACACACACACACACACACATACACACACACACACAACCACACACACACGCACACACAGGTCCACAGCTACTTCTCGAGCTACTCAAGTTGTGTTAAGATAAAAAGAGCAATTACAAGCTACTCTGTTTTTATTTCTTATGTTTTTAGTTTTTATTCCTGTGTGTATTAGTGTTTTATATGTGTAATATTAACAAATGGATGCCTAAATCTCCCTTGGGTTAAATAAAGTATCTATCTACTTCACAAATGATAGATTGCATTAGGAGTCAATGTGATGGTGACCCACTTCGGGGAGAGAGGAGGGAACAAGGAGGGAATAGGAGAGGAAATGGGGAGAGAAGAAGAAAAGAGAAGAGGAAATGAATAGAGGAAACGAGAATCAGAATTTGGAAAAATCTTTGCAGGGAAATGGAAATGTGTCTTTTGAAGTGGCTTACACAGGTACACGTTGAATAAAAACATACATGTAGACGAAATATACATGGCGTTAAAATAAAAGAAGAGGAGGAGGAGGAGGAGAAACAGGGAGAGAAGGTGAGAAAGTTGGTAAAATATTAACTACATGGCCCTGAAATAACCTTTTTTTTTTTTTTGTTCATCTTGATTATCTAACTGAACTCACCAGAAGCTCAAGTTCTGTTACGTTCCTCCAGTCTCTCTCCTTTTTGCTCTCGTTTCTGTTTGTTTAAAGAGCAGATGCTTAAAACTCCGGGATACGCAAAAAAGTTTTTTAAATCAAGTTGAAAGCATTTTCGACGCATGCTCTTTGCTCATCAGGTCGCGCTGCTCAGGGTAAATTTGTGCCTTATCACATTTTTTTATTAAATTCTAAAATATGCTTGTGTTGTGTCCGAGCACACAGTTGGGAGACTTCATTTGACTTCAGTAGGAAATAGAAAACTGTCGAACTTGATATTACAAACCAGTCATGTCTGTTTCAGTCCGCTGATCAACAGGTGGCGGTAACACTGCGAGATTAAAGCGGGGCGTTAGATCTCAAGGATACACATTTCTGTGTGTTTACGCATTGAATGCTTGAATAATTGCTCTCATTCTTGATCAGTCATTTAGCGTATAAATCTGTGACTTTCATAAAAGCTGAATTTTGTTTTACAAAGCAGATTTTTTGCTGTGTAGATTGGTTGCAGTATTAATTACTGTGCTAAAACAGGACCTGTAATGTCATTTTTTTCATAACCCTGTTTTATTTCAACTTGCTATCAGTATATATGCAGAACTTTAGAAAGACTTTTCAGAGAGTAAACGTGACTTGATGACTTCTTTATTAAATCCATTTATTACTGGGATTATGGACACTTCCCTTGATGTCACAAATCAGGTTTAATCTCTGTACGTCACATCTGTATAGTCAGCACATCATGATTGATTGACGTGAGCTGATGATCACAGTAAATGTGGATCACACATAAGCACGTACACAATATAACCGATAAGCTTTCACAGCCTATGGGCACAATCATTTCCCTCCCTTTATGAGTAATAAAGTTGAGTCCGCGCTGGTGAGAGAGGCAATGGCTGTTAATGTCACTGGAGCACCGCTAATGGCTTTATGGTTGTGATAAAGATAGAAATGCAGTGACCTTGTAAGTGGATTGTGCTGCTTTAACTCGCTTCTATTGGATAACGCATAGGAATAGTTAATATCTATACAGTTTATATGTTAGCAGTTTTCTGCAGTGGAAGTCCTACTTTTGTTGCTCCGTTGCACTACTTGACATTCTTGGGTGAAATGATATTGTAGTAATAGTGATGGTGGTCAGGGTGGATGAACTATGACTGAGAGAGCATACTTTCTTCAGCTCTATACTGCAACTCTGTTATTCTGTATTCCTATTTTTAGCTTTGCTACTTTGTACCTTTCTACTGCGTTTATCTTTCTATCAAGATCACTTCTGTGTACCACCTCAGATTTCTCCTTTTTTTTTCTTTCTTGACAAAAGTATTTATTTTTTTTCTTATGTTATGCATTTTTCTTGTTCGCATAACATGAGCTCTTTACTCCTCAAGGAAATAAAAAAATTGCACCGTTCTCAACTAAAATAAGATCTGACTGTATAATAATAATCTAAAAAGTGTTTGCAGCATTAATTCAGAATAAATGTAGAAGGAGGGACTTTTACATAGACTACCTCTGGATACTCACAGACTATCTAGGAAACGGTAGCAGTGACGCAACAACACGTTTACTTGATCTTCAGGCTAGAAACACAAAAAACACTAACTGTAACAGAACATTTTCTATAACTGCAAATGCGAACACAGATAAACTACAAGATACGTTCACCAATCAAAATACTATTGACGGACATATTTAGTTCTCTGTCCCTTTCTTTAGTGCAGACATCAAAGACACCAAAATCAATAAATCCCCACACAGCTGTCGAAACACAAGGGTTTTCAGTCTGCAACAGAAGATGTGACGACCTTCTGCTGACTAGATATCAATAGGGAGCTCGTTCCACCATTTTGGATCCAGGATACCAAACGGGCAAGTTTTATTTAAGAGGTATCTGGGTCCCACTTGCAAAGTGCGCGAGCTGGGGTGTCTGGTTTAACCACGGCCTGGATGTAAGAAGGGCCTGATCCATACACTGCACAGTAGTTCAGCACCAGAGTCCTGAAGCAGATTGGGGCACCCACTGGTAACCAGTGAAGTGGAGGAGGAGAGGTGTAGCGTGGGAGAACTTGGGGAGGTTAAAGACCAGTCGGGCTGCTGCATCCTGGATGAGCTGTAGAGGTCGGATGGCTCATGTAGGGAGTCCAGCAGGAGGGGGCTGCAGTGGTCAGGGCGTGAGATGACAAGAGCCTGGACCAGGTGACGCATCCTTTTTATATTGTAAATGGTAAATGGTAAATGGTAAATGGACTGCATTTATATAGCGCTTTTCTAATCTTTTCGATCACTCAGAGCGCTTTACAACACATCAGCATTCACCCACACAGCCTCAGTGAGAGAAGTCAAGGGATTGCTGGGAGGTGTAGCCCGAGGTGAACTCAGTCTTTTGAGGGGCAGTTCCACAGGCCCCCTGTGACGAGGTGTTGGGTACGTGAGGTGTGGGTGGGATGGACAGAAGCAGAGAGGTTACGATGGTGTTGCGAGCATGTAATATTTACGAGAGGACACAAAAACAGGAATGGGAAATATACACATTTGAATAAGGAGAGGGAAGAGCAAGCAGAACGAGACACCCAGTTAGACACTTATCCTCCCACAAAGACTCCTGAGAAAGACTCCTTTGTCTTTGTCTTCCTGAGTCTGAATCTGGTATCTCTACAGAGTGTATTTATATAACTTCAGCTGTTAGCCACACCCACTGCAACCAGTCCCCCAGATAGCCCTGACTGGTGGCTAGCAAATGAGAATCACTCAAGAGCTATCAAGACTAGCAGTAAACAAAATGGACTTTCAGCAGAAAAACCTATTAAAAGCAAATACACTTTAACTTAGTAAACTATTCCCACAGTCTAGCAGAAGATTCCTCTAGAATCGAATGCACTTCCATCCATTACTTCCATCTTCTCAGAGGAGTTGATTTAAACCAGTCAAAGAGGAGGAAAGAGGGGAATATCTGATATCTTATCTCATTCTCCATTTGACCAAACTGTACAGCAGCCAGGCATGGTTGGGCCGGGTCTCGGCAAGGACTCATGGGTGATAGGGTTTGAAGTAAAGGCTCATTACCTCCTTTATTTCCTTCTGAGCGGCTAAAACACACTGCAGGCCTTCTGGGTAATTCTGAAACACAGACTGGGTCCAGATGTGTGTGGACTCAGATGAGTTCAATTTTATGCTTTTATTCTAGAGAGAAGAGAAAGATTAGTATATACAGCATGACCATATCAAATGGTCACCTCTGAGGTCTGTTAGATATCGTATGCATAAACGGTTTGATAAGATCATTAAACCAAAATGTAGCTCCCTGATTATCAATTTAAATATTTGGAGCTTAAAATAGAGGAAGAATTCCAGTTTATTCATTGAGAACTGAAGCAATACTTTCGTAGCCTGCTATTCAGATTCAATGGCCATTTTCATTACGACATTATTGAATCTGAAATTGCATTCTTGTTTCTCTGGTGGAAAGTTCAGATTTTTCAAAAGTCAATGGCAGTCAGTATTGACCATACATGCTAATGCACAGACTATTGCTGGTTTAATCTATAACACAACAGCGTGTATTGATACAGGAAGTTGAGTCTGATTTCCATGATGCAAATGAGTGTTTCCTTCTCCAAATCGATGGTTTAACATCTAAGTGGTTGGGGGAAAAAATTGTGAAATATTTTGAGTGGCGACATTGTATCGACACAAGGACGCAAAGTATTGATCTTTTATTATATCAAATAATAATACTTTTTTTAATAATACGGAAAATTTATTTTCAGTCCAGTGCTGAGTCTTTTTCTGATGAGGTCAGTATGTTTGGCAGGAAGTTGGTCAAAACCAAGAGAAAGGAATCAGAAATACGCCATGAACTTTATCTTATTAGATAAAACAAACAACATCATTTGCAGTTGAAAAAAGGTAATAAATCGCAATATATGGTATGCAAAATCGCAAAATGTTCAAAGTCGGAATAATATCGTATTGTGACTTAAGTATCGTGATAATATCTTATGGTGGGGCCTCTGCTGATTCCCACCCCTACTAAGTGGGCATTAATACAGCAACACTTATCAAAGAAACAAAGGTGATATCTGCGTTGATTAATAATTGAGGCCATCAAGACAATATATATGCATGGAAATGATTTGTTCATTAGAAATGATTTGTTCCGTAGAAAGTAGACCCTATAGTATGAAAAATGCTCAAAGCAGTTTCTGTGGATTATCCAGAATAAGTTCTCATTAACTTCTTTGACACACAGGTGGTCCCACAAAAGGGCGCCGGGTTGCCTGAACAAAGTTTAACCTGATGCAGCTTTGCAGTGCAACGTGTAAACACCAAACAGAAGACTGTGGTTGTATTGGCAGGTCACAGGTGTGACTGCATGCCACTGTAGGAACGTAAAGTAGGATGGTGATGAAAAAGAGCATGCTTTACAAGCTCCACTGTCACTGAAGTCCAAGCTAATATGTGAGCCGTGCCCGTTCTTCCACAGAGCTGCGCACAGGTCAAAGCGACGAGCTCAATCTCTTTGCAGCCCAGCAAGCTCTGATCAAAAGAGCAAGTCTTTTTCATCTCAACTCCAAACAATCTCTCAGAGTAGCTGCCTCAGGCTGAGGCATGTTGACACTACACAAGCCAGGTGTAATGGAATTGACCTCCACCGCCAATCCGCTCCCGTTTCGCAAACAGACACATCAATAATATCCGCTGCGCTGGTCCGGTGCAACACGAACTGTAAACTCAGCAGATTGTAAATTAAGGTTGGACGGCTGCAGCAGGGACGAGCCTCTCTCTCTTTTTAGATGTCTTTTTAGATGTCTTTTTAGATGTCTTTTTAGCTGTGGGATGAGTAGAAATCTGTGGACTATTACATCCAATACAAATCCTAGATAATAGATAAAGAAGTTAATAGAAAATGTGTGGTTACATTAGTTGTCACAGTAGCAGTAGGCTAGTAGTGGTACTTGTAGTAGCAGTAGTAGCAGTGCTGGTGGTGGGGCTGCTGGGCTTTATGGGAGTTTTTGTAGTTTTTGTAAATGGAGGTTTACAACGTTACTTCTTCACTGAGCATGTGAATTGAGTCACTTTTAAAAGCTGCTGAACCCAAACAAGATGTTATCAAAATGTTGGACAATGTATTGTTTCCTCCTGTTCTTGGAAGAGGAGCGCAACATTTTGGGCAGCCTCGTTCATTTTTGTACAAACTGTAATTGAGTGCCGATGCAGACTTTTTAAGTACATTTGCAACCAAACAGTAATTTAACAATAGATAAAGATCCTGTTTTTGCTGACCTCCAGTGGTTTAACTTCTTAATTTGCTGCAGTGATATAGTGGCGTACTTCAGGGTGTCGGCACACCCATCAGTGATGTTGGCTGTGGTCTTAAAAACTTTCAAAAAGAGAGGATTGCGCCCATCAATGTACGTCCACAAAAAGTGCTTCTGTTTGCCACTGACGGGTTGTCTTTTCTTTATTGTGTCTAACCAAGTCTCACTGAAGGAGAAGTCTCATTCTTAATTCTCGCAAAAAGGTGACTTGTTAGCAGAAGGCCTAACCCTCTAGCGAGATTTAAGATCAAGACGTCTCCTTGTGCGAGACTTGGTTAGACAATAACAAACAGAACGGACAGACGAGCTGATTCTCCTACAATATCCTATAAAACCTTTATGATGTAATGCTCAGTTGAGGTTTTGAAATATGGAGGAGCATTTTCTGTCAAAATGGAAAAAAGGCCTTTGGAAGAAAACTCCTCATTTGGGCCGTTCTTATGTTGTAATAACTATTCAATATTCTTTCCGTGATAATGTCTTCCATTCTGTTTCTCACTTTCAGAGTCCTGAATTAATAGCAGGGATTTATAATTACGCCTGGACAGCTTTGACATTTCATATTAGAAAGTGACATAACGAGGAATGAAAGCTTTATCGAGTCAGACCACTGCTGGTCATCAACACATGACCAGAACATAATTGAGGAAAATAACAACTGGAGAAAGATACGGAGCGGCAGCTTTGACAGAAGTGAGTCGCTTGTGTCATTTAGGAGGAATGATTAGGGATGTCGAAAGTTAACCATTAATCAGTGAACCACCGAGGCTGTCATCCCTACGAATGATACGTAAATATTTGTTATGTATGCATAATGCAATGAGGCTTACTGAGCATAAAACACTTTTAAGTAGATTTTAACAGCTTTGTAGAAATTATTTTGCCAATTTAGCCTTCTGCTCACAGCTGTGGCTAGCCTTGTGAGCTAACGTTAGTTTCACGGCTAAGTTACGGTCGCTATGGCTTAGCTTAGCAACAATTTCTCAAATGACATCATAGAAAACAACATACCTTGGGGTACCACTTGAATTTCAACATGCCAGAAGGTTATTATGAAATTTGTTTCCAATAATGCTACAAATAAACTGCTCCCCCAGCTTTAAGTTGTCTGCCATTTATTGTTAAAAAAAATACATAAATAAAATGTGTTACCTGAATGTGATGGCCACAGCCACACATTGTAATATTGTCCCAATTCACACATCACAATCTCACCTCATTAGTTCTTACCTACACAGGCTGTTTCATTTGCAGTCAACCACACCTTAGTAGTTAGTTGTGATTAGTGTCCATCTCGGTTACCCCTTGTGTGCTATTTGGTTTGGCCAAGCCACCATATACAGTATGTTCCCTCATGTGTTATTGTTGGAGGTTGGTTTGTTCACTTGACACCTTTAGTTGCTGTGATATTAAGTATAGTTATGTTGCGTTGACCTCTTCTATAGGCCTAGTTATTAAACTCTTGGTTTATGTCTTGGTCTATTTTTTCGGTAAATAAAACCCAGTTTTCCTTCTACAATGCCTGTGTCCTCATTGCCGCACTGTGTGGTCTCTAAGACTGAACATGGTACTTTCACCAATACTATTTGCTTTGTTTTTTTGTCTGTTTTGATTAGTGATGGCAAGATGAAGCTTGATGAAGTATGGAAGCTTTCCAGCAAATTGGTTCGCAAAAGGGTTAATTTCTCGAGGCTTCACGTGTTCACAAAACCATCTGTTGAGTGTAAAACAGGCAGATATCATCTCTCAACTCTCAAATTTCCCACTTAGGAAATTGATTTAACAATTTTACAACTCATTGAAAGTTCTCACAGTGACCATCATTTTCTCCTCTGGATTTCAACTAGTAACCTTCTGATCACTACCTTTTATTTTTCAGCTTTATCTAAGCTTTATTTGAACTGCCTGGGACTGATATTATACCGTGAGATTGTGAACATGTATCCCAAAGCTTGTTCAATAAATGTAATGTTCTGCCACATTAAAATGCTGCTCAGAGAATAACTTATTTTTGCTATTTTGTAATTACCAACACTGGGAGTTGGGAGTGAAAAAGATAAAAACTTGAGGCAGTTTATGACTCCCTCTGAACTGTTCTAAAAGTGTTGGTTAGAAAGTAAAAGTGTGGCACCACAGTGAAATGATGCTTTCATTTCCAAAGTAACACCTCGGTTCATCATCACTTCAGTCACTAATGGTGCTAATGGTGACAGCACCCTGAGTAATATATCTGTATTAGTATGTGTCACCTCTCATCTCATCACCTCGCAGCAGAACTGAAAATCACCTGAAGCCCTCGCACTCCTCAAGTGACCTTTGAAAGTTGAGATGGGGTTTCTGTTATGTGGTTTGTATTGCTTTTGAGTGACACTCTGTTGCATCGCAGCAAGACGTTTGATCTGAGCTGGTCTTTTGGCCTTCTTCTCTCTTTAGGTTTTCTCCCTCAGTCCAAAGTCCTGCTTATTTGGTGGCTTGGTCTTCAAGTCTGCATTTCTTGATAAATGCGTCATAACAGGCAGTAATGCCCTCTGCCATTGCACAGGCTACTCCAAATGTTGGTGAGTGATCAATCCTTCTTTACCCCGATTTGGAGGGCACGTCTGGTGTAACCTTTGTAGTCCTCAGCAGTTGGTTGATGGAGTATTCAGGCACTCCTTGTCACCTTGTCAAGTCTGGAAGCGTGATCATGTCAATGCCACCAGATATTTCCATCCATGTGCTCATCAGTCATTAGTAAATACGTCACATGAACTGGATCAAGGAAAAGCCAATGAGAGATGTAAATAATGGAACTCAAACAATAAAATCCTCTGTTCTTGTATCCATAGCAGCCTGGACATGTTGATCAGCCCAAAATTATAAGGAGATATTTACCATAGCCAGTTTTGTTTTACTGTTAACAGGGTTATCATGAAGCCAGTTTACTACAAGCACTTACATTTCGGTCCGTTACACCATGAGTTTTGGTCTCTTTGAGGTTAGACCATCGGATTTGGGGACACAGAGCAGGTGGATGGTGGTGGTCTAGTGGTCAAGTGGTCAGGCTTTCAAATAGAACACTGGAAGCCTTTGAGTTCAACACCAGGCTGCCACCATTGAGCCCCTGAGCAAGGCCCTTAACCCTGAGTTGCTCCCTGTAGTTAGTTCACTGTAAGTCCCTCTGGATAAGAGCATCTGCTAAATGATCTGTAATGTAATGTGGATCAAGCACCTGAGCTTTGTGTCTGCTAAAATGTGTTTGCCCTGTAATAGAATTTCAACCTGTCCAGTGTGTGCATGCTGGGATAGGCTACGACCTCTAAACGGGATCAGCGAGTAGAGATGACAGATGGATATTGTTCCAGAGTTTCAACATGGACCGCAATCAAAAAACTATATGATGTGCAGGTATGTCAAATCCCAACTTTTTCAAATGCATCCACATCAGGGTGGACATGGTCTACACTGACCCTGTGTTTTTAACCTTGTGTATGTAATGAACTGTGGTCATAACAGGGTTTTTGAAGGAAGGTGCCACTGTCAGCCGGCCCGTTACATCTGACAGAGTTCATTAAGTCGAGATGATGAGCTGCAAACCCAGACAGCAAGGGATGTGATGGCAGCCACTTCTCCTGTCAAAGCTGATTAAGGTATAAGGGCTCATGTCTGGGGAAAGGAAGGTTGGCTTGTAGGAGGGGGGTGGCAGTCAACAGTCTGACTACAATATCCCAGACTCAGTAATGTCTCAATAATGGGATGTGAAGACTCAGAAGGGGATGGCTTGAGGAGTAGAGGAAATGGGGGAAAGGGGTCAGGAGGATGGGATGAGGAGGGGGAAATGAGAAACGAAGAGTGATGTGCTATCACAGAGATGAGTCCTCAACAGATGGGCTTCCACCTGGGGTGTCTATCCAGGGAAATAGCTTTTGATGTCAAAAATGAGAAAAGGGCAGTAAGCCTGGAGATCCCTTCTACTACTTTTCTTTTTTTATATTTTTCATTCAGTGAACAAGAGGACTTGGTGGTTTAGGTAATGTGGTTTGGTGCTCTGTAATGTGTGCCATGGTGTATGCTCTTTGTTTGGTTTTGTTACTCTCAGACTCAAGGGCCTGAGTCATTTTTTGGAACCCTTTTACTGTAAAAAACCTTTTTGTTGTGGAGTTTTTTTGTGTTTTGTGGCGGATTCTGATGTGCTAGGGCTGGCAGTTTGGTGGTCTGTAATGTTTTTAGGAAGAATATTTTGGTAGTACTGGATGTTTTTGGGGATAACTGATGATTGTGGCGGTTCGTGTTGCATTGTTGGGTGGTTTGTTCATTCTTGAGATATATTGGGACCTTGGCATTATGATGTTTTGTGGTGTGTTTTTGTTGGGGCTTTCTGATTATTTGTGGATTGGGGGAAACTGGGGGTCCCTTTTTGCTCACCTCCATCTCTGTTTGGTAGTTTAAGGTATTTTGATTGGGTATTTAGTGTCTTGATTGTTCAGTTGATGTTTTATGTTTTATTTTTTATAAATGATGGTTTAGGTCCATGTTCTTATGGGAAATATGACAAATACTTTCCTTTCCTTCAGTAACTGCAGACAAGTCACCATTGAGCAGTGCATTCAAACCATTAATCCTTCAATGACTCAGTTGCCTCCAGTAGACAAGTTGGTACAGGACAGCTTCAAAACTTGAATGTGTGCTGAGTAAATAAGAATTATGTTAGGGTACATATTGACATTCATTAGTACAGTTTATGTGTTTTTAAAATGATGTAAAGGGTGATACCAGAGCTACAGACTGACTATTCTGATACTTTCATCACATACTAACATGTTAGGCAAAATGACCAATGGGCGCAACATCCCACACATATCAATATTGTGAGGAATTAGAGGGAAATAGCAGCCTGCATCAGCACAATTTCATCATTCAGACTACATGATGCATTGATTGTCTCTGTTCACGCTGCTCCCATCACTGATTCAATGATTTCACCAAAAGCAGCAGCATGTCCTGAAAATACTCTTTCACGTCAAAAGAAGCTTAGCAGTGTTGAGAGGCCGTGCTGCATGTTTACCTCCAGTGTTACATGGCAGCTGGCTCGGAGCAACATAATCCCCAACTCATTCAGCATGTAGCAGATTTGGTGACAGTCAGGAGAGCAGCGTGCTTTTTCAGAGCTCTTTAGTGAAAGTAAAATGACATTCATATGCGAAGGGACCAAAGAAAGTGTGATATTACAAATGTTTTTTTCCCCAGCTTTCCCTCCCGATGTGTGGCATCACAAATGTTCCACCACCTTTTGGGGGAAATGAGCTTGAATTAATCTGCAGTCTGGAGGAGGGAATTAAGCCATGAAATCCACAATCTGCATCGTTATGTAATTGTCTGCTCACTGATGGAGGTCAGTTTTTATTTGCTGCTCTTTAATAATACACTGCTTTATCTATTTATTACATATTGCATATATATATATATATATTGACCATACATGGAGCAGTAGTTTCCAACCTGGGGATCAGGGTTTCTCTACATAAATCTTAGTGGCTATCAGATCATTAAAAGGGATAAAGGAAGATAAAAACACTTGTTACAAAGTAAAGTTGTAAAGTTTTATTTTACGGTTCAGTAAATGGACTGCATCTTTTGGACTGCATTTTTATAGTGCTTTTCCAATCTTTGTGATCACTCAAAGCGCTTTACTACACATCACCATTCACACACATTCATAGAGTCAGAGGCTACCGTACAAGATGCCACCTGCTCATCAGAGATAACCATTCACACACACACACACACACACCGTTTGCCATCGGGAGCAATTTGGGGTTCAGTATCTTGCCCAAGGACACTGCGACGTGCTGACTGTAGAGGCTGGGGATTCATCACCTGAATCCCTTTGTTTTCGGATGTTTTCAGGGAAACAAAAAAGCCCCTAAAAACTCACTGCACACTACGTGCTCAGCACCAAACAGCCGACGATCACAGTTAGAGACTAGCTGGTGAACATATTGGAGCATTTAGCAGCCAAAGAGAGAGACAATTCCCTCAGGAGTTGGTGGAGAACCAAAAGAAGAGTGAATAATGGACCGAAAACTCAACTCCAGATGAAAGATAATGTTGCTCCGTAACTGTTGGATGTGTGAATACAAGCAACTTTTTTGCAAAGGACTTCAGATTAACTCAATCTCTCAGTATTGTTAGTTGTATTATTATTGAAAGACATTTTGAAGATGCAGGCTAAAGCTGTGTGAGGATCCTTAAAAATGGCCTCTTTTGACAAGTCTTAATGTAAGGTTTCCTGTGTAAGTGAGGATTTGACTTGCCTGTCTTATGATTTGCTCACAAACACCTCGGTAAGGAGATGCTGGGAGCTCTTAGTTGCTAGGCTACGTTTGAATGCAGTGAATGCCCTCTCATTCATTAAATATGTCTTTTGGAAACGGTAAAATGGGGCTTTTATGTCAGCCCCGCTTCAACTATCACTTCCCTTTGTGTTGTCTTGATTGATTCGCTTGATTGTAATGTAACTAACCAGGTACGAGATGAAAAGCCTGCAAGGACAAATGATCTCCTGGGTACAAAAATATAAACCCTACAAGGAAAAGCTGGAGTGTCATAGACTTTATGAGTTACTTTTATCAAAGTGTCTTTATAACCTCATTCACCCCACATGCATTTGCATTTGTTAAACTCTAAACTGCAATTTGTCAATATTTTATTATCAACAATGAATCAATTGATGATGTGTAATGTGAAATATATTTTCTGTTTTTTTTTCTGTTTTAGATCATATTAAACTTAATATATTTGGGTTTTGGACTGACAAAATAAGATATTTTGAGACATCAACTTGGAATTTGCGAAAGTGGAATCAACATGTTTCACAATTTTATGCCATTTTATAGACCAAACGATAATGCAAATAATTGCTAGTTGCAGCCTTATTATTGAGGCAAAAACAACATATAACATATACGGTACATACATACGTATCTGGGGATCACATACAACATGGCCAAAGTTCCCTCGGGTCACAAATCTAGATGGGATTGACATGTCATGAGAGAAAGATCCAATCTAATTCCCATAAACAACCGGAGCGTTTTTGTGTCTTTCAGATCATGTTTTGGTTTTCCGGCCTGCAAAACTCCACAACCTAATTTCCAGCTGCAGCAGGCCACTGTTATGAGTGAAAACGCTCTGATGCTACACTGTATGCTACCTGGCCACCAGGAACACTCGGCAAACAGAAAAAAAAGTTAGTGACTAGCTTGTGAAGATGGAGCATTTAGAAGCTAAAAAGAAAACATATTTTTCAGTGGAGAGCAAATATTTGGCTTACATCCATCGGGCGGTCAGAAGCATGACCACAAATAAATGCTAATGTTACTTTGTTACAAATATGCATACTCAGCAGACATTAGCTTTATAAAGTGATCATGTCAGTAATGTGTTTTTTTTGTTTTGTTCTGCTGCTTCCAACTGAGCCCAAAAATGACTTAACTCCGATTTAAGCAGGGAGATTTTTGGGTTCCTTGATTTAACATTGAGGTGTTCATGCTTCTGTGTGGTACAGCTACAGTGGTAGTATGAATTCCCTCTCATTAACTCCCCAACTTAGCGTCGTTGATCTCTGTTAAGCTCAAGCATTAGCAGTGATTAACCCCCTGCAGCTTGCTGCTAAAATCTTACTTATTGACCTTTTATAATGGCTGCCTGATTAACATGGTGCTTCAGTGGAGAGATCGGGCACTAATTCGAAGGAGCAGGGTTCAGGGAGGAGGACCCCGGGATGCACAGACATCATTAGGAGAGACAGCCCAAGGAGTGGTCCGAGGTCGAACCTGGGTCCAATAAGACTGGTGGAGAAACACTGGAGCCTGACTCTCCCCTCTGTCCTTGAACCCCCGTTTACAGCTCTACTGTGGGGCTCCTGAGCCGTGGGGCTCCTGAGCCGACAGAGACAGCAGCAGAGTGTCAACACAAGAGGGGATGAAGCAAAGAGGAAGAACCTGGTCATAAGTATTAAAAGGTATATTTCATACCGTATCCCTTACTGCCTGCCAATAAACATGTCAGTGTCACTGGAATATTTCCCATTAAAAAGAAAGTAAAATATTCTGATTTTCAAGGTTGTCCGAGCCTTTGGAGACAGGTGAAAAGTGTAAAAATAAAATGTAACTTATAGATATGAAACCATGAAACCTCCCCAGTTGATTAAGACAATAACGTTTTTGCATTACAAGTTTTTCTGAAATGTTTTGTTTAAATATGCAAATGAGGCATTATCTTCACAAATCTTAAGATAAAATCAAGTTCAAATTCAAACTCATTCTTGTTTCATTTTGTTGAAATATTAAAGTCAAAGGTTTTTTACAGAGGTCATTTTGGATATCTCTCTTCGTCACTCAATAAATCAGAAAATACTGTCAACAGCCATAACAAAAATGAACAAACCCCTCTGCAAAAACCTTCAGAATATAGATAGTAATGAAACTGGGAGAGAGAAAAAAAGAGTTTTGCCTGTAGTGTCTCAATACAATATATGTAATATATGGTAACATAGAATGGTGTTGTTGTTTTTATTGATTATTATTCAATCAAATTGTAACCTGGGCAGAGACACAGGACAACAGGTTGAAGGAGCTTCTTTGGCAGATACAGTGTGATGTCTCCCTCTAGAGGCAGAAGAGTGCTTTACATGTCTAATCTGCACTTCGCAAATCATGTTACAATAACTGAATACTGTATGTAATAATAAATAATAATAATAATAATAATGTACTGTAATCTGAATCAGGATCTCTCGCTACCCTCCACTCCACATTTCATAAAACGTTTTCATTTGCTCAGCCATTCTGAATGTGCTGCTGCGTTCAATTTAGTCTAGCTGACCTCAAAATAAACCAAAGTGCTGTTGACATATTGTTTTTTTTCTGTCAGGCCTTTTCTACCGATGTAATGTTAACGTACACAACCCAAGTAGGGACATAAACAATGGAGTTTTTATGTGTAAGAAAATGTATGAAAATGTGGAAACAACTACTTTGGACAGATGCAAAACCAGAAAAATTACAGAATTTTACAATTCAACATAATGCACTTTCACAATGACTTGGCAAATACCTGTTCTGGGTTTGCAATCCTCTCAGAAAGATGTTTGAGATCCTGGAGGTCTGTTATTCTCTGACAAGCTAGCAGTTAGCAATTTGATTATTTTTAACAGAGGTTTGGTTTATAACTATCCCTCGGCTGGTGGGCACAGATGTGTTTGATCTCAAGTTTTTGGGGCAGACTTTTAAATGTGTGCTAGCAGAAGATAGTAGAAGAAGAAAATCTACATCATTTATAGTGACTGCTGTCATTTTCTTTCTTTAGAAGAAATATAGCTGGCAAGACTACAAGATAGGTAACATGGTGGACAATATAACTGCTAATTTATCTCAGTCAGGGTAAAAAAAAAAAAGAAGTTTTTTCACAGGGTAATTTTGGGTGATTTTTGCCCCTGATGTTTGAAATCATGAGGCAATTACATACAAAACCCACAGCAATTTGGGGGATTTTTCTTTTCCTTTCCTGCTGATTATTTCTGACACTGGTCTCACAAGTTGGTTGAGACCAAAACAGAGGTATAAGAAGAGTGAATATTGGACTTACATTCAGGTGACCACCATCCCAACTTGAATAAAGGACAATGTTGCTGCCATCTGCTGTGTAAAGGATAACTATTTGCGAACACGTTCAGTCAAAAAGAAAAAAGTAAATTTTGACCAAAACTGTCCAAAGCAAAGTGTCTGATCTGTTTTCACGACCTCGTACAGCGTCTCTCCATTCCTACACAGATAGAGAGAGACAGATGCTCACATTAGATAACAGAAAGAGTGTGTGTGACGATACCCTTCTTATTTAGTGGAAATAATTACCAAAATAAAACACCTCATACATTACAAACACTGCAGAATCTGCTTTATTTGCCAATGCAAGCATACACATTCAATATTGAGTGTGAAAAGAATATGGATTGGGGCTATGGACAAAGAAATGACATAGGTATATCAAATATTTGAAGGTAACAAAAGCAAAAACGAGTTGATACATGTGCAGTAATAATTATCTATGCAACAGTGGAGGCGAAATGCAATGCACAATCAAAAGCCCACTTTTATGAAATATATGAAAGTGATAAATGCAGGGATTAAATAAGGGAAGGGAAGAGGGAGTAACATAAAACCAGATGGTATTGGTTTAAACAAAGCCATTTATTTACAGACATATACAATAGACGGATATACAACTAGTACTCAACACAGAATGCGTTTTAGATGCTCATAACACACAGAGTACACAGGCTCCTGGTCCACACGGTACGTCTCAGATTGGAGAGCCGGAACAGGTATCCTCCAATCCACGTCGGTCTCCCTCAGGTGGGAGGGGAGCAGCAGCACTGCGGCCAACCACGGATTGGGGACCACACATCCTAATTAACATAATAAATGGGAAAGAAACAAGGACACACACACACACACACACACGAACTACAGGAAGAGTAATAAGGCCAACGACATCGGCCGTGGCTGTAACACTATGTTATAATACTGTACTAAACTACACATTATATTATATCGTACACTATTATACTATATACTAGGGGTGGGCGATACCACAAAATCTGGATTCGATCCGATACCAAGTATTTCAGGGCCAGTATCGCCGATACCGATACCGATACTTTTTTAAATTAAAAGTGTCTTATGTACTTCCATGTAGGGGAGAGTGGCATTACATGATTTTTGAGCTGAATGTATCATAAATAGGCAAAATCTGATTACATTTTCATGATTAACGACAGGACAGTTTTTAAAGGCAAATAAAATTATTTTTACTCAACAAACAAAGTGGCAAGTGCACATAACATATG